>CM029653.1:7578818-7937950 GCA_017311315.1 Dendrocalamus latiflorus | reverse complement strand
CTAGGCGAGCCGATGATATTCCCGCAAGAGCACCTCACAAAGCTAGGACTTGGTTGCCAAAGATTCCACGTTTGGTATATGAAACAGTCCAATAGACCAGAGGCAGAACGGCGCTCAGGTATCATTGTCAAATTCAAGCCGGAACATTTCTTGCACGAAGTTCAGGAATGTGTCTTCCCGGTGACCTTTGACGATATATTTGGTCTTTTCACGCTCAACGCTCTCGATGCCTCACTCGTTCGATGCTAGACGCTGTAAGTCTGTACAATCACAGTCTCTGTTTACGTAATACCGATATATGTCACAATTTGTTGCTTTTCTGTGTATATATATAGATTCATGCTGACCGAAGCTAGATCATCGAAATCACCAATTGGTTTCCTGGACCCACGCTTGGTCGCCATTGATACCATCAACGAGGATGCATCCTTCGTCGAGAACTATATTACAAAAGCACTGCTGGCTCACCGCGATAAGGAATTTGTTCTTATGCCATACAATGAGAACTTCCATTGGATTTTAATTGTAATTATACCAAAATGGAACAAGGCTATATACCTTGATTCTCTAAGTAAGAACAAATCCAAGTATACAGCTATCGCCGAAATACTCGATAGGTAAGTACATTGTACATTGTACTCTTTCTTTCCTTCCGAATGACTAATCTAACTTTTTCGAATAACGAAGGTCGTTCGTCACATACGTTCCACAAACAAGTGGCTCGACGACAGCTGCCAAGCCCTTGAAACATGATCGCAATTTTTGGGTATTGGCTAGCTACACATTAATTAATCATATACAACACTTAGTAGTAATGCCACTTGATTTAACACATTCTATTTTTTGCAGTGCCACCAGCAGCAACCGGGCAACACGTGTGGATACTACGTGTGCCACCATATGAGACTACTCCTCGATTCCAGCAAGAACACTAATTCTAAGGTTTGTCAATCTTCCCACATTTATTTCATACATGTCAGGTTTTATATGTGCGCGCGTTGATATTCCTATCTACAGGTTGCACCCATCTCTAAATCTGCATTGGAACAGGCGGACTTAGCAAAAATTCGAGGAGAGTTCATTTGGTTTTTGTGGTCTAAAGTCATAAAATCAGATGGAGAGTTCCACTGCGCAGATTGATTTTTTATTGCTCTTATCACTCTGTAATTGTGAATTTGTAAATGGATATTTTATTTCATTTCAATTAATTCATTTACGAAATGGATGCCTTATGTCTGTGAATGAAATGTGATGTGAATTGGATGTTTGTCAAATGAATTGAGATGTAAATTGTATGTATACATATACTTGTTTATCTGCTTGTTTCAGAGGGCATGGCTAGCATTTCCTGAGGCTAGCCAATAAACAGAAATATATGTAGGGGTTGAAGGGAATATCACAGACGGTTTTTGAGTAAAAACCGTCTGTGATAGCTGATAATCACAGACGGATTATAACTAAAAACCGTCTGTGATTATCAGCTATCACAGACGGTTTTTACTCAAAAACCATCTGTGATAGCTGACAATCACAGACGGTTCGAAAACCGTCTGTGATGACCTTCGATTATCACTGACCCATAAATACAGACGGTTCACAAAACCATCTGTGATGACGTTTTCGAACCGTCTGTGATGACCTTTTCTATAGTAGTGCACATACGGAAGTTCTTGGCAACCATGCATGGGGTCCAAGAGAGGCAGCAACTGCCCGCGTCAAGCTGAGCATATTCTAACCTTGTCAGGTGTTTGATATTGAGTTATTGACCATTATGACTAATGCAATGAAATTTGACACATCACCCCTGACCTTGCAGGCAGGCCGGACACATGGCCATTCTGCTATTTTATTTGCTGAAATAAAATCTCTCTCCAGAACATACCTCTGGCAATGTCATCCGGCGGCATATGATCATTGACTTCGCCATGACTGGTCCAACACGTATAACCCTTTTTAAAACCCCTCCGAATCAAGTGCGCTTCAATTTGCCCAGGTTCTTAAACATCTTTAAATTCTCCAGTCAGTGCATGGATTCCACCCCCTTATTCAGCATATCCTCCTCGGCAGCTCTTGTAAAAGCAGACATGCCATTAATGTACTCTTCACTCACACGGTTCGCGGCATACATCCAACTTCGGTCCTACGTTATGTATATATAACAACTTAGTATTAAAAATTAAATTAAATAATTATTACTACATATATACCACATGCATTCATGCTTTGCTAGCTTAATTCATATTATAAACACAACAGCTATTATATAACCAACAATTTTGCAAACCATCTTCAATAACACTCACCAATTACTTACATCTAAATTGTAATGCAAAGAAAAATAAATTTCATTACTAACCATATCTAGAGCAACCAGGAAAGTATGAATCTTCAAAGATCAATCTCTGCCTCCTCCCACCAAATTAATTGGCATGAAATCGCCTAGCTTGCCTCCTGAGCGAAAGAGTGCAGCACCGGCTAGATCTGGATCAAAATGAAGACAAATGCGATTCTGAGCAGCGCAATAAATGTCTAGCGCCATTATCACAGACGGTTTTTTTATTAAAAACCGTCTGTGATAATTCTGAGATTATCACAGACGGTTTTTAATACAAACCATCTATGATAATCAGCTTATCACAGATGGTTTTTATTAAAAACCGTCTATGATACTCAAGTATCACAGACGGTTCATTGGTACGAACCGTCTGTGATACTCATTTTCTTCGACACCATCAACACAGACGGTGTCCAAATTAAAACCGTCTGTGTTAGTGTCGGTCACAGACGGTTTTGTCAAACCGTCTGTGATTGGCCGTCTAGTATTAGGCTTTCTGTAGTAGTGATTTATGTATTATTTACTATTATATTTCAGTTTTACATTTTACAAGATACGTGCTTGATATTCGATGATATTATCTAGCATACTGACTATTGATCTATGGGCTAGTGCTGTCATACACAAAGAATTCTGGATTAAAAATCTGGGGACCGACACATTTCCAAGTGAACAACGTTTACTTGGCCACCATTTTTTTCGGGAGTGGTTATCTAGATCTATTTCGGAGTCGAATCAGATTGTCACTTGCACGATACCACGAATGCCAAAACAGGAGAGCTGGCATAAGGCGGTATATATAATATGAATTCAAATGCTGTACTCGTGAGTAAAAGTTTTAATCAAGACTACCGGTTCAATAAAATAGCTATCTAGTCAGCCTGTTTGACTTGTTCCAAAATATGCTCACCTGCTCCTGTGTGCATGTATGCTAGCTTCCAGATTGCGGTTTACACTAGACATCATATGGCCCCCGTAGATATACAACACTCCTCCGCCAAAAAGCAGAAAAAAATACATAAGCCCGAAAGACTTTTGAGGAAAAGGTTCTGCCTGATGCTACGTAGTACCATCCTTCGGAGTAGAAAAAAGGGTCCGATCTAGATAGGGACCGAAGGTTCCAGGTCAATTTTATTCACCTATATGATGGCACATCTAGTTCTTGGCAACCATGCATAGGGTCCAAGAGAGGCAGCAACTACCCGCGTCTAGCTGAGCATATTCTAACCTTGTCATGTGTTTGATATTGAGGTATTGACCATTATGACTAATGCAATGAAATTTGACACATCACCCCCACTACTACAGAAATCGACATTACAGACGGTTCAGAAACGTCATCACAGACGGTTTTCTGAACCGTCTGAATTTATGGGTCAGTGATGATCGAAGGTTATCACAGACGGTTTTCGAACCGTCTGTGATTATTAGATATCACAGACGGTTTTTAATTAAAAACCGTCTGTGATTATCAGATATCACAGACGGTTTTTAATTAAAAACCGTCTGTGATATCTAATAATCACAGACCGTTTTTAATGAAAAACCGTCTGTGATACATATCACAGACGGTTTTTACTTAAAAACCGTCTGTGATATTCCTTCCTCCTAAACCAAAATCTATTTCTGTTTATTGGCTAGCCTCAGGAAATGCTAGCCATGCCCTCTGAAACAAGCAGATAATCACAGACAAAAAACATACAATTCACACATCTCATTTGCTTTCAGGTACATTTCGCAGACATAAAACATCCAATTGACATCGCACTTCATCTCACAGACATAAAGCATGCATCCATTTCGCAAATCAATTAATTGAATTGAACTGAAATATCCATTAACAAATGCACAGTTACAAAAGATCTACACTGCATTTACACTTAGTGATAAGACCAATAGGAAATCAGTGTGCGCAGTGGAACCGTCCTTCTGGCTGTATGACTTGAGTCAGCAAAAAGAACGCTAACTCTGATTGAACCTCTCGAAGCTCAGACTGTTTCAATGCAGTTGACGGGATTGATACAGCCTGTCGATAGGAATATCAATGTACATATATATGTAACGTGATAAGTATGAAGTAATTATGGGAAGAGTGACAAACCTTGCGATTGGTGACCCTCGAGGAATCGAGGAGTAGTTCCATATGTTGGCAAACGTAGTATCCACATGTGTTGCCCGGCTGCTGCTGGTGGCACTGCAAAAAATGGAATGTGTTAGTTCAAAAGGCATTAGTACCATCTGTTGCATAGGATTAATTAATGTTAAATAGCGAATACCTTAAAATCTCGAACATGTGTCAGCAGGCCGTTGGCCCCGCGCTTCGAGTCACCTCCCTTTTCAATGTACATCGCGAACGCCCTACGTAATTCGAAAAGGTTAACCTTAATCATTCGGAAGGAAAGAAAGAGTACAATGTAGATATGTATGGGGAATATGTGCTTACCTATCGATTACTTGGCCGACAATTGTGAAGTCCATTTTATTCTTACTTAGGGAATCAAGGTAATATACCTTGTTCCATTTTGGTACAATTACTATTAAAATCCAATGAAAGCTCTGATTGAAGGGCATAAGTACATAGTCCTTATTGCGGCAACTCAGCAGGCCTGATGCAATGTACCTCTCGACGAGGGATGCCTCCACGTCGATGGTAGTCTTGGCGACCAATTGTGGGTCCAAGAAACCAGCTGATGAGTTCGATACTCTAGCTTTAATCAGCATGTGTCTATATATATACACACAAAAGCAAAAAATTAGATATGGCATTTATCGGTATGACATTAACGGAGACTGTGATTGTACACACTTACAGCGTCCAGCATCGAACGATTGAGACGTCAAGAGCGTTGAGCATGAACAGCTCGAATAAATCCTCAAAGGCGACCACGAATGTACACTCTTGAAGATTGTGGTGTAAATCTTCCTCGGAGAATTTGACAGTGATACTTGAAGTCCGTTCTCCCTCTGGCTTATTGGACTGCTGCATATACCACGTGTGCAATTGCATGCAACTATATGGTAGCTTTTGGAGGGCTTTTTGCTCGAGCAACGGCTCGCCAAGCACGAATTTGCGGGCCAAAGGGTGGTACGGAAGATTATTACCAGGATGTCGTCCACAGGAAATTTGGACTGGGTATGCGTCGGATTGGACGCGCAGCTACTCGGACGGTTGTGCGGGCTACCTAGCATAGCAGCGGCGGTGGCGGCCTGCTGACTTTCTGTCTGTTTCCGCACCTCTTCTCTGATTACTTCACCCATCTGAGCAAATAGCTCCTCTCGAAGAGATTCCTTGATCTCTTCTCGTAGCTGCTCCTCACGCTCGGCTTTGTTTCTCTTCCTACGCCGATACATTCCGGAGTCATCTTGGAAACCATGTTTCCAAGGAACGTAAAGCCCAAGGCCTCTCGTACGACCCGGGTGCTCCTTGTTTCCCAGGGCCACGGAGAGCATATCATTCTCCCTTGTTCCCTGGAATGATCCCAGGGTAGATTCAAAACTCAGCTCTTCCTGCAAGAGCACGACATGTCATTTCAATTCGTACGAAGTTGTGGAGTAATTACAAGCTACGTAGTTCGATCGATATCTTACCAGGCGCTGGGACACTTGCTGGTCTGCAGGGTTTCGAAAGGAGACGTCCCCCGATGTCGTTGTAGATGACCTTGCTCTAAGCCAATTTCGAGCGCGGTCATCCGGGATATTGGAAAACGGCGGGGCGATGTCCTCTGCAGCTGCCAGCTCATCCTCCAACCTCCACTGCGGGATTTTACCCGCATACCCAGCTGTGCCAAGTCTGTGGGGGTGCGTGTTTTTTGCCTGGAGGGCCTTGTGCGCCACACTTGTACTTTTGAATTCTTCGGTCGTTTTCATCGCCTTGCACTCTTCCCATTGTGATTCCAGGAATGGGTATTTAGTAAAAGGCGTTTCGTCCGTCTCCACGTATTTCCTGACAAGCGTGCTCTTGAAGTTCTTCCATGCTTTGCACGCCGCTTGGTAGGTTTGTCGTTCCACAGCGTGTAAGTGTTCTTCTGGGAACTCGAACGATGCCAAGATTTCGGTCCACAGGTCACGTTTCTGAGTGTCAGGCACGTTCTTCCACGAATTGTATGTGATCTCAATTCGTTGTCGTGCCACTATTCCGACCATGGTTCGGAATGCGTTTACCGCTTGCTTAGGAAGGATAGGGACCCCAGCTGCGTTTACCGCTGTGATGGTCTGTCGGCTCTGAGGCTTCTTTGATAGCCCTCTTCCTTGGCGTCTTGATGTTGGAGCGGACGCCTCCGGTGATGATGATGAAGAATGTGCGGGTGACATGTTGCTCATTTTGTGGGTCTATTAAGATAAGATGAGAATGTTCAAAGTGAGGAAGCACGAAAAGTCAAACATGATGCTCAATGTTCGGAAGAGAGGAGAGGAGTAGAGGGAAGGGGGAGAAGGGAGGGGGTGATGTGGACACAGAGAGGGGTTATGTGCCTATACTATATACTACATACTATATGTGTATATACATACATATACATATACATACCTACATATATACATATACATACCTACATATATACATATATAATGGTAGCAATATGAAGCAACAAGCAACAAGCATCAATAATAGAATCAATAACAGTCTCAACATGAATATGTGCTCTCAAATTGTAGGGTTGCACAAGATTAATCTTGGCCGTCCCGCTACTAAATCATATACTCTTCCTTGATTGGTTATGCCAAATAATGAATTCAGTATTTTGAGCTCTAGATACAAACTCTAAAATCTCAAGATCAAGATATATTTAGCATGCATATATTCAAACAACAGTATTCATACAGATCAAGACCACACAAGTTAACTTTGCCCAATAATTCAGTCTTTTAACTTGTCAAGATTAAATCCGAACAGATCAATTTAATAACATGCTATAACCTGAAAACTGCATGAACCGACAGCTATTAGAGCTCAAGCACTGAATGAACCAATCTCAGTATATGATTTTATCATCATCGAGCAACTGTAGTAAACAATTAATGTACCAAATAGCAAACTAATTAAGCTACTGCAGTAAACCCTAGTCCATCACAGAAAGTGCTCACAATGCAGTCGGTAATCGAGGGGAGGTGGCCGGCGAGGGGCTCGACGGAGGCGGCCGGCGAGGGGCTCGGGGAGGCGGTCGACGAGGGTTCGGGGAGGCGGAGGCGACGAGGGGGTCGACGGAGGCGGTCGACGAGGGGCTCGGGGAGGCCGAGGCGACGAGGGGCTCGACGAAGGCGGCCGGCGAGGGGCTCGGGGAGGCCGAGGCGACGAGGGGCTCGACGAAGGCGGCCGGCGAGGGGCTCGGGGAGGCGGTCGACGAGGGTTCGGGGAGGCGGAGGCGACGAGGGGCTCGAGGAGGCGGAGGCGACGAGGGGCTCGACGGAGGCGGCCGGCGAGGGGCTCGAGGAGGCGGCCGACGAGGGTTCGGGGAGGCGGAGGCGACGACGGGCTCGGGATTTACTTGGATCTAGATCGAATAACTGCGCAGCGCACAGGGAAAACCCTAGCCAGAGGGTATATATAGGGAGGTTATCACAGACGGTTCTAACTCAAAAACCGTCTGTGATATTAATATCACAGACGGTTCCAAGTCTAAAACCGCCTGTGATAGTATAAATATCACAGACGGTTCTAAGTGTATAACCGTCTGTGATAGTCATATTATCACAGACGGTTTTAAACTTAGAACCGTCTGTTTTATTGATATCACAGACGGTTCTAAGTTTAAAACCGTCTGTGATAAGCCTTTGCGACTGTAGTTATTAAGACAACACCAATAACCACAGCTGCATTCATATCCACCACCAAACAGCTGCATTCATATACAACACCAACCAGCTGCATTCATATCAACCATCACATGTGCATCACACATATACATAAATGCCAATACTCATATACATTTTGTCACACATTTTCACATATACATCTCAAAATCGACTACATCACACATTTTCACATATACATCTCAAAATTGACTACATCATACATTTTCACATATACATCTCAAAATTGTCACACATTTTCACATATACATCTCAAAATTGACTACATCACACATTTTCACATATAGATCTCAAAATTGTCACACATTTTCACATATACATTCTTATTGTACTTGCTTATTTCCTTTAAAAATTAGCCCTTCATCATGATCAATGCGTACGTAACTAGTTTCGTCACGTTGTTCATCGTCGACCCTTATGCCATTTCCAAAAGGAGGTAACTCGTCAAATTGATTGTATTCCTCCTCGTCCACTACATTCTCCACTCCGACAATTCTCCTTTTTCCATGAAGAACTACATGGCGTTTCTTATTTGCCGGGTCGGTTACATAGAAAACTTGAACAACTTGATTGGCAAGTACGAATGGTTCGTCTTTGTACCCGACACGTTGGAGGTCCACGGTCGTGACACCGTACTTGTCAACCTTCACCTGTGGGAGATGCACCCAACGGCAGCGAAATAAGGGGATCTTGAAAACCACATAGTCGAGCTCCCAAATCTCTTCTATTAAGCCATAGTACGAGTTTCTCGACCCATCGGTACTGAATGCATCTATGCGGACTCCGCTGTTCTGGTTAGTGCTCTTGACATCCTGAGACTGCGTATAGAATGTGTACCCATTTATGTCATATCCTTGCCATGTCACAACTGTAAATGTCGGCCCTTTTGCCAACCATCTCAGCGTCTCACTCGGCGAGCTCCTAGCAATTTGCTCCTTCAACCATTGGTTGAACCAACGGTTGTGTTGCCTCATGATCCAAACATCCGGCCGCTCTGGATTCTGTTGCCGAAGCACATCCTTGTGCTGGTCCACATAAGGCGCCACTTCAGTCATGTGTTGCAACACCGTGAAATGGGCTTGAGTATACGTGTCCATATCTGGAGTGATTGCTTTCCTTCCGATAGTTCCGAGACCCTTCAGCCTCCCTTCATGACGAGATTGAGGGACACCTATCGGTTGAATCTGAGCCATATAATCGACACAAAACTCAATCACCTCTTCGCTTGCATAACCTTCGACGATGCTGCCCTCCGGCCGAGAACGATTCCGTACGTAGGACTTGAGAATTCCCATGAACCTCTCAAATGGGTACATGCTGCGTAGGAATACGGGCCCGCACATTTTTATCTCCCACACAACGTGAACAACGAGATGGACCATGATATCGAAAAACGAAGGAGGGAAATACATTTCAAGGTGACATAGAGTCATCACCACCTCGTCCTGCAGAGCATCTAGTCCTTCGGGATCGATGACCTTCTGAGCAATTGTGTTAAAGAAATAACATAGCCTCATGATTGTCTCTCGGACTTTGATCGGCAAAATATTTCTAATTGCAATAGGGAGCATCTGTGTCATCAGCACATGACAATCATGAGACTTCATGCCATTTAACTTCAAATCTTGCATCGAAACAAGTTTCTTCACGTTGCCGGAGTAACCAGACGGAACTTTCACACCATGCAAGCACTGGCACAGTTCTGTTTTCTCAGCCTTGGACAGAGTGTAACACGCAGGGGGAAGGTACGTTCGTCCATTATCAGTGCTTGTCGGTGCTAACTCAGGCCTGATGTCCATGTCAGCCAAGTCAAGCCGTGCGTTGACACCGTCCTTTGTTTTATCACGGATGTTCAGTAAGAGACCAATCAAGCTGTCGCACACATTCTTTTCTACGTGCATGACGTCGATGCAGTGCCGAACATCTAGGTACTCCCAATAAGGTAAGTCCCAAAATATTGATCTCTTCTTCCAGGTGTTCTTCTCATGAGCCCTCAATTTACGTCCCTTTCCGAGGACAACATCTAAATCCTTAACCATATCATAAACCTCGCGTCCCCTTAAATGCCTTGGAGCTGAACCATCTTCCTTCTCTCCGTCAAATTGTTTCTTCATCTTGCGGTATGGGTGAGCCCTCCGAAGGAACCGGCGGTGACGCATGTAGACGGTTTTGCGTGAGTGTCTCAGCCACACACTCTCGGTACCATCTAAACAGTGAGTACAAGCTTTGGCACCTTTTGTACTATGGCCCGATAGGTTACCAAGGGCAGGATAATCATTTATGGTGCAGAACAATAAGGAGCGCAGAGTGAAGTTCTCTCGTTTGTACGCATCCCATACCTGTACCCCTTCGTTCCACATTACTTTTAGATCTTCCACCAACGGTGCTAGGAACACATCGATATCATTCCCAGGTTGTTTTGGCCCTTGGATAAGTATCGACAGCAAAATATACTTTCGCTTCATACACAACCAAGGAGGAAGGTTATAGATGCAGAGAGTCACGGGCCATGTGCTATGTCGGCTGCTCATGCTACTGAAAGGATTCATTCCATCTGTACTCAGTCCAAACCTTATATTCCTTGGTTCTGCACCGAACTCTGCAAAACTCCTATCGATGTTTCTCCACTGCGCGGAATCAGCAAGGTGTCTTATCATTCCATCCTTCTTGCGCTCCTCCGAGTGCCAACGCAGCAGTTTTGCCTCCTTTGGATTTGCAAAAAACCTTTTCAAACGGGGAATTATAGGAAAATACCATGTCACCTTAGCAGGAGGTCCTTTCTTCGCCTCTGTTCCCTCGCCATCAACTGATTGATTGTTACGTTTGTATCGGGATGCGTTGCACACCGGACATACATGCATGTTTGCATACTCTTTACGGTAGAGGATACAATCGTTCGGGCATGCATGTATTCTTTCTACTTCCATTCCCAACGGACAAAGAACCTTCTTGGCTTTATACGTGGTTTTAGGCAACTCATTTCCATCCGGAAGCATGTCCGCTAAAAGACCTAGCAGCGCCGTGAAACTCTTGTCCGACCAACCGTTGCTTGCCTTCAATTTCAACAGTTCAAGCACGGCCAACAACCTCGTGTACTTGCATCCCGTGTACAAAGGTTTCTCTGAGTCCTCCATCAAGCCACGGAATTTAACATACTCTCTCTCATCATAGTTCTCTTCAACATCGCAAAGCATCTGATCCAGATTATCATCGTGCAACCTATCCGAATCCGACCCACAATCGACATCAGCCGGCGGCATGTCATTCAGTTCACAGGCGATGTCATCCGGGGGCATATCATTCACTTCACCGGCGATGTCATCCGGCGGCATATGATCATTCACTTCGCCATGACTGGTCCAACACGTATAATCCTTTTTGAAACCCCTCCGAATCAAGTGCGATTCAATTTGCCCTCGGTTCTTAAACATCTTCACATTCTCGCAGTCAGTGCATGGACAGCACATATATATCGCCCCCTTATTCAACATATCCTCCTCGGCAGCTCTTATAAAAGCAGAAACGCCATTAATGTACTCTTCACTCACACGGCTCGCGGCATACATCCAGCTTCGGTCCTACGTTACGTACATATATAACAACTTAGTATTAAAATCTAGATTAACTAATTATAACTACATATATACCGGCCACATTTATTATATTGAGACTTTATTTGCTAGATTCATATTACAAACACAACAGCTATTATATAACCAACAATTTTGCAAATTAACCATCTTCAATAACCACTCATGGATTACTTAGAACTAAATTGTAATGCAATTAAAGAAAAAAATAAATTGCATTACTAACCATATCTAGAACAACCAGTAAAGTATGAATCTTCAAAGCTCAATCTCTGCCTCTTCCCACCAAATTAACAAGGCCTGAAATCGCCTAGCTTCCTCCCGAGTGAAAAAGTGCGCAGCAGTGGCTAGATCTGGATCGAAATGAAGACAGATGCGGTCTGAGCAGCGCAATAAATGCCTACTGACATTATCACAGATGGTTTTTAATAAAAAACCGTCTGTGAATTATCACAGACGGTTTTTAATTATTAACCGTCTGTGATAACAAGGTTATCACAGACGGTTTTTATTTAAAAACCGTCTGTGATAATCTGGGATTATCACAGACGGTTTTTAATACAGACCGTCTGTGATACAAACGTATCACAGACGGTTCATAGTTAATACCCGTCTGTGATAATCCATTTTCCCGCCACAAATACCACAGACGTCCTCCAAATTACAACCGTCTGTAATAGTGCTCATTAGAGACGGTTTCACAAAACCGTCTGTGATGAGGCGTCTACTATTAGGCTTTCTGTAGTAGTGCCCTGACCTTGCAGGCAGGCCGGACACATGGCCATTCTGCTATTTTATTTGCTGAAATAAAATCTCTCTCCAGAACATACCTCTGGCAATTCGTATAGGCTAACACGTAGTTCGTGCAGGGAACACCGAAGAAAATTTCTGTGCTATACAGTATATAGAGCTTCCGCTTGATGGTTATCGATCCGGATTTTTACTGCCTGGTTTCTATTATGCTACTAATGTTGTGTGAATATGTGTTGTTGTGCTTGCCTCTTATCTATTTAGTCTCAAATACTTTTAGGACTTGGAGAAGTGTGTCCTAAAGGATTGTATACTAGTCCTATTCATATTTGGTTTTCTACTTCGCCATATGGAGTGCAGTTGGAACAGTAGGCAACTCATCCAATCCAATCAAGCAACCAAATTATGGTCATCTAATCGTAAAGTACCTAGAAGCCATTACTGGTGCACGAAAGAATTAGAAGCCATCAGTGGTCTGGGTGCTAGAACGTGTTGATTAAATTATTTTGTATCAACTTTTTACAATTTTAATGTCTATATGCATCTGCGTACTAGCTACTAACTAATCTGACGTGGTCTCGACACTCGACCCTATATATATATTTGGAAGACTGAGTAGTACAGTCATACATGACCGTTTCATTTTATGCATCTCACAACAATGGTGGGTTATATGATACGTAAAAGTAATCATCCATCCATTAATGAAACAATGAAGAGATTTGTGAAGGACGGATTGTGATATATATATATATATATATATATATATATATATATATATATATATATATATATATATATATATATATATATATATATATATATATATATATATATATATATATTGGTGTGTAAACAAGGAAGAAATTATAATATCTCCCTTTTGCACCTAATACAATATAGGCAATCTCATGTTGTCATTGATCACGAAGTCATAATACTAACGTTTCCAACATTTACTTTGTCACCATTTCGTTGGGAGTGCTTAATTACCTGCACGAATCCACGAATAAAAATGCATTCGTACTAAGAGGAGAGCTGGTACAAGGCTATCGCAAACGCTTTTCTTGTGGGTTTAGTCTTGCCAAGAGTTTTATCAAGACCAGTTCAATAACCTGGCTATCTAGGTATATAGTCAGCCTTCTTGACTTGTTCACAACATGCCCTCACCGTAGCTAGAGCAAGCAGCTACATGTGTAGACCAGTGTGGTGAAAAATACCCATTTAGGTCGATAACTCAGCTGATTAATTGTTGGGGGGAGGGTACACCGTCGCATATTGTGTATTCGTATGTTGTCAGACCCGAGATATTAATTTTTAAGTTTGACTTACATTTAGTTATGAATTTATGTTTATACATGCTCTGAACGTAGCACTATATAGTTTTGTGTGTTGTATTTTTAGTCCTCCTATTATTACTATCCCTCTATACACGGCTGTCAGTTTGGACCACCAGACCGCTTCCATTTATGATTTACATACAATTTTGAGCTTCCGTATGAAACTCAAACTATTAAAATAGGTTTGTCATCAAAAGAATTCTGATTGCTGTACAACAGGTTCACGTTGTATATACATATTAGATAGTCCATATTGCCTTGCTGTACGTTGAATGGCCTAGATTTTTTATTTTTCTCATGTTAATGTGGGAGTTTATAGCCTTTTTATTTTCTTCAATTAATATGGTATTTTTCTGCTTTTTAAGATTAATGTGGGACTCCTGAAGGAGCCTGTAATTAGTAAAGATAAAGATGATTGGCCATATCAAAGGAATGGCTATCATACTTGTTAACCCCAACGTCACTGAAGATGCGTTGAAACATGTTTTCACTCCTTATGGAGAAGTGTTCCATGTTATGATCCCTGATGGCAAAATATGTGGTTTGGTTCAATATGCTAGAAGGGGTTGACTATTTTTATATCGTGTCTTCGCTAGTTTGCGGCTATCCATCTTTATATTCAATTATTCATCTAAATTCTAAGCATTTCTGTTCCTGTGCAGTCTGATCTTTGCAGAGGAGGCGTAGCTCCCTGGCGCCTTTCCCTCCGGTCATTGCCACCCCCATTCGGCCCCTGCTTGGTCGCCATTCGCCCTGCCTGCTCGCCATGATGACGCCTCGGCCCGTTCCACCCCGTGAAAACAATTTCACTGAAATTTCAGCGGTTATCGGCGATAACCAGCAGTACCGGTGAGTGCCGGTAAGCAAATTATTTCGGAGGATTTCGGTTGTGGGGCCCACATTTCAAATACAATTCATTTAAATACGAAAATATATCAGATTTCAACTTCATTTTCATCTCTATTTCATGTATATATAAATATCTAGTTTATCTCAACAAGTATCTATAGTTTTTTTTCTAAAAAATCCAAAAATTTCACAAAATTCAAATTTAAATTTCAATTTTGTTGGCCAAAATTTTCCAAAAAAACCGGTTACCGGCGTTATTGCTACCCTCCGATAAATTTTTGTCACCGAAACAAATTTCCCTGGGTGAGGGCCGGTAAGCAAAATATTTCAGAGGATTTCGGTTATGGGGCCCACATTTCAAATACAATTCATTGAAATACAAAAATATATTAGATTTCAACTTTGTTTTCATCTCTATTTCGTGTATATATAAATATCTAGTTTATCTTAACACGTATCTATAGTTTTTTTCTAAAAAAATCAAAGTTTTTGACAAAATTCAAATTTAAATTTCAAATTTTTTCGGTTGAAATTTTTCGATAAAACTGGTTATCGGCAGTTATTGGTGTTATCACTACCCTCAGATTAAATTTTTGTCACCGATACAAATTTCCTTGGTTCCACTATCTACCCTAGCTCCCTCTCATTGCTGACAACCTGTTTTGCTAGCCCTCGGCGCCGTCCTGGCCACCTCTTGCCAACGACGCCGCCCCCACTCTGTGCCGCCTACCGACCCTGCTCCCTTGTTCTGGTTCAAATGGTTTCTCCTGTTTCTTTTGTGTTGACTCTCCCACACACATATGACAAGTGGGCCCAATAGCTAGCAAATCAGTTTGTGATCAGTGCGAGGATGCACATATCAAAGAAAAATTCAAAGGTGTTGCTAGTGCCTAGATGTTTGATCCGCGCAGTAGCATCATATGGTCTGGCCGAAACATTTGATGATAACGCTTGCAATATTATCATACAACATGTGCAACAAAAATATTTCAGAAAAATCCCGATGTTGCACTGATTATTGCTAGTTGTTGCATATATGAAATCAAAATATTACAAGAAAAAATAAACACCTACTCCATGGCAGGTGGCGGCGAGGCATCGGGCATGGCAGTGGCGAGCGGCGAAAAGGTGGCATGCGCGGCATGGATCTAGCTAGCCACCCACATCCTCATGGTGCACTTCACCTCCTATGTTGCCGGGGGAGGGGGAAGGCCAGATCTGGTGGCGCCACACCCAAGGATAGTGAAGAGTAAGTCAACGGTGACAGTCGAATAAAGCGGTGCAAGTGCTAGGGACGGGGGTGGTTGGGCTCGTCGTCATCCGGTCAGGTATCATTGGAGAGAGGAAGAGAGTGAGAGAAGGGAGGAATGAGGAGAGAGTGAGAGAAGGTGGGACAAGAGTGATTGAGTTCAAGAAATACTGAATGGGCCAAGGAGTGGGCCGTGTCTGATACGTGGGCCGACGTTCGATACAGACGGACATCCAAGCCGTAACAATTCTGAAAATTCAAATATGACAAATAATTTAATTATAAATAAGAAGTACAAATAATTTAAATTATGGATTTATGGAAATCAAAATTGTTTAAGTAATATTCAAATGAGAAATTTGATAAAACTTGATTTATAAATAAAAATAAAGAATAAAGATGATTTATGGAAATTAGAATAAGGAGTTGTGCAAAATTGAATTATTTGAATATTAAATCTTGGTAACATTGCATGCCATAAAATATAAGCTAATCAACTATCATAAAAGATTAATTAGGGCAAATTAAACTATGTAAAAATAGTAACGATTATTTGCACATCTCCAAAAATCATGAGGCCCTTATTAAAATAGTGAATAAGTAATTAAGGTAATCATTTGAATTTTAAGTCTCTAATCTTTATCTAAGTGGATTTGGATCTGTTTTCCCTTGGATCAAAGTTCACGTCATTATTCCCTTGGATCAGTTACACCTATTATTGGCAAGAACACTACTACAAAAATGATCATCATAGCCGGTTCGAAATTGCCATCACAGACAGTTTTCTGAACTGTCTGAATTTATGAGTCAGTGATAATCAGAGGTTATCATAGATGGTTTTGCGAGCCGCCTGTGATAAATACAACACAGACGGTTTGTAACGAGAACTGTATGTAAAGAATACAATCATAGACGGCTTGAACCAAAGACCATCTGTGATACTCAAACATCACAGACGGTTATAGCTACCAACCGTTTGTGATGGGTGAGTATCACAGACGGTTGGTATATAGAAATAGAACCATTTGTGATATTTTTCCATCATAGACAGTTGGTAGATAGAACCATCTATGATGTGTGAGAATCACAAATGGTTTTTTGTTCGAGCCATCTGTGTTAGTCCTACATAGACGGTTTATACCACAAACCGTTTATGATAGTTCATTCTATACCTAAATTTTTTTTTTCTATTTTTGGCTAGCCAGCCTGAAAAAATGTTAACTATGCCATTTCAAAACAAGTAAATATAGCAGCAAACACAACAATACATTCCATTTCCATTACAATTAGAATCCACCATTACAGCATAACAAGATAACAAGTAGGTTACCGATCTGAAACAACAAGAACATAGCAAGAATACATCTCATAATCCTACGAATCCAACTCTTAAACAAAGCAAGAACATAGAAGAAATAGAGATTCTAACAGACAGTAGAAGCTGAACTATATCGACGAGCTGATGCTTAGGCCCACTCGCACCTGATGCAGCGTGCGAGCTGGATTTCCTTGACGCCCGCCGTCATCGGTGCCAACTTGAGCGCCGTCTTGGTAGCCATCAGCATCTACTGTGTAAGGGCCATTGGGGTCGGGGTCGAGGAGGAGGACGGTGAGAAAGTGCCTGGAGAGATTTTTGAGCAACGGTAGGTAGGGGGTGAGATTGGGTGAGTGTTTATAGAGGGAGAGGTAGAGTTACGATCCGTGGGGTGGGGTTTGGTGAGTTTCAATTGGCTGGGAATGGGTTAGGGAGGATCGATGGGCCCATCGATCAGTTTATCACAGACAGTTATATATACAAACCGTCTGTGATACTCTCCCAATATAGATGGCTAGTAGCTAGAATCGTCTGTGATGTGCGTATCATAGACTGTTCTATATACCATTCGTCTGTGAATTAGAGTACAAAGACTATATATATATATATATATATATATATATATATATATATATATATATATATATATATATATATATATATATATATATATATATATATATATATATATATATATATATATATATATATAGGAAAAATACTTTTTACTCCCGGGTGTAATTACACCCATCTCTAATATACCACCTAAACAAACTTGAAATACTCCTTTATCACGTTAGGTATACTCGTATACTAATTATAAGATATTCTAATGTGAACCACATAAAAAAATTGCAAGGGAGTCCATAGTTTTTATCGTATTTTGTAAATACCTTTATATACGTACATAAAAAGGAGTATGTTGAAAAAAAATGTACATACCACCTCTGAAAAATTGTTCATACCACCTATATGATCTTAAATACTCGTATACTACATGTGCATACCCCTCGTTACGCGAGATACTCCTTACGTTGTGAGATACGACATAGGGTGTAATTACACCCGGGAGTAGAAAAATACTTTTTACTCCCAGGTGTAATTACACCCATCTCTAATATATATATATATATATATATATATATATATATATATATATATATATATATATATATATATATATATATATATATATATATATATATATATATATATAGGTGTAATATAAACAACTAGTCTCAAAAGATAAAATAGCAAAGTTCTATATGGCTTATATATGCTCATTTGAAAGGTTTCGATGAGATCTACAACTTTGCAGTTGAGGTAAATCCCAAATTTCGAACGAAAGATCAAAATTTTTGGCAAAAACAGAAATCAAAAACTTGCGACACAAATTTGAGGCTAAAGATGGCCGGTTTTGTGGGTCTTAGAGGGTGATGGGTGCAACCGATCGGTTGTTTTTGGATTGGGCTCGTCGTTAACTTTCCAACGAGTACAAGAACATCAAAAACAAACATCATATGCAAAAGTTATGTCTGTTTTACTAAAGGTGACTCAGAACAAAATCTTATTCGGACTCAGGTGGGAGATTATGAAATTGTAGGGGATTGCGAGGCGAAAAACATATCACCGATGGTTTTTAATACAAACTGTCTGTGATAACGAAGTTACCACAAACAGTTTGTAATACAAACCGTCTATGAAATATCACAGATGGTTTAAATAAAAAACCGTCTGTGATATTTCGAAATATCACAGACGGTTCTTGGTAAGAACCGTTTGTAAAGTATCACAGACGGTTCTCATCATAAATCATCTATGATATTATCTTTTCAAAAACGGTTTTTAGCGCTGGCAGTAACACAGATGGTCTCTAAACCTATAACATCTGTGATTATATTTAACACATACGGTTTAGGTCAATCATCTATAATGAGCCGTCTAATATAAGCCTTTTTTGTAGTAGTAACTTTCCTCTGCCTATGCTACTGGCTACAGCCGTGCTATACTCCCCTCGTGCTCTACCAAGCTTGCCGGCGATGAGCGCAGGAGGACGATCCACCCCCAGTTGGAAACTTTACTCCCCCATAATTCCTCCCCAGTCCCCTCCTCTCCGGCCCTGGCGAGCGATGATGAGTGTACATGCACCCACCCTTCCCTAGCAAGTTGGCAATTACTAGTATTTCTTTTTTTTTTTTCCTTCCTGTGGAGGAGAGCAAAATGTGCCTCGGTTTGTAGTGTGGCAAGGATTTTCTAGTCACGTTAGACTAATTATCCTACGGAACTTGGTTTCTTTTGATGCCACCGGACAACTCACCTTGCCAAGCAAAAATAGAGTTTAAGACCAGCCTAGGATCTGAATACACCTCTAGTATTTACCAGTCTCAAAAATAAAAAAAAATAACTGTAGTAGGCTATGACTTACTGGGAATTGACTATGGTAAACAACCATTCAACCATACATGTTGTATTCCCATGCAAATAAATATATTCGAGTCCAGAAATACTATATACCGTCGCATCATGCATGTACAATCATCAACAAACCTTTTACAGTTTTAAAAAAACAGGTCCATCTCTCAAGTCTCAACTTCATGTAAGTTTCTTTTCTAACATGGGCGAAGCGCACCCTTGTATTCCTTTTATTAAGGGACAACATAAGCATACCACAATATCATATTACGACATCATTCAGATAAATATTTGCGGCTCACAGGCACGCATAGGTAGTATATATAGAAATACTACCATTTATTTTCTATATTGTAACATACAAGTTAAAACACAGTGCGCCAATTGCAAAATATGTATTCACCTTGGACAACCATCGGGGCACGATTTAATTAGTAGTTGTTGTCCTCCCAGAATTGAGCCTGGAGCCAGTCTATAGTCTTCTTTTCCACTTGAAACGCCTTAGCCAAAACAAAGTCTGAGATCGGTGGCTTTGACCCGAACACAGCGTTGGCAATGGTGATGACCCCAGGGTTTTGGCTGCTAAGTGCAGCGATTGCAACCGCTGGCATGTGGGGGTTAGGGTTGAATTGGAAGTGGATGAGCCCCTCAGGGAATACGAACACGTCACCCTTGTTGAGCACCTTAGAGAAGAGCTTGTTTGGAAGTGGAGGAGGTTGGTTGGACGTGACAAAGCCGACGTAGAGTGTACCTTCAAGCACGGTGAGAATCTCGGTGGCACGTGGGTGGGTGTGCGGTGGGTTCTCACCTAAGGGTGCGTAGTCGATGCGCGCCAGTGAGATGCCGAGGGTGTTGAGGCCAGGGATCTGCATGACGTTGATCAAGGTAACGTTGGACCCAACCTTGCTGGTCATCGTGTCCCTAGGCTTGTCGAGGTTGGCAGCCTTGAAGAAGTCATCCGCGTTCACCGCCATTGGGTCCTTGCAAACGAAACCATTGACACGCACTGCATGCATCCACGAGGCAACATTTGCACTTATTCTCCAGAAAGTTATTTCAGCATGCATATATATTGCATGCGTCAGTAAACAGAATTTCAGAGATGCGATCAGCGATATGATAGAAGAACATCATTGAAATCAAGTACGTATGTACCTGGCGAGTGCATGTCGGCGACGCAGAAGTCTTGGAGAGGGCTAGGATCGGAGGCGATGGCCTGCCATGAGACCAACGCAAGAAGAGCAGCCAGGAGAAGGAAGGAAGAGGAGGAAGCCATCTTGTCGTAATTAGGCTTTCTGCTGTTTTTGGTATTGCTATTTCTCCTGAAGCTGCTTGTGTTTAGCTTGGTTGATGCTTTGGGCAGGGAGGTGATGGATGTGCTTATATAGCCGCTGCGTGCGGTGGCGTGACCTCGTGAACAACAGAACAGGTCAAGTAGAAGTGGCGTCAGCAAGATTGAAATGGTCTGGGTGCTATAACGTGTTGATTAAATTATTTTTGTATCAACTTTTAAGTTTACAATTTTAATATCTACATATATCTGCACACTATATACTAACTAATCTGGCGTGGTCTCGACCGTATATATTTGGAAGACTGGGTAGTACAGTCATACATGACCGTTTCATTCAACAATGGTGCGTTATATGGTACGTAAAAGAAATTATCCATCGATTGATGAAACAATGAAGAGATTTGTGAAGGACGGATTGTGATATTGGTGTGTAAACAAGGAAGAAATTAAGGTGCGTCGAACGGAAGAGTTGACAATGCGAAGGACAGCAGAACAGAGATTATAATATCTCCCTTTTGCACCTAATACAATATAGGCAATCTCATGTTGTCACTGATCACCACTCCTGCAAAATACAAGAAATCAGAAGAATAACGGGATTGAGAATGTCCAATGTCCTTTAGGTTTTAACCATATATTAAACCTAGAAAGAATAAACGTATAACTTTTTCTGAAAATAATAAACTAATTTGTCATCGTGTTCTCAAAAATCTCGTACAAAATAAATAGGTGGCGGACTCTTACCTGGTTCGATCATAGGGAACCGTACCCAACTTGTACTCGGCTTCCTAATGTTATCAGAATGGAAAAACAAAATGTACAAACCAATCTAATGCATCGCTAGTTTCGGCTTATGGTTTTTGCTTTTAGTTTACTATTCCTTGATTTCGTCTTTTTATGATTTTTGAGCATTTTTTGCTTTTTCTTTTTCCGTATTCGTTTGTTTCTCGTTGTTTGTTTGCAATGGGCTGGTATTTTTTATTTTTTAAATTTTTTTAAATTTAATTATGTCAAATAAATCACTACCAATTACAGTATAATTTTAGTCAATTATAGTATAATTTTAGTTATAAATCAACTTATTTTAATCATACTGAGCGGGTTAAAAAACCCATAGACCTAAGGCCGATTGATTGACTCAGTTCGGACTCCAAGCAAGTAACAAAGAAAAAGATTGCCCTGATCAACTCGGCTTCGGCTTCTGGCTTATTTTTCACTATTCATAAGTTTCGTCTTTTTCTGAACTTTTGGCTTTTTGTTGAGTTTTTTTGCCGGTTCTTTTTTTTCCCGTATTTTTTTTGTATTATACGTAATGGGCTAACATATTTTTTATATTTTTAAATTTTTTTAAATTTAATTATGTTAAATAAGCCTCTGTTAGCTACAGTGTTTTTTCAGTCAGCTACAGTATTTTCAGCCATAAGCCATAAGCTTTTCAGCCGAACTGATCACCACCTTCGGTCAAAGGCGCACATGCGGAGTCTTCTTTTTCGTTGTGTCACCAACCGAAAGGACAGCCAGCCGCTTGTATTACTTTTCTCATGTAGCAATTGATTAATGACTCTTGTTTGA
The DNA here is from genome assembly GCA_017311315.1 of Dendrocalamus latiflorus. Lineage (NCBI taxonomy): Eukaryota > Viridiplantae > Streptophyta > Magnoliopsida > Poales > Poaceae > Dendrocalamus > Dendrocalamus latiflorus. The sequence goes on along the minus strand of CM029653.1, from coordinate 7,915,436 downwards.
CAAACGCCTCTCTTTCACATGGGATTGCTTCGGCTGCTGTGGTTGCGGGTGCTGTTGCTTCATGCATGCACATACACATCGCCCTTCTGTAATGCAGCTTGTTGTTCCTTTGCATTCTTCGGCTGCATGCATATACTTTCCTTACGTCACATGGTTTCTTCATTCGTCGATCGTTGCCATCCTCCCGCACAAATCTAAGAACAACTAACATACTAGTATTAAGTTCTTGCTCATTTTGACTTAAACTTCTGGCTTCTGGCTTATTTTTCACTATTCCTAAATTTCGTCTTTTTCTGGCTTTTGACTTTTTTTGAGGTTTTTTGCCGGTTCTTTTTTTCTGTATTTGTTTACATTACACGTGATGGGCTAACCTATTTTTAAAATTTTTTCTAGTTCTTATATAAATTAAAGATAGTGTCTAGGGAGCACTCGAGTATTTTTTGGGGTTAGAAGCACTTAGATTTTTGGATGTTGGATCTCCATCCAATGATCTAGATTCGGAGCACTCATAATTTTTTTTTGGAGAGGGGTGGTATGGGGGATCTGTTGGATAGAGATCTAACGGCCTAGATTCTTTTTTTGGAGGTATTGGGGATCCGTTGGATGAAGAGCCAACGCCCAAAAATCTGAGTGCTCTCAATCCCAAAAAAACACTCAAGTGCTCTTTAGTACATCCCTAAATTAAAACTAAATTTATATAGGAGCGAGTTCACCTATAGATTAATATCCTAAGGGCATATCCTGATAGTCCCATCTGGGTGTTGTTTCTATTTTCGTTGTTGCTCTTTAAAGGTTTCGGCCTTGTTGGCCCGTGTTGTAAGTCAGACCGTTAGGTCAATTTATGCATTATTTACTATTATATTTTAGTTTTACATTTTACGAGATAAACGCTTGATGTTCAATAAGCTTACTGTGTGCACTAGCTGCTGATCCATAGACTAGTGCTGTTATATATAAAGAATTTTGGATTAAAAATCTGGGGTCCGACACATTTCCAAGTAAACAACCTTTACTTGCCACCATTTTTTCGGGAGTGGTTATCTAGATGCATCTCGGAGTCGAATCAGATTGTTACTTGCACGATACAACGAGTGCAAAGACAGGAAAGCTGGCACAAAGTGGTATATATAACATACAATTCAAAAGCTGTATTTGTGAGTAAATATTTTAATCAAGACTACTGGTTTAATAAAATAGCTATCTAGTCAGCCTTTTTGACTTGTTCCAAAATATCCTCACCTGCACCTGTTTGCATGTTTGCTAGCTTGTCGTACATATACAGCACTCCTCCGCCAAAGCAGTCGTCCATAAACACAACCAGCTTATACCTAGCTAGGTACATATGATCATCACAAACAACTAAATAGTCTCCACCTGCTCACTAGTCACTACCTGACAGGCAAAATAGCTGCCCACAGACTGAGGGAGCAAAGAAGGCCGAAAGCTGAGTACAAACCGAACTGAACTACAAACTAAACATTCGACTGACATCGGAAGGAAAAAGTTCAGAGCAAAGAACAGCACGACAAGAAGGGACACAAAACCGAAAATAGGCTAAATGCCGAACAGACTAAGAACACCAAAGACAAAAACTGCAGACAATGGAGACAAGCAAAACAGAAATAACACAAACAAAAGACTGAAAATGAAAGCAGTAGAGAAACTGAAACTTCAGAAACAGAAAACACCTTTGCTGCCGAAAACTGAAGGCAAAATAACTGAAAAGATGCCAGCACAGTAAATACCTAAACACCAGCCGGAAACTGAGAAATTGCCAAAAGTTTGTTTGCTCTTTTCAGGTCATACAATCTAGACTTAAAACTGAACAGCGAATTGAACTCCGAGAGAAACGAATATGCATTGAATCTGAGTTTTGTTCTCGGGAATGGCTAGCCAAATGGCTTTGGAGTATCTCCCAGTTCAGAGCAATCCAGTATGCATTCAATCAAGAACTCATCTCTAAATCACAAGAACAAAAATACAAGCAAAGCACAGAAAGGCACAAAAGAGAAAGGCTCAAACTCAATCCTTCTCAAATTGATTCATTACCATGAATGCTTCATAAACAGAGGAATGATTACATGAGTTCATGCCATCTCTCACTACATGCTTGAGAGAGGAACAAATACACACATGCCACCTACTGGAAACACACAGACCTCCTAAGCAACACACAGCACACACAGAGCACACACCTACTGCCTCCCCTCACCTTCTCTATATGGAGGGAGCTCACACCAAAGAAGGAAATCAAGAAAATGGCAGCCTACATCCACTTCATTTCCTCACACACAATTGAGGCAAAAAAGTCAAACACTTGAGAAAAGAGAGGGAACCAGGATTTGAGCCCTCCAAACCCTAACCTCTCTACTGTCATCCACTAATGGGTCTCCAACCCGTTATCTTCAACCGAATCCGCTTCCATTTTGCAGCCTTGCGAATTTTACCGAAATGCCCCTGCCGCAACTTCCTGGAAGCTTCCTGCTCACACAACCGCAATCGGCACCCTGACCGTCTGGACCTCGATTCCTCCCTGAGTCTAGTCCCAGTCCGCCTCGCCATTGCCCGTCATGTCCACCACCGGTAGCTCCAGCTCCGGTTTCTCGTCTCCCTCCTTGCAACCACCTCAGCAGCCTCGATCATCTTCGGCGTCTCCGAACGTCTGGACCTCAACACTTCCTGTGCCTAGTCCCGGTCCTCCCACGCCTCACCATGACCTAGCTCCGAAGTTCTGCAGTCACACAGACAAGCAAACCGTCACATAGCACCGCTCGAAACAGCATAACCATCATTAGCATTAACAAAAGGTACTCAAGTATGAAATACCCAAATCGACCGATCGAGAAAAGAACAAGCGTCTTAAACACTCCTGACCGCGATCGACCAAGTCCAACCGAACCGGACCGCGCCATGCACCGACTCGGCGCGAACCGACCAAATCAAACTCAAACTTTCAAGAAACTGAGTGATGAGGGCATCCCTAACACTTATACATCTTCTCCTATTGGTGGTCATGCACATACTGATGAGGACATCCCCATTACATATACATCTTCCACTCCAAGCATGCATGAGAATAACCAAGAACCAGAGGGCCCAATGACGAGGGCAAGAGCCAAGCGTTTAAACAAACAGGTGCTTTTGTTTCTGAAGGAGTTTCCTTTAATTGAGGATGAACTTGGAATACTACCTCATTCTAGTATTTTATGTATTCTTAGGTATGACTCATGTGAAGACTTGGGAGAGCAAAAGGGAGGAGCCCAAGGACTTAAACTACAAGTTGTGCATAAGATTTTCAAGCCAAATTCGGACTTCCCACGTGCTCAACCCAATTCAAACTCGGATTCAACTTAGGATTCAATTCGGATTCGGTTCGGGACAACCTGACAGACAGTTACTAAAAAGGTCATAACTTTCACAAACGGAGTCCGATTCAGGTGTTCTTGTACTCGTTGGAAAGATAATTTCAAGGGCTACGCAATGGATTTGGTCCCACATTCAAATTCATCACAGATAAAAAGTTAAGACCGAAAAAATATGACGGGTGAAAAATATAGTTTCCTTTTTGTGAGAGTTCGTATCCAAAACCATATAGGGTTGAGTTGTACTTGGTCTGGGGACCATATGGACGTCCCAAGGGGCTATATAAGCCTTGTATTGGCAGCCTTTAGGGGGAGACCAATTTTATGCATAAGATTGAAACATAGCTATTGCTTGTTCTTTCAACACCAGAGTTCATGCGAGGACTTTGAGAGAGAACTAGGTGATCCATTGTTCGTTTTGCAATTCAAGGTCAAGCCATCGTTCCATTGGGAATTGGGGACTTGGCATTCATCGTTTGTGGTCTCGCGACGAACAATTATCTGGTGTGTTTTGGGCGTATTCCGAAGAGTTGAGGGTTCGTGCATTAGCGCGAGTGTTCAACTAGCGACATCGTCTACTTCGCATCAACTATCCACGGTTTCTCACTGAGAAGATCGGAACCCCTCCCCGTATCACCGAGTCAATTACTCATCATAAACATGGGGACACCTCCACATGGTCTCTCAATCCGGCGATGATGTTGAAGAATGCGCGAATGACATGTTGGCCTTCTCATATATGAAAAGCGCAATGTATATATATATATATATATATATATATATATATATATATATATATATATATATATATAGAGAGAGAGAGAGAGAGAGAGAGAGAGAAATATATATCAATATGAAAATGACATGGAATTACATGAAAGTACATATATTCATAAGTATATGTATTCATGAAACAACTATATATTCACAACAGTAAGATTTAACAGCAACATATACACAAACAACAACAACAACAACAAGAAGAAGTAAGATTTAACATGTATTCATGAAACAACTATATATTGTTGTAAAATTTGTGGTATAAGCATATTTTCAATTTTAATTCCAGCAAAAATAATAAACGTCCACACATGATAGACATGGCATAGAAATGACTTAACCAGCATATTAACATATGAATCATTTAAGCCATTGCAAAAGAAACATATGTTGAACATAAATGTCATATAAGAGCTCAAGATTAGCCTAATCTCATGTACACAAGTGCATAGAAATGCTAATCTTAACCATAACATAATGTATATGACTAGATTCAGCACATGTTCAACAAATTGAAATTTCTTTAGTGCTCTTAGAAGGCCAGTTGCACAAGGTTTATTCTTGGTCCTCTCCGCCATGACAAAACCTAATCTTGATTATATATGACAGTTGTAGATTAGATCTTGAGCTAAAAATGAATCTTGCTACTGCCAATTATTAATAAATCAAGAAATCAGCCTGCTAGACTGTGCCAAAATCAACTTAAAATCAATTTTCCAATCCTCACAGAGAATACTATTGATTTAACAGGATAACAGCAATCGACACAGACCAGAACTGAAAACAAACTCAGCACAGCCCCAAACTGAACAAGGACCAACACAACATATACAGCAAGCAGATTTAATGACCAGTGAAGGAAAATATAGCAGATTCTAAAGAATGATCAAGATCAATCTACCCTCACATCCATATATAATCTCATCAATTTTTCATTTTCATCATAGAGCAATTACTCATAGGAATATCTTTGCAATCTTGTGATAAAGAGGCTCACTGATATGTGAAATATATCACCAAATTACAAAGAAACAGGAACCAGAATACTCACAGTGATAGTGATACTCAAAATTACTATGAAGACGGGCTTAGGGATGGCAGCCGGCGACGGGCTCAGGGAAGGCGGTCGGCGATGGGCTCGGGGGGACGGAGGCGGCGACAGGCTCGGGGATGGCGGCCGGCGACGAGCTCGAGGGACGGAGGCAGTGACGGGCTCAGGGGACGGAGGCGACGACAGGCTAGGGGATGGCGTCTGGCAACGGGCTCGGGGATGGTGGCCGGCGATGGGCTCAGGGTAGGCGGCCGGCGACGGGCTCGGGGGACAGAGGCGGCGATGAGCTCGATTGGGAGAGCGGCGACGTTATGTCTCTGTGCTCTGGTTGGTATAGCTATAACTGCAGTGTACGCGCAAAACCCTAACTTGAGGGTATATATAGGAAGGCTTATAACAGACGGTTCTAGTTGAGAACTGTCTGTGATAACGATATCACAAACGGTTCTGAAATAGAACCGCCTGTAATAAGCCCTTTCCTTCTCACGCACTGGAGTTATAACCTACACCAACAAGCAGGAACTGTAATAAGACCTCACAGAGTGTATTTCTTTACAACAGCCCAATGAACATAGAGATACATATGTATGACTCATTTTCAAAATTCACCTATATATCACACATTTTCACATATACATAAATGCAAATTCACAAATACATTACACACATGCATTGTTATATACATAAATGCAAATTCACAAATACATCACACACATGCATTGTTATATACATAAATGCAAATTCACATATACATCACACACATGCATTGCTATATACACTACAAGAAATGTGTCATTTATTGACATTTTATTTTTGTCATAATATATGGAATTCATGTCACAATTCAAGATTTGTGACATTCGGTTGACGAAAATCGTAATGTCAAAAAACACGCGTCACAAATTTATTATGTGACGTCTGTATAGTTCATGTCACAAATCTATGACATTGGCTTTTAGTGTCACAGAGGTTTATGACATTCATTTGTTGTCACAAAATCCTAGGCTTTGCCACATGGGCAAATGCCACGTAAGATCAAAAACTGACGTTGCGCTGACATGGCAGAATATAAAAATGTCATAAAATGAATTTTGGCCTGTTAAGCCCACGTAGCAGGCAGCCTCTTCATGGGTCACAACCATTATTTGGGCTGTTTCTTCCTGGCCCATTATTTGGTTTTAGATTTTTTTTGGCCCATACAATTTTTTATGATTGCAGCCCATACAGTTTTTTTAGCCCGCACAATTCAGCCCATATATTTTTTCAGCACACACAATTCAGCCCATACAAAAATCAGATTCAAATTAACCAACAGCATATGGAAATATGATTGCATATCATAACCAGTCCACAAGTGTTAAATTAACTATCAAATATCATTACATCCATCACCCAATTCAGCACACATCCAGACCAAGTCTCAAATTTCAGGTTGCTGTTGGAGCTTGCCAAATTCACCACACATGGCATCTACAACCTCAATCACAGATGACCATATCAAAAATGCATCTACATCCACACTAGGTTTCTGTTGGAAGTTAAAGTCGATCACCAAAATAGCATCCACAGCCTCACAGTCACAGATGTCACCAAAATTACATACAAACAGAAAATTAAATAACTAAAAGCATGTGAAGAGTTATTTGCAAATGAATAGCATTTTAGTATAGCAAAGTGGCAGCAAACAAATGCAAGACACCATATTCAGATTTTAGTACAGCAAAGTAGCAGCTAAAAAATACAACTATTGAACAAGGAATGTGGCAGAGGATCAATGCAAAGACATACTAGTAGATTTTATAGTAGCAACAGCCATGGGAGAGCCTAATTAATATGTTCTAACATGCCATCAAACTATAACTCTAGTTTTCTAGTACAGCATCATCTAGAAGATAGTCAAACTTATCAAGGTTGATTTTTAGGGAGTATAACGAGGTATCTTTTCTGGCAGAACTCATTATTCTTATGCAATTATTACTACTACGAATGATTTAAATGAATCTTTGACCTCTCTGGCCTCCCTTTCTCAATGTCTATGGCATTCACCAGCCTCATATTAGCTCTAGCTGCAAGCAATGTGTGCCTGCTGAGGCCTATAGATAATACAACATACAAACACAGATACTAATTCTGATAACTGTATAAACATAGCAGACCCTACACAAGTACTAATCACAGACACAAACAGTCACTAACCTAACATCATATTAATGCTAATCAATATAACACAGATAACCACTTAACAAAGCGAAGCAAAAAGCATATGAGCTGAACCAATATCCATATCCACTGTGATCCACATAGCAAAATCACAAACATCCATCACAGTTCGCATACATCACAGTCACAGAGCACATTAACATTCACAGTTCACAAAGTATTGAACAATTAACAGTGACATCTAATAGTAGTTAATTAACAGTAATTGTCATCACAGTGCACAATTAAGCAAAAGATTAACAGAGTAACTGGAACCAAGAAAGGGGAAAAAGTGAATTAAACCTAGATGAAGAGGAAGCAGAGAAGGGTATGGCTGTCGGTGAAGTGAAGCCGAGGAGGGAGGAGTCGGTGGAGACGGAGATGTCGCCGGTGAGTCGATGAAGTGGTGGCCGACGTAGAGGTGAAGGGGAAGCAGTGGAGAAGTCACCGTCGGTGGATGCAGTAGAGGCGGCCGGTGGTCGAAGAAGTCGATGCAACCCTCTCGGTGGCGCTGTGGAGATGGAGGCGGCGCTCGGTGGAGGAGCGGTAGATCTGGAGGCAGCGCACGGGAAGTCAAGCGGCGGCGTCGAGGTCGGGCAAGAGGAGACGGGCGGCGCAGTTGGTGGAAGAGAAGGGCGGCCGGAGAAGGGAGGATGGAGGAGCAGCGACAAGAGGCGGCGGCCGAGGTAGGAGAGGAAGGGGCGGCGCAGTAGAGGAAGGAGCTGCGCCGGGTGGAGAAGGAAGAGAGACGAGTGGCGGCGCCGGAGTAAGAGAAGATGGGGGAAGGGGAAGACGTCGCACGGGAAGTGGGGTGAGGCGGCGGTGAGGTAGAGAAATGGAGGCGCAGGGGGTTGGTGGCGCGGTGGCGAGCCGGTGGATGTGGAGGAGGAGGCGGAGAAGAGAGGCGACGGTGGAGAGCCGAGAAGGGGGGATGTGGGGTGAGGCGGCGGTGGCTCGCCGGCGAGCTGCGGCCCGGCACTCGTCGGCGGTCGGATCTGGAGAAGGAGGGGGGAGCAAAGGGAGGCCAAGGGAGAAGCAAAAACCGGGCTCTGGGCAAACTTGCGGCGGCTAGGGTTCTTGTGGCCGGTGGATTGGGAATGGCTTTTTTTGCGTTTTAGCCCTCCAGGAATTCGGGAATTACGAGTAGGTCCTTTCCCCAATTGATTTCTTTTCTTTTTGGCCCTTGGAAACTCCGATTTAATCGCAGTTTGATCCTACGTGCCCGTGACGACACGTACATCTCCATGGAGCAGTCCCGAAATGCCAGATTTGTCGTTTATGCGCCTCGATCGCGCCGGCCTGCAGAAAAACTTATAAAAATGTAAAATGGTCCATTTTAAGCAATTAAATATGGAAAAGCGTGTAAATGATGATAAATGGTCCCGAAATGCGAAAAATAATGGGGTAAAATGATGGGTTAATATGTATAAATATGAGATGGGTGGTGCGCCGCCGCGTTTGGCCCGGCCACGGCGGCGACCGGAGCAAGAGAAGGAAGGGGGAGAAGCAATCAGAGGGGAAGAAGAAGAGATGGGAACCGGGCTCAAACTAATCCCAGACGGCGGCGCTGGCTTTTGATGGGAGATGGGGATTTTTGGCATTTTGCAATTTTGTCCTCCCAGTTTGTAGGGTTTACAATTAGGTCCTTCTCCAATTTGTTTTCTTCCATTCTGGTCCTTGAAAACTCCGTTTTCTTCGCGAACAGATCTTACGCGTTCGAGACGACCCATACATCTATATGGAGTAGTCCAGATTTGTCGTTTATGCGCCTAGATCGCGTCGGCCTGCGGCAAAATACAGAAAAATGTAAAATGGCGGGTAAATATATGTAAAAATGACGCATGTCAGTCGTCCCCTTTACTCGGTTGAGATATTATGCGAAAAAATAAAAGAAAAAAATGGTATATGGGCCCACCCGACCACGTGGCAATAGGACATGCCAACATGGATAAGAATATTTAAAATAATTCAATAAAATAATTTGTGACACACAACCTCTGTCATAGATTTATGACATTCATAAATTAGTCCTTATGACATAGCAAATACCGTCACTGGATGGAATTGGACTAGTTGTATGACATTTTTTGTGACATACAATTTTTTATTGTCACTAAGTCGAAATGCCTAAAACATAATGTCATAAACCGGATGATATAATGACATTATGACCTGTTGTCATGCTAAATACGTCAAAAAATGACACATTTCTTGTATATACATACATGCAAATGCCCACATATATATTGCACATTCTGATTCCACTTGCTTATTTCCTTTAAAAATTATCCCTTCATGATGATCAATGCGTATGTAACTAGTTTCGTCACGTTGTTCGTCGTCGACCCTTATGCCATTTCCAAAAGGCGGTAACTCGTCAAATTGATTGTATTTGTCCTCGTCAACTGCATTCTCTACTCCGAGAATTCTTCTTTTTCCATGAAGAACTACGTGGCACTTCTTATTTGCTGGATCGGTTACATAGAAAACTTGAACAACTTGGTTAGCGAGTACATATGGTTTGTCTTTGTATCCGACACGTTGGAGGTCCACGGTAGTGACACCGTACTTGTCAACCTTCACCTGTAGGAGATGCACCCAATGACACCGAAATAAGGGGATCTTGAAAACCACGTAGTCAAGCTCCCAAATCTCTTCTATGAACCCATAGTAGAGTTTCTCAACCCATCGGTACTGAGCGCATCTATGCAGACACCATTGTTTTGGTTAGTGCTCTTTACATCCTGAGCCTGTGTATAGAATGTGTACCCATTTATGTCATATCCTTGCCATATCACAACTGTAAATGTTGGCCATTTTGCCAACCATGTCAGCATCTCACTTGGCGAGCTCCTAGCGATTTGCTTCTTCAACCATTGGTTGAACCGACTGTTGTGTTGCCACATGATCCAAACATCCAGCCACTCCAGATTCTGTTGCTGAAGCACATCCGTGTGCTGGTCGACATAAGGCGTCACTTCAATCATGTGTTGCAAGACCGTGAAATGGGCTTGAGCATACGCGTCCATATTTGGAGTGATTGCTTTCCTTCCGATAGTTTCGATACCCCTGAGCCTCCCCGCATGACGAGATTGAGGCACACCTATCGGTTGAATCTGAGCCATATAATCGACACAAAACTCAATGACCTCTTTGCTTGCATAACGTTCGACGATGCTGCCCTCCGGCCGAGATCGATTCCGTACATAGGACTTGAGAATTCCTATGAACCTCTCAAATAGGTACATGTTACGTAGGAATACGGGCCCGTATATTTTTATCTCCCACACAATGTGAACAATGAGATGGACCATGATATCGAAAAATGAAGGAGGGAAATACATCTCAAGATCATATAGAGTCATCACCACCTCGTCCTTCAGAACATCTAGTCCTTCGGGATCGATGACCTTCTAAGCAATTGCGTTAAAGAAATAACATAACCTCGTGACTGTCTCTCGGATTTCGATCGGCAAAATATTTCTAATTGCAATAGGGAGCATCTGTGTCATCAGCACATGACAATAATAAGACTTCATGCCATTTAACTTCAAATCTTGCATCGAAACAAGTTTCTTCATGTTGCCGGAGTAACCAGACGGAACTTTGACACCATGCAAGCATAGGCATAGTTCTGTTTTCTTAGCTTTGGACAGAGTGTAACACGCAGGGGGAAGGTACGCTTGTCCATTATCTATTTTTCTCGGTGCTAACTCAGGCCTGATGTCCATATCAGCCAAGTCAAGCCGTGCGTTGACGCTGTCCTTTATTTTATCATGAATGTTCAGTAAGAGACCAATCAAGTTGTCATGTACATTCTTTTCTACGTACATGACGTTGATGCAGTGTCAAATATCTAGGTACTCCTAATAAGGTAAGTCCCAAAATATTGATCTCTTCTTCCAGATGTTCTTCTCATGAGCCCTCAATTTACGTCCCTTTCCGAGGATAACATCTAAATCCTTAACCATATTATAAACCTCGTTTCCGCTTAAATGCCTTGGAGCTGAACCATCCTCCTTCTCTTCGTCAAATTGTTTCTTCATCTTGCAGTATGGGTGAGCCCTCCGAAGGAACCGGCGGTGACGCATGTATATGGTTTTGTGTGAGTGTTTCAGCCACACACTCTCGGTGCCATCTAAACAGTGAGTACAAGGTTTGGCACCTTTTGTACTCTGGCCCGACAGTTTAGCATGGGCATGATAATCATTTATGGTGCAGAGCAATAAGGAGCGCAAAGTGAAGTTCTCTTATTTGTATGCATCCTATACGTGTACCCCATCGTTCCACAGTAGTTTTAGATCTTCCACCAATGGTGCTAAGTACACATCAATATCATTCCCAGGTTGTTTTGGCCCTTGGATAAGTATCGATAGCAAAATATACTTTCGCTTCATACACAACCAAGGCGGAAGGTTATAGATGCAGAGAGTCATGGGCCAAGTGCTATGTCAGCTGCTCATGCTACCGAAAGGATTCATTCCATCTGTACTCAGTCCAAATCTTATATTCCTTGGTTCTGCACCGAAGTCTATAAAACTCCTATTGATGTTTCTCCACTGGGCGGAATCAGCAAGGTGTCTTAGCATTCCATCCTTCTTGCGCTCCTCCGAGTGCCAACGCAGCAGTTTTACCTCCTTTGGATTTGCAAAAACCCGTTTCAAACGGGGAATTATAGGAAAATACCATGCCACCTTAGCAGGAGGTCCTTTCTTCACCTCTGTTCCCTCGTCGTCATCTGATTGATTGTTACGTTTGTATTGGGATGTGTTGCACACCGGACATAAATGCATGTTTGCATACTCTTTACGGTAGAGGATACAATCGTTCGGGCATGCATGTATTCTTTCTACTTCCATTCCTAATGGATAAAGAACCTTCTTGGCTTTATACGTAGTTTTAGACAACTCATTTCCCTCCAGACCTAGCAGCGCCGTGAAACTCTTGTCGGACCAACCGTTGCTTACCTTCAATTTCAACAGTTCAAGCACGGCCAACAACCTCGTGTACTTTGACCTGCAGCCGTGAACAAAGGTTTCTCCGAGTCCTCCATCAAGCCTCGGAATTTAACATACTCTCTCTCATCATAGTTCTCTTCTACATCGCGAAGCATCTTATCCAGATTGTCATCGTGCAACCTATCCGAATCCGAACAACAATCGACATCATCTGACGGCATATCATTCACTTCACCGGTGATGTCATCCGGCGGCATATCATTGACTTCGCCGTGACTGGTCCAACACATATAACCCTTTCTGAAACCCCTCCAAATCAAGTGCGCTTCAATCTACTCTCGGTTCTTAAACATCTTTAAATTCTCACAGTCAGTGCATGGACAGTACATATATTCCACCCCTTATTCAACATATCCTCCTCGGCAGCTCTTGTAAAAGTAGACACACCATTAATGTACTCTTCACTCACATGGTTCGCGGCATACATCCAGCTTCGGTCCTATGTTATGCATATATATAACAACTTAGTATTAAAAATTAAATTAATTAATTATTACTACATATATACCACATGCATTGAGACTTTGCTAGCTTAATTCATATTATAAACACAACAACTATTTCCCCAGCGATCGACAAACCACTTATAACCAACAATTTTGACAAATTTGGCCTCCCACATGACGGGAACTGATCATGTATGGTCAAGTAGATGCAAACCATCTTCAATAACACTCACCAAAACTTAGATCTAAATTATAATGCAAAGAAAAATAAATTTCATTACTAACCATATCTAGGGCAACCGGGAACGTATGAATCTTCAAAGCTCTCCTGCCTCCTCCCACCAAATTAACTGGCCTCAAAAGCCTTGCCTCCTCCAGGTACAACACAGACTAGATCTGGATCGAAATGAAGATAGATGCGGTTCTGAGCGGCGCAATAAATATGTAGCTGGATTATCACAGACGGTTTTTAATAAAAAATGTCTGTGATAATCAGCTTATCACAGACAGTTTTTTAAAAAACCGTTTGTGACAATTTACAGATTATCACAGACGGTTTTTAATAAAAACCGTCTGTGATATTCCAGTATCACAGACAGTTCATCGGTAAGAACCGTCTATGATACTCCTTTTTTTTGACACCAACAACACAGACGGTCTGCAAATTAAATCCGTCTGTGATAGTGTACGTCACAGATGGTTTTGTCAAACCGTCTATGATTTGGCATTTACTAATAGTATTTCTATAGTAGTGCCGCGATATTAATTTTTAATTTTGACTTACATTTAGTTATGAATTTATGTTTATACATGCTCTGAACGTAGCACTATATAGTTATGTGTGTTGTATTTTTGGTCCTCCTATTATTACTATCACTATATAGTTATGTGTGTTGTATTTTTGGTCCTCCTATTATTACTATCACTATATACCACTACTACAAAAAGGGCCATCACAGACGGTTCGGAACCGTTATCTCAAACAGTTTTCTGAATTGTCTAAATTTATGGGTCAGTGATAATCAGAGGTTATCACAGACGGTTTGTGAGCCGTCTGTGATAATCACAACTCAGATGGTTTGTAACTAGAACCGTCTGTGAAGAACACTATCACAGATGGCTCGAATCAAAAACCGTCTGTGATACTCACACATCACAGATGGTTCTAGCTACCAACCATTTGTAATGGATGAGTATCACAGACTGTTAGTTGCTAGAACCGTCTGTGATATTTTTTCATCACAGGCAGTTGGTAGATGAACCGTCTGTGATGTGCTGTTATCACAGACGATTTTTGGTTTAAGCAATATGTGATAATCCTTCACAGACGGTTTATATCACAAAATTGTCTATGATAGTTCATTCTGTGCCTAATTTTTTTCTTTTTTTGGCTAGCTAGCCTCAGGAAATGTTAAGTATGCCATCTAAAAACAAGCAAATACAGTAAGAAACACAATGCACATTTCATTTTTATTAAGATTAGAGCCTACCATTACAATATCCCAAAACAACGAGCAGGTTACCCATCTAGCTAACACAACAAGAACAAGAAAAAGCAAAGATCCTCCATGCCTACGCCTTCTTGCCCCTGATGTAGTGCACGAGCTGGATGTCTTTGACGCCCACCACCATCGTCGGTGTTGATTGAGCGTCGCCTTGGTAGCTAGTTGCTTCTGCGATGTCTTGCCTCCTGTAGACTTGTGCGTCATCTGCTTTATGCGAGCTATTATGGTAAGGGTCAAGGAGGAGGAGAACGGCAAGGAGGCTGGGTTTGGATGATTATTTATAGAGAAGAGAGAGGCGGGAGTACAAAAAATTTTGGCGCGGGGACGGAGAGGTGGAGCTACAATCCGTGGGGTGAGGGTTGGTGGATTTCTATTGGCTAGGATTGGGTTGGGGTGGATCGATAGGCCCAGCGGTCAGATTATCACAGATGGTTCTACATACAAACCGTCTCTCTATCACAGACGGTCTGTGATACTCTCTATCACAGACGATCTGTGAATTAGAGCACAACATTTTATATATCGGTGCAATACAAACAACTAGTCTCAAAAAAATAGCAAAGTTTTATATGGCTTATATATACTCATTTGAAAGGTTTCGATGAGATCTACAACTTTTCAATTTAAGCAAAATCCAAATTCCGAAGGAAGACCAAGAAAAAGGGCAAAAATAGAAACAAAAAACTTGTAACGCAAATTTGGAGCTAAAGATGGCGACTTGAGGGTCTTAGAGGGCCACTCGTGCAAGCTAGTCATTTTTTTTGGATCGGGCTCGTCGTTTGCTTTCCAACTAGTAAAATAACGTCGAAAATGGACACCGTATGCAAAAGTTATGCCCATTTTACTAAAGATGTCTCGGAACATAATCCTACTCGGACTCAGGCGGGAGATTAAGAAATTTTGGAGAATTGTGAGGTGGGAAACATATCACAGACGGTTTTTAATACAAGCCGTCTATGATAACTTCATTATCACAGACGGTTTTTAATACAAACTTCCTGTGAAGTATCACAGACGGTTCTTAATAAGAACCGTCTGTGATGTCTATCATTATCATAGATGGTTCTTATCTAGAACTGTCTGTGATACTTCACAGATGGTTTGTATTAAAAATGGTCTGTGAAAATACCACAGATGGTTATTCGTATGAACCGTCTGTGATACTTGCAGCATAGACGGTTCCTAGGAACCGTTTGTGATGTAAGCGTCCAGTTTAGTCTCTTTTTGTAGTAGTGTACATGACTGTCAGTTTGTCCTTGATGCCTCTCGTCATCGGTGTCAACTTGAGCGCCGTCTTGGTAGCCATCAACGTCTACTTCATAAGGGTCATCTAGGTCGGGGTCGAGGAGGAGGATGGTGAGGAAGAGTCTGGAGAGATTTTTGAGCAACGATTGTTTTGGGTGAGTATTTATAGAGGGAGAGATAGAGCTACAATCTGTGAGGTGGGTTTTCGTGAGTTTCTATTGGCTGGGAATGGGTTGGGGAGGATCGATAGGCCCATCAGTTAGTTTATCACAAACGGTTCTATATACAAATCATCTATGATACTCTCCCAACACAGATGGTTGGTAGATAGAACCATCTGTGATGTGCGTATCACAGACGATTCTATATACCAACAGTCTGTGAATTAGAGCACAAAGACAATATATATATATATATATATATATATATATATATATATATATATATATATATATATATATGTTCGTTTGAAAGGTTTCAATGAGATCTACAACTTTGCAGTTGATGCGAACCCCAAATTCTGAACGGATGATCAAAAATTTTGGTAAAAATAGAAACGAAAAACTTGCTATGCAAATTTGAGGCTAAAGATGGCCGATTTTGGTGGTCTTAGAGGGTGACGATCACAAGCTAGTCAGGTTTTTGGATTGGGCTTGTCGTTAGCTTTCCAACGAGTATGAGAATGTTGAAAACAGATATCGTATGCAAAAGTTATGCCCGTTTTACTAAAGGTGTCTTGAAACGGAATCCTACTCGGACTCAGGCAGGAGATTATGAAATTTTAGGGGATTGCGAGGTTGAAAACATATCACCGATGGTTTTAATACAAACTGTTCATGATAAATTAATTTACAAACCATCTGTGAAGTATCACAGATGGTTTAAATAAAAAACCGTCTGTGATATTTCACAATATCACAGACGGTTCTCATCATAAACCGTCTGTGATATTATCTCTTCACAAATGATTTGTAGCGCTGGCAGCAATACAGATGGTCTCTAATCCTAAAATGTATGTGATTGTATTTAACACAGGCAGTTTAGGTCAACCGTCTGTAATGAGGCGTCGAATATAAGTCTTTTTATAGTAGTAATTTTCCTCTGCCTATGCTACAGGCTACAGCCGTGCTATACTCCCCTCGTGCTCTACCAAGCTTGCCGGCGATGAGCGCAGGAGGACGATCCACCCCCAGTTGGAAGCTTTTCTCCCCCATAATTGCTACGGTTGTGCCCTCCCCTGTCCCCTCCTCTCCGGCCCTGGCGTGCGATGATGAGTGTTTCTTTCTTTTTTCTTCCTGTGGAGGAGAGCAAAATGTGCCTCGGTTTGTAGTGTGGCAAGGATTTTCTAGTCACGTTAGGCTAGTTATCCGACGAAGTTGGTTTCTTTTGGTGCCACCGGACAACTCACCTTGCCAAGCAAAAATAGAGTGTAAGACCAGCCTAGGATTTGAATACACCTCTAGTATTTGCCAGTCTCAAAAATAAAAAAAACTGTAGTAGGCTATGACTTACTGGGAATTGACTATGGTAAACAACCATTCAACCATACATGTCGTATTCCCATGCAAATAAATAAATTCGAGTCCAGAAATACTATATACCGTCGCATCAAGCATGTACAATCATCAACAAACCTTTTACAGTTTTAAAAAAACATGTCCATCTCTCAACTTCATGTAAGTTTCTTTTCTAACATGGGCGAAGGGCACCCTTGCATTCCTTTTATTAAGGGATAACATAAGCACACCACAACATCATATTACGACATCATTCACATAAATATTTGCGGCGCACAGGCACGCATAGGTAGTATAGAGATACTACCATTTATTTTCTATATTGTAACATACAATTTAAAACACAGTGCGCCAATTGCAAAATATGTATTCTCCTTGGACAACCATCGGGGGCTCGATTTAATTAGTAGTTGTTGTCCTCCCAGAATTGAGCCTGGAGCCAGTCTATTGTCTTCTTTTCCACTTGAAACGCCTTAGCCAAAACATCGTCTGAGATCGGTGGCTTTGAGCCGAACACAGCGTTGGCAATGGTGATGACCCCAGGGTTTTGGCTGCTAAGTGCAGCAATTGCAACAGCTGGCATGTGGGGGTTAGGGTTGAATTGGAAGTGGATGAGCCCCTCAGGGAATACGAACACGTCACCCTTGTTGAGCACCTTAGAGAAGAGCTTGTTTGGAAGTGGAGGAGGTTGGTTGGACGTGACAAAGCCGACGTAGAGTGTACCCTCAAGCACGGTGAGAATCTCGGTGGCACGTGGGTGGGTGTGCGGTGGGTTCTCACCTAAGGGTGCGTAGTCGATGCGCGCCAGTGAGATGCCGAGGGTGTTGAGGCCAGGGATCTGCATGACGTTGATCAAGGTAACGTTGGACCCAACCTTGCTGGTCATCGTGTCCCTAGGCTTGTCGAGGTTGGCAGCCTTGAAGAAGTCATCCGCGTTCACCGCCATTGGGTCCTTGCAAACGAAACCATTGACACGCACTGCATGCAACCACGAGGCGACATTTGCACTTATACTCCAGAAAGTTATTTCAGCATATATATTGTATGCGTCAGTAAACAGAATTTCAGAGATGCGATCAGTGATATGATAGAAGAACATCATTGAAATCAAGTATGTATGTACCTGGCGAGTGCATATCGGCGACGCAGAAGTCTTGCAGAGGGCTAGGATCGGAGGCGATGGCCAGGCATGAGAGCAATGCAAGAAGAGCAGCCAGGAGAAGGAAGGAAGAGGAGGAGGCCATCTTGTCGTAATTAGGCTTTCTGCTGTTTTTGGTATTGCTATTTCTCCTGATGCTGCTTGTGTTTAGCTTGGTTGATGCTTTGGTCAGGGAGGTGATGGATGTGCTTATATAGCCGCTGCGTGCGGTGGCGTGAACTCGTGAACAAAAGAACAAGTCAAGTAGATTAATTGACTCAGTTCGGACTCCAAGCAAGTAACAAACATAAAGACGGAGTTGCTTCAGTGACAGGCACACAGGCGGAGTCCTTTTTTTCCTTGTGTCACCAACCGAAAGGACAGCCAGCCCCTTGTATTACTTTTCCCATGGGTGGCTGCGGCAGTGCTCCTCATGTAGCAATTAAATGACAAACGCCTCTCTTTCGCAGAAAAATTCTATGGTGTAACCGTTACACTGCTTTATTTGCGTAACCAACTGTCGGACCCCAAGTTTACTAACCTGGAATCCTCTGTGATTACACTGCATTATTCCCTGGATCAGTAGATAATGCTCACAGATACAATGCTGCATCATTTCATACACGACAAAACCATACATTACAATACCAGAGTTTTAAATAGACCACGTCGGGCCGAGGTTACAATAGGGCCGTCAGGCCAAATGTCTTACAATACATAAAAAGCGGAAGCGGAAGCGTACATAAGCGTAGGGGCACAACTCACCACAGGCAAGCGACTGGGACAACCCGAGTACCAACGCTATTAATCAGGGACCTGACTAATAACGAAGGCACCCGCCAAGACTAGCCTGGTCAACTTTACTGAGGCGAAAGGCAAGACTACCGAAGCCTATTCTAATAACCACCATCTTCATTTCCTTCGGCATCCTGATCCTCATGATAAGCGTAATGCTCTTGATTCACATCTTCTGAAAGGGGGGTTAAGAGCGAGTTTGAGCACAAACAACCGTGCTCCGCGAGCCAACACACAGAATGCAAATAATATAGATGCATGGCTGAACAAGGAAGGCTCGGGTTCTTTTATTTGCTTAAAGCGACTTTTGGAATAATCATAGTTACAATTCCTATGACTTAGCATTTGACAAAACATGCTTTAAGGAGTTTGAAATTGTGCGGTAATTATAGCGGGGTAGGTTCCATCCACCAATTTCATGGTTCCATCCACCAATGCTTAATTTTGAGTAGCAGGTTACTTCCACCTTATTACCAACACTGGAGTACATCCCTCCAGGAAAAATTACCAAAGTCAGGTTACATCCACCTAACCAACACTGGAGTACATCCCTCCATGATAAATTACCAAAGCTAGGTTACATCCACCTAACCAACACTGGAGTACATCCCTCCAGGATAAATTTCAAAATCAGAGTACATCCCTCTGATAGATTTTTGTCCCACCCACAAAGGTTTTTGAAATAGAACTAACTCGAGGAAGATTTCCATGTCTGCCCTTGACCGCGGGCACGGCTATTCGAATAGTTTGTTTAAGTACTCTGCAGAGACTGTACATCTTTACCCACAAGAGATAATCGTCCCGATGGTTCTACATGATTCCTTGGACATGCAGATCGAGAGAATATCACGAGGCCTTTACAATACCTCGCTCTCTAGCATTTCACTCCTATGGGGTTACGTCCATAGGTTGTGCGGGATGTCCACCATAGGTTAGCGCAGTCGGACTCCGCTCTCCACATACGCTATCCTAGGCAACGTCACCTACATCCGGTGTCCCATTCCAAGTGGGGCTTTCATTACCCACCTACACACGTTCTCCGTGAAATGACTAAAGGGTTCAGTAAATTATTTAGCCAAGCCTACAATATGCCAGCTTGTAGTTGTACTGTTTGTACACGGACGGTCCACACAGGATTAAGTCCTTAGGTTGTTCGGGCGGTTCATTCCACAATCCCCTGTGTTACATCCACACCCACCGTTCTTTCCACCCGCCCAAACAGGTTTAGCAATTTTGAGGGTTTTGAGAAGCATAACACATTTTAACATAAATACTCAGCCACGTACATCCCATGACTGTCCCAAAACTAGTTTCCATGATTAAAGAATGATTATCAGGGCTACTAAGGCCCTGGATTCGACAAGACCAGCATGGCAGTATTATGACTTATAACTACCTTAGTTATAGTTTATGTCTAGGGCGACAATGGTCATGTGAGTTCAAAAGTTACTGGTGGGGTTTTATATCATTAGGTGGACATACGGTTATTAGCTACCTTAAGAGTGACATACTTTTGCATATAAAGTAACGCATGCAATTTTGATAATTTAAAGAAACATAATTTTGCATAAAATGTAGGATCAACATGATCAAAGTGTTGACTCGCCTGGTTCGAGAGCTTGGGGGGTCTTGTGCTGCTTCGAACTGGGTCTCGTTCGCGTCGTCGAACTCTACTCGGACGGGAGTACCGGAAAAATCACATAAAATAACGAACGCCGAGTAAGAACCAAATAAACAATGAAACAACTCAAACAAACTCGGAATTGAACCAAACCAGAACCATTAGACAGGTCTTGATTTTAGAAAATTTTAGAAGCTAGTTTCGTCCAATTCGGAGTTACGGTTAATAAGTTATGGCATTTCAAAGTTTTAGTTACTGGAAAATCCGAAAAATAGAAAAGGAATTGGAGAGGGTATTGCCGACAGGTGGGCCGCAAGGAACATAGGCCTTACATTTTAATTAGTGGGTTAAGTTAGTACTTAAGCTCCCGGTTTGTACACATATGCGATTAGCGAAGCATCTACACCGGCGGCCCTTTCTTCGGTTCGCTCCGACCGTGAGGGAGGCGGAGCTTCCCGGCGGCGGAGGAGGCACGGAGGGAAGGCTGCTCCGACCAAGACGGGCCGTCCGACCAGGCGCGCACCCCGGGGAGAGGCCAATCGGCCGGGCTCGGCGGGACGGCGGCCAACGGCGGTAATGAGGCGGCGGAGACAGGGGAGTGGGGCGCCGGCGACTCGGGTCGTTGGAGCCCGATTCCTCGGCATGTGAGTATCTTCGGCCATCTATGAGCTCACCTGGGGTGTTGATTGGGGACGAGGTGGAGCGAGGCGGGCTGGCGGCGCGAGGGGGCTCGGCGGCGAAGGAGGATACGGCGACGGCTTGCTGGGGAGGGCGGCGGAGTCCGGTGATGGGGTGAGGATGTTCACGGGGTCCCAACGATGCTCCACGCGCGGGGAATCGGCCCGAGGCGTCGCGGTTCACCGGGGCGATCCGAAGCCGGAGCTCGGGGAAAGATGGCTTCGCCGGCGACCTGCGGGCAAAGATGGAGCAATCAGCTCTAGGAGAAGAGAGATGGGGTAGAGATGAGCGCGGGGAGAAGGCTAGGGGCCCTGGCGGCGACCGGAGCAGCTCGGCGGCAAGGATTGCCTGAGGGCGCACCTGCGGCAGAGGAGGTGGTGAGCGGGGCGTCCGGGCGAGCTTCGGCGGAGGTGTGTGGCGCGACTTATAGCGGCCGGGGGAACGCAACGAGACGTCGAGGAGACAAGGCGACATGGCACCGTGCATCCACCGCGCACGCGAGGATGACTGATGGTAGAGGGTACCACGGCAGCCATTGGCGTAGGGAAATGGCGCACGGCCGGGGAGCAGGGAGAGGGAGACACGGTGGCGTGTTGCAGGCAGCGGTGCAGTGAGTGCAGGTGAGGCTGCACTTTGTAGAGGGAAGCATGGCGTAGGAGACAGAGCTTGAGCGACGCCGAGTGGATGGGTGTGACCTGGGAGGACTACGACGGCGCAGCGCTCAGAAGGAGGACGGCAAGCAACGTGCCCGGCCACGCGGCGCTGATGGCGAGGAGGGGTGCTGAAGACGAGGGCTGACACTGCATTCAATCGCCGACGGAGTTGGTGGCGCATGACGACAAGCTGCAGAGGAGGTGCTGGAACCACGATGGAGAAGGGAAATGCTCTGCCAGAGGAGGAGAACTGAAGTGCTGGCTGGAAGGCTTGGGAAGGAAAGCTAAGAATAGCCAAATGAGAACAAAAGCTTTTAATTTCATTAACATACATTTGAATTTTACATTAGGACAAGTTTTGAAAATGGGGTGTTACACCAACAAATGAGAATGTAGCAATTCAATGACTCCTCTTTGACAAACGCCTCTCTTCACGTGGGATTGCTTCGGCTCCTGTGGCTGCGGGTGCTGTTGCTTCATGCATGCACACACACAGCGCCCGCCCTTCTGTAATGCAGCGTGTTATTCCTTTGCTTTCTTTGGCTGCATGCATATATTTTCCTTGCACATCCTCCGCACAAATCTAAGAATTTACATACTAGTATTAAGTAGTAATTAACTAGTTCTTAGATAAATTAAAGATGGTGTCTAGGGAGCACTCAAGTATTTTTTGGGGTTAGAAGCACTTAGATTTTTTTGGACGTTGGATCTCCATCCAACCTTCCAGATTCGGAGCACACATATTTTTTGGAGAGGGGTGGTATGGGAAATCTGTTGCATGGAGATATAACGGCCTAGATTCGTTTTTTTGGGGGTATTGGAGATTCGTTAGAGGAGATGCAACGCCCCAAAATCTGAGTGCTTTCAATCCCAAAAACACTCAAGTGCTCTTTAGCACTTCACTAAATTAAAACTAAATTTATTTAGGAGCGAGTTCACCTGTTGATTAATATCCTGAGGGTGCGCATATCCTGATAGTTCCATCCGGGTGTTGATTCCATTTTCGCTGTTGTTCTTTAAATGTTTCGGCTTGGTTGGCTCGTGTTGTAAGTCAGACCGTTAGGTTAATTTATGCATTATTTAATATTATATTCTAGTTTTATATTTTGTGAGATATGTGCTTGATATTCAATAAACTTAGTGTGTGCATTAGCTGCTGATCCACAGATTAGTGCTGTTATATATAAAGAATTCTGGATTAAAAATCTGGGGGCCGACACATTTCCAAGTAAACAACCTTTACTTGCCACCATTTTTTCGGGAGTGGTTATCTAGATCTATCTCGGAGTCGAATCAGATTGTTACTTGCACGATACAACGAATGCAAAAACAGGAAAGCTGGCACAAGGCGGTATATGTAACATACGATTCAAATGCTTTATTTGTGAGTAAATGTTTTAATCAAGACTACTGGTTCAATAAAATAGCAATCTAGTCAGCCTTTTTGACTTGTTCCAAAATGTCCTCACCTGCACCTGTTTGCATGTTTGCTAGCTTGTAGATTGCGGTTCACACTAGACATCACATGACCCCGTACATATACAACACTACTCCGCCAAAGCAGTCCTCCATAAACACAACCAGCTTATACCTAGCTAGGTACATATGATCATCACAAACAACTAAATAGTCTCCACCTGCTCACTATATATACCTAGCTAGGTACTTCGACGTTGGTGTCATTATGAGGGGAGGTTGGAGGGTATCGGACCATTGAAAGGAAAGCAATCACTCATAATCTAGATACGTACGCTTAAGCCCATTTCACCATCTTGCAGCACATGACCAAAGTGTCCCTGTATATCGCCGAGCCCAAAGACATGGTACGCCAACAGAATCCAAACTGGTCGGAGGTTTGGATAACAAGAGAGCACAACCATCGGTTCAACGAATGGTTAAGGTGTGATTCACTAGGATGTCATCAAGTGATAATATGCTATGATGGTTGGCAAAAGGACCAAAATTTATAATTATGACATGGCAAGGATACGACATAAATATGTATATATTTTATATGACAGCTCATGATAGGAAGAGCATAGTCCAAAATAGCGGTGTTCGCATATATGCATTTCATGAGCAGTTCAATATCGTTGGGCCAAATGTAATGAAACATGGGTTGAGTTCGCACTATGGGTTCGTAGAGGAGATTTGGGAGCTCAACTATGTACTTGATGATGGTGGTGGTTTCGTTGACGTCCTTGACCTGGCAGCGCACCTTGGTGAAGTGCTTGAAGTACTCTCGCAGCTTCTCTGAGGGATTTTGCTTGATAGCGAAAAGCTGATCCACGTTGACGCGCTCGACGTAATTTCCCTGGAAGTTGTTATAGAGACGATCATGGATTTGCTCCCACGCGTAGATGGAGTTCGACTCTATGGTGAAAAACCAAGAGAGCGCTACTCCCTGTAATGCGAGGGGTAGCCCCTTCGCCTTGGTGGAGTCATCCCTGCCTGCGGCTTCAATGGTGGTTTCGTACACACGCACGAACTCCAGGGGGTCCGTATCACCTTTATACGGCTTGATGGTGGTGGGGAACATGAAGTACACCGGCCACGGCGATTGCTGCAGGCCTGCGGAGAGGGGGGACTCCAGATCCACGCACCGAAGCGGGACACGACTGTATGTAGGGGCATCGCGGCTGTCCACCCGCTCTGGCGTATGCTCCGCCGCAGCCACCGGCGGGATTTGTTGGCTCCGAGCCTCTTGTATGTCCCGCACGGCCCCGCGGAGGTCCGCCAGCTCACGCTACAGCGTGCCAAGGGCCATCAGTAGAGCATTATCCACCGTCAAGGTGGTTGCCCCGGCCTGAGCGCGGGCACAAACACCCGGGTTCGCGGCGACTACGGCTTGTGCTCCGGAGCTACTCGGCGTGCCAGTGCGGTGGACTCCAAGGTTGGTGACACGGCCGACGTTGCCGCCGGAGCCGCTCGCCGCTCCCACGCCGGGTGCGGGGGCAGTGGCCATGCCAACGTGGGCATCGGTGTCACCGCTCCCAGCGACCCGGTCGGTACTACCAGAGCCGATCGCCGCGCCCGGGGTGGGGTCGGCGTCATGCCGTGGGTGCCGACTTCGGCGGTCGCAGCACCAGCGTTGCCATCCGCGCCAGCTGCTGATGCAGAGGCTCTGGCGTTGGTGAGCGCCGCCGTCGTGCTCCTCTTCTTTTTTTTGCTGCTGATGATAAAGCTTTCTTGGGTGCCATCCTTCTTCAAGTCTCATGGGCTTGCTCAGTCTTCCCCACGGATGGCGCCAACTGTTGTGGTTACAGACCAAACAGTAAAGTGAGGGTATGGTAGTGGAGATGACAGATGAACAATGCTTGCCCCTTCCCCATATTCAGGGTAGCCATATATATATAGGACGCTGAAATGGGACACCAGGGTGCCCGGGCACCAAGCCTCCCTGCCTTTGGATTGCTTTTAGATGCGTGCAAGTGTAATGATATATAATATCAGGATGGAAAGTCTTAATAATGAATGCAAAGTCTTAATCATAGATGGAAAGTCTTAATCATGGAGCCTGGGCACCATGGTGCCCATGTTACACACACACACACACATATATTCACATAGGTAGTATTTTACAAGTATGTCCTTACACTCATGTATCCCTCGTAGGGGTGCTT
The DNA here is from genome assembly GCA_017311315.1 of Dendrocalamus latiflorus. Classification (NCBI taxonomy): domain Eukaryota; kingdom Viridiplantae; phylum Streptophyta; class Magnoliopsida; order Poales; family Poaceae; genus Dendrocalamus; species Dendrocalamus latiflorus. Next base: position 7,889,805 of record CM029653.1, on the reverse strand, counting down.
ATGTCATTACACACATCCCATTTTGGGCTTTACAATCCCTTAGCAGGCCGGCTGGGTTTAGGTCAGGGCCACCCCTACAACATTTTCCACTTGAAACGCCTTAGCCAAAACATCGTCTGAGATCGGTGGCTTTGACCCGAACATAGCGTTGGCAATGGAGATGACCCCAGGGTTTTGGCTGCTAAGTTCAGCAATTGCAACCGCTGGCATGTGGGAATTAGGGTTGAATTGGAAGTGAATGAGACCCACAGGGAACACGAACACGTCACCCTTGTTGAGCACCTTAGAGAAGAGTTTGTTTGGGTTGGATGTGACAAAGCCGACGTAGAGTGTACCTTCAAGCACCGTGAGGATCTCGGTGGCACGTGGGTGGGTGTGTGGTGGGTTCTCACCTAAGGGTGCGTAGTTGATGCGTGCCAGTGAGATGCCGAGGGTGTTGATGCCATGGATCTGCGTGACGTTAATCAAGGTAACGTTGAGGCCATCACCCATCGCTTTCTTTATTGCTCTACTAACCCCTTCTGCTAATTCCTTTGCAATCTCTTTTTGAATTGTTGGAGAAGTCATTTGGGCATTTTTAGGACATAACTCATCAAATGCAATCTTTACTTCTTCGTTCCTTTCTTTGTACCAATCAAGCATCTCTAGAAAATTACCCTTATTCATGGAACAAACAGATTCATCATGTCCACGAAATGGCTCACCTTGGAGTGCAAGATAACTAACAATTCCCAAAGATGTGTCCAAACGGGTTTCATACTTGACTAGTGATTCTTTGCTATAGGTTGTAACCTTATGTTTTAGACTTGACCTTTGATTTTTGAAATCTTCATATGCTGTCTTTGCTTGATTGTGGATACTCCGGGCACCGCCAACATGAAGAGGAAATGCTTTGTATGCATTCTTCCAAGTACTATACCCCTCTTTAGTGAAGGTAGTATGACCAAATTTGTCATCCACAGGATCTTGCCTAAAAAGAAAGCAATAGAAGCAATAAGCTGCATCTTTCTCCACACTATATTCCAGCCAAGGATGTTTTGTGTACCATGTTTCACAAAATGTTCTATCAAAATGGTCATGAGGATAATCATGACCAACTGGTCGAGTACGACCCTTTGCCACATAAGCCAATCTAACTTCATCTCTGATGTTGGGATGAAAATTATCAATTGGAATCCGAAGCCCTGGATCAGGCTCAATGTGGTCTGAGTTCATCACTTCAATCAGCCGATCCCCTTCCCCTTGGCTAGCTATCGGATCATCAACAGTGGCATGATGATCAACAGCGGCCTGATCATCAACGGTGGCTTGATCATCAACATGAATGTCCTCTTCATTCTCTGCCTCTTGAATAGCCACTGGAACCTTAATGCCCACATCCTCTTCCTCTTCTTCTTGTTGTCCAGCAACGCCATCTACAGGCATAGCTGGGTTGGAGCTGCTAATGCTAAATGCTTTGGCAAAAATAGTCTTCAAATCTGTATAAAAATCATGACAAAAAAGGGAAACAATAAATTAATAAATGAACTATTGATTATTAAATCTACACGCTACATGCCGTGTGTAAATGTGTATCAATCTACATGCTTGTTAAATTAAATAACACTCAAAGATAGACTTTTTAGAATTCTAATTTCTGAATTAAAAAATACCTTGCATCACATATCTACTCTTCTTCTTTGGTGCCATGTTGCGCTCGCGTTGTGTCGTCGCGCTCGCGCCGCCGTCTGCCGTCCGCCGGCCACAGTCCACACTCCACGGCGTCTACGTCCTGATCGGATTTAGATTTAGAATGGGAAGAGACGGAGTTACAGAGAGGCAACCCAGACGAGTCGATGACTCGATGTCGATCCCTATTCCCTCCGTTCTGGCCTTCTGGGCGACTGGGCTTATGGCCCATCAAGTGGAGCAAACAGGCCAAGACAGAAGTGCAGCCGGGTCACGTACGTACTCACTCACGTATACACGTATATATACTACATATATTCGTTTTTTTATATGATTTAGGTATGGCGGTTGCCAAACCAAGCCAAATAGTTGGCTCCGCCACTGTGGACCCAACCTTGCTGGTCATCGTGATCCCTAGGCTTGTCGAGGTTGGCAGCCTTGAAGAAGTCCTCCGCGTTCACCGCCATTGGGTCCTTGCAAACGAAACCATTGACACGCACTGCATGCATCCACGAGGCAACATTTGCACTTATACTCCAGAAAGTTATTTCAGCATGCATATATATTGCATGCGTCAGTAAACAGAATTTCAGAGATGCGATCAGTGATATGATAGAAGAACATCATTGAAATCAAGTACATATGTACCTGGCCGCTGCGTGCGGTGGTGTGGACCTGTGAACAACAGAACAGGTCAAGTAGAAGGGGCGTCAGCTAGATTGAAATGGTCTGGGTGCTATAACGTGTTGATTAAATTATTTTATATCAACTTTTTAAGTTTACAATTTTAATATCTATATGTATCTGCACAGACGTGCTCTCGACCGTCATACACTACTATATATCTATATATTTGGAAGATTGAGTAGTACAGTCATACATGACCGTTTCATTTTATGCATGTCACAACAATGGTGGGTTATATGGTACGTAAAAGTAATTATCCATCGATTGACGAAACAATGAAGAGATTTGTGAAGGACGGATTGTGATATTGGTGTGTAAACAAGGAAGAAATTAAGGTGCAGAAGAGGTGACAATGCGAAGAACAACAGAACAGAGATTATAATATCTCCCTTCTGCGCCTAATACAATATAGGCAATCTCATGTTGTCACTGATCACCACGTCATAAAACTAGCGTTTCCAACATTTACTTTATCACCATTTCGTTGGGAGTGGTTACTTGCACGAATCCACGAATAAAAATGCATTCGTACTAAAAGGAGAGCTGGTACAAGGCTATCGCAAACGCTTTTCTTGTGGGTTTAGTCTTGCCAAGAGTTTTGGTGGTGATCTGTTCGGCTGAAAAGCTCGTGGCTTATGGCTGAAAACACTGTAGCTGACTGAAAAATGCACTGTAGCTGACAGAGTCTTATTTAGCATAATTAAATTTAAAAAAAATTAAAAATAAAAAAATATGTTAGCCCATTACGTATAATACAAACAAATATGGGAAAAAAAGAACCGGCAAAAAAGCTCAACAAAAAGCCAAAAGTTCAGAAAAAGACGAAACTTATGAATAGTGAAAAATAAGCCAGAAGCCAGAAGCCAAAGCCGAGTTGATCAGGTTATCAAGACAAGTTCAACAACCTGGCTATCTTGTAGCTGCATTTGTAGACGAATAGTTAGCCTTCTTGACTTGTTCACAACATGCCCTCACCTAGTCACCTGGCTAGAGCAAGCAGCTGCATTTGTAGATTACTCAGTTGATTAATTGTTGGGGGCGGGTATACCGTCGCATATTGTGTATTCGTATGCTGTCAGACCGGAGAGATTATTTTTCAACTCTGACTTACATTTAGTTATGAATTTATGTTTATATATATTCTGAACGTAGCACTATATAGTTATGTGTGTTGTATTTTTGGTCGTTCCTATTATTACTTTCCCTCTATACACGGCTGTCAGGTTGGACCACCAGACCAAATCCATATATATGATTTGTATGCAATTTTTAGCTTTCTATGAAACTCAAACTATTAAAATAGGTTTGTCATCAAAAGAACTCTGATTGTTATATAAGAGGTTCACGTTGCATATACATATTAGATAGCGCATATTGCCTTTGCTTTATGTTGGATGGCCTAGATTCTGTATTTTTTTCTCTAATTAATGTGGAATTTGTAGCTTTTTATTTTATCCAATTAATGTGGTATTTTTTTGCTTCTTAAGATTAATGTGGGGCTCCTAAATGAGCCTTCAATTAGTAAAGATAAAAATGTTGGGAACTGCTAAACAACACTTGAGTGTTTTTTTGACTCGGAGTACTCAGATTTTTCTCCTATGTATGTATCCCTAAGAAATGTGAGTACTCTAAACCACAAAAAAAAATACTTGAATCCCTCTTCTCCCATTGGTACACCCCCTCCAAAAAAAATAAGTGCTCTAAACCCCAAAAAACACTCGAATTTCTCTTCTCCCATGTATGCACTCCTCCAAAAAATCTGAGTGCTCGGAACTATAAAAAACACTTGAGTGTCTCCTAGACACCACCAAAGATGTTTGGCCATATCAATGGAATAGCTATCATAGTTGTTACCCACAGAAATTTGTTGGTGGCCTTGACCCCAACGTCACTGAAGATGCGTTGAAACAAGTTGTCACTCCTTACGGAGAAGTGGTCCATGTTAAGAGCATCTCCAAGAGAGGCTCAATATTTTGTCCTCTAAAATCTTATATTGAGAGCCTTCCTAAAAAAATTATCCTCTAAATCTTTCCCCTCCTTCAGCAGCTCCTCTAAACTTGGATCCCTAAAATTACCATCTAGGCACTGTATATTTGATGGTGATCCACCTCAATTTTGGAGTACCAAAATTATTGGGCATGTTTTAGAGTATCTGTTGGAGGTTTGTTATTAGCTTTCATACCTAATATTTTAAGATAAAGGGTGAGAAAGAGCATCTCTTGGAGATGCTCTAAGATCCCGGATGGCAAAAGATGTGGTTTGGTTCAATATGCTAACAGGTTGACTATTTTTATACCCTGTCTTCCCTAGTTTGCGGGTATCCATCTTTATATTCAATTATTCATCTAAATTCTAAGCATTTCTGTTCCTGTGCATTCAGATCTTCTGCAGAGGAGGCGTTGCTAATGCTGCATTCAAACAAAAGAAGTTTAGGTTATGTCACATATGAACTTGCTTTCTTTTCCCTCCAGACAACTGAAGCTGGTCTGTATACATTTCCAGCCTCAACTGTACTATGGCTACGGGCAAGGTTATGAGGCTTAGGACCCAAATTATCAACAACAACCACTAGCAAAGGAGCCGCACCAGCCACAGGTGAGATTTTTGTTATGTTATAGGCGCAACTCTGTTGCACAGGTATTTCTGCAGTTTTTGCCATGTAACCCCTTGCATTGGACTAGATTTTGGGTGGACGGAAGTTATAACCTTGTTACTCACAGTCAGGTACTTTAGGTTTTGTTAGCTGTCATACAAATAATAATGTATTTGGTAAAAGAAAAGGATAGATGAAAATTATTTTGGTAGGAGAAATAAAATCGAAACCTTTCCATGTTGGAGATTTCAAGCACAATATTTTTAATTAATAGAAAAGCATTTCAATCAATCGAAGTGACTTATAGTGAATTACCCCGAATAAACATTGGTGCAAAAACGCTAGTGTCCCATTAATTGACTAAACAATAGATGAATTGTAGGATCGTCGATGGTAATCAGAGGGGCCCAAAATCCTTCCTAACACGGGTTTTCACATTTCCGACTTTTCAACTCATTACGTGTCGAAGCCTCCAGGACCGTACCTCCTGTATCTTCCCCACGCATCATCCATCTTTGATCTCCATATGCTCCAGCGTGAGCCCGACCACCTCGTGACATCCTCGACCGCCTGGACCTCAGATTTCCCCCTCCTAGTCCCGGTCTTCCTCGTCACCGACCATGACCGTCTCCACACCCAACCTGCACATGCAAAGACCAAAGAACATTCTTCCGGCACAAGTTCTCACCAACTTGACCGATATTAGTCCACGCACACACGCACACGACTCGCATAACAACGCTAAACAAAATTACCATTTATTCATCATCACAAATTAACCATTGTCAACTATTCATCACCAAAATATCCTAGACCGAGCGACATGGTCTAACATAATTGAAGGTTAAGATTGCTAACTCTGGTTAAGAGATGCTGTTCAACTGTTTCTTGGCACTACTTTTGGTTTGTATCACTGCTGGAATGCTGTGAGACCCCGGAGTAGAAACTCCTGGACTCCCTGTGCATTACAGTACTAGTCCCAGATCAACGCTAGTACACACAGTTCAAACAGAAAAGATGATACATTGCCAACAACGCTTTATTATCATAATCGAGATTACAGACCTCGAAGTCTTTATTACAAATGAGGTTTTAAGACCTCACACCAAAAAGAAAATTACAGCGGAAGCAAAAAGAAACTAAAGCAAGACCCATCAATACGCCACAGGCAATTGACTGGGGAAACGCAACCTAGAAGTCCAGAAAGCCTTCGACGAATCCATCCACGAAGTAGTCGTAGTCCACCTCTTGAGCTTCGATCTCCTCTGAGAGTTAATTTGAAGTGTAGCACGTGAGTACATGAATGTACTCCGCAAGTCTTGGGAAAGATGCATAGATGCAAGGCTTCACAAAGGAAGGCTATATGGTTCTTTTGCATAAATCAGCATTTTATTTCAAATCTACATAATTACTTCAAAGGCCATTTGATAAACATCTTTGTTTTTCATAAATGAAATTAGATAAATAACTTAGTGAAGGTTAAACCACCAACACTAAAATCTCAAGCTATCTGCCAACTTTCAAAACTCAGGTTAAACCACCTGATCTGGTTACACCACCAGATTTAAATCACGAGAGTTATACCACTCCCGAGTTTAACAAACCATTTTATTTTGAAAATCAAAATCAAACTTTTACCATGTGAATGCATTCCTTGCCCGCCCTTGACCGTGGGCACGGCTATTCGAATAGTTTTTACTCTGCAGAGTTTGTACACTTTACCCACAAGAGATAAATTATCTTAATAGTCAACATGCTTCCTTTGGCATGAGACCCAGATAAAATATCACAAAGCCTTTCACCTACTCCAGTATAGCTAGATATCACCCGCTAAGGTTTCACCACAACTCGAATCCACGAGTCGGAGCCCCCTCTTGCGCCGTATGAGTACAGTAAACCCTGTCCCTCACTATGAGTAACCAGTACACCCTGGCACTCAATACACCACTGGTGATATCTAAACTACACCTTTATAGGTTAGTTAGCTAGGTCGTACCCATATAGACTTGTGGTTGCACTGTTTTGCTCAGTTTGGACAAACACAAGCGTCGGTCCTTAAACGACCAGGGTGGTTCATTCACAATTCCAAAAATTCTCGTGCTAACTGCACCAGCCAAACCTTCCATCCACCCTTGTCAACTTTTCCCTTTAAAATTCATTTTTACTTTTAAATTAACAGTGGTAACATCCATTACCACTTTTCAAACAAATCATTTAACAATGGTAACATCCATTACCAATGTTCAAACAAATCATTCATCAAAACATTTAGCAAACATGCTACTCATTTGAGCATTATTACATTGATTTGCTACGCTAAGCATTTGCTAGTATTTAAAAATTCAACAGATGTAATACTAACTCATTATTGAGTCTAAGGGATATCCTAAGTTGACAATGGTACAAGGTAAACAATTTTCAATGGAAGGTATAACAAATTGGATATTTAACTAAATTTTCTAAATCAAATTATCACTTGATATAACATAAGCATGCAATAATTTAAAATAACTACCTAATCATTTTATAAATCATTTGAGCAAGTTGATCAAAGAAAACTTGCAAAATATAGGATCAAAATGATCAAAGGAGACTTGCCTTAGTTATGCTCAGTGAGATACTCTTAGTCTTCGGGCGTAGATCCTGCTCCTTCGGAATCGGAATCTAACGAGAGAGAAAACGACCGAAACAAGAAAAACACATAAAATAATAAGCAAATGAACTCCAAAATTCATGAAACCAAAACCAAAAGCTAGATCTCGATTTTAGATGAATTTAGGAAAAAGAACGGGATGAATCGGAGCTAGGACGGAGGAGAACGGGCTCTCGGAAAATAAACCATAAAGATAATTCGGGAAATTCGGAAAAGTGCATTGTGCTGTGAACCCGGCGCACGAAGGAACTAGTCCACCGTGAACCCGGCGCACGAAACAGTACCAAGGGCTGACGTGGTTCGGTGGGGTGCTGACACGTGTCCGTGTTGACGTGGCCGATGACATGGATTGACACGTGGCTTGCCACGTCACCTTACGGCTGACGTGGCCTAGGGCTGATGCGGCACGGGCTCGGGGCGGCGACGGCGCTCGGATTGGGCGGCTGAGGTGCGACCACGTGGGCGCATCCGGGCTGTCCGATCGGATCTGAGCGTGCGGCGGGGATGAGGCGGCGCGGGAGCGAAACGGCGACCGATGGCCGACGCGTGGCGGCACGGTGGGCGAAGCGGGGTTCGGCGAGTGCGGCGGCGGCGGGGCGTCTCCGGCGACCATTGCGCACGGCGGAGGGTCAACGGAAGACGGCGGCACGGACGGCTTTGACGGCGGCGACGGCTCACCAGGGATGGAGGCGGCGGCGCTCAGAATCGAGAAGGCGGCGGAGGGCGAGGGGACAGCACCGACGACGGCGGCCTCAGGCGGCGCTGCACGGCGGCGGAAAACAGGTGCGGTCGGGTCCAAGCGGCGAAACGCGCGGGCGCGACTGCGGGGTTCCTAACCGGCGACGGCGACGATGGTAACGAGTCCGGCGACGGCTCCGGCGGTCGCACGGGACGGCAGAGGCGAGAGGAGCAACACTCGGATCGGCGGGGTTCCGCGGTGACTTACCAGCGGCGAGGTCCGAAGGGCACGGCAACAGCGTGCGCCCGGCGGCGAGAGTGGCGAGAACTCCAGCGGCGGCGGGGTGGATTCACTGCGGAGAGGGACGACGGCAATCATCGGCGACAGTGACGGCGTGGTAGCGACAACGGCAGGTTTGAGACCGTGTACGGCGACAACGACATAAGATGTGGAGAGAAGAATAATTTTCGGGAAAGGGACAAGGAGAGGTAAGGTGAGCACGGCCTAGAACGCAGTGAGGCGAAGCTAGGAAAAATATCGGCTAAGCCGAAAACTCACCGGAGGCGACGCAATCGTCGTTTGAACAACGACGGTACCGAAACACGAAAAACTCAATATCTTCGTGCTCGGTAGAGCGAATCCAAAACCGTCTGAAACGTAGCCACCTGGGATAGTTTGGCACGTTTTGACGTGAACGGATTGTTGAAAACATTCCCGGACAGGCAGGGATGCGAAGTGCCATTTGCGGCCATGGCAAGGTGTCGGGGTTAAAAATTTAGGAAAGGGTTTTGGACAAATGGAAGAGAGCACGGCGTAAAACGCATCGAGGCCAACTCAATGGTGCAGACGGCTCGGCCAACGGACTAGTGAAACGCGGTGGACACGCTTTTATGTAGCCGACAGGCTGACATCGACATTCCGGTCAAACGGAGAGGAATTAACATGCAAGACTTGCGGCGAAATGAAGAGTAGTACGTGGGGGACGTGATGCTCACCTTGGTTTTGGTCGGGCATGCACGGACGGCCAGTGGCGATGCGAGGAACGATGACGCGCTATGGCCCACGGTGGCGATGATGCTCCGGCGAAGTTCCGGTGAAGGCGAGGTGAGCACCGCGTAGAACGCGACGAGGCGAATCCGGGGATGCGCTCAAAAGTGGCGGGGCTCCACCGGACGAGGCGCAATAAGCCGAAGAACGCCGCTTGGAATACAAAACAAAAACTCCAATTGCGCCCAAGAGAAGAGGAGTGGGGACTTGATATTTTCGGGGTTGAGTGAGGATGAGGAGGGGCTCACGGTGCTCCCTTTTATAGGGGCGGAGGTGGACGGGAGAGGGAGATCAAGAGACCATGTGCATCAATGGCATGGGTTAATTTCTCGCGAAACGGCTCATGAATGAGGGGAAAACGGTAGGGAAATGAAAGAGTTTGATGAGAGGAGTTGAATGCAATTTATTTCACTAAAAACCGTTGAGAAAATCAAGAGATATGAGAGCTTCAAAGTTGCGTTCATGGTGGCCATGCTCACGCACGTCCGTGAGGAAGATGAAGCGAGGAGAGAGAAAACAGGAAATAAAATAATATATTTTTCTCCAAAAAAAAAACAAAATAAATTCGACAAAAAATTCAAGAAAATTCTACAAAAATCCTTGGAAAACGAAAAGACTAAATAAAATAATTTTGGATTTATTTGAGGTAAATTTTAGCCATTTAAAATATTTTTACTTTCTAAGCTTTAATTTAAATCAAATAAATTCCAAAATTCCAAAAAAAATTGAAACGAGGATAGAAATGAATAGACTGGAATTTTTGATGAGTTTAGAAATTTGAATGGGCTCAAACGGAATTAAAATGAAGAAATACGAACTTTTGGAAGTTCGAAAGGAGGGAAAAAGAATAAACCGATTTTCTGGAATTATTTTTGAACTGAAAAAACCATATTGTGATGTCATCAAGGGAAATGATTTTCAGAGGAATTATTTTTCTGTGGGAAAAGAGATTTATATGTCAGGGTGTCGTCAGCAAAGATTTTGATTTTCTGGTCGAATTATTTTTCAACAGAACAAGGGTTTTATTCAGTGACAGGTGGGACCGGCTTTTGTGGACTGGGTTCATGGACCAAAGAGAAAGCTGAGGTGGCACACTTGGCTGGCGTAGCGCTTGTGTGGCTCATGGTTGCTGAGGTGGTGCACTGGGGCTAAGGGCATCGACGGATGGCGGCGCTGCTAGGGTCGACGAGGGGTGCGTGAGAGGGAGGAAAGGCACGGGGAGTTAAGTGCACCTTGGCACGACACTCGGAAATTCTCGGTGGTAGCCGGCGACGAGGATGCAGGGATGGCAAAGTGAGGGCGTTTACGGCAAGGCTCTTCGGCAGTGGATTCACTCGGTGAGGGGCGGGGATGCGCGCATGGGTCTGACGAAGGTAGAGGCGACGAACGGTTATCGGTTACACCAAAGTTAAGGACGACGCAAAGACAAGTAAAGAGGGAGATAAGCGGGGTTTAAAGCGGGGAAATGGTGGCGGTGGAAGGTTGAAGAAGGCAAGAAGAAAGAAGAAGCTGACTGGCAGGGTTGGGCTGTCAGCGAGAGGGAAGAGAGAGGAGGAAGGAGTGGACAGTCGGATGAATGCCACGAGGCGAAAGAGAAATCAGGGCCATCAGATTAAAACGAAGGGGTAAGTGAAGGCAGGTGGCTGAGATTAAACCAGGCGAGGATGGATTGAATCAGGGAGCGACACGTGATGGCCGAGTAGAGAGGTTGAGGATTAAATTTGATTTAGATTTTGAAATAAAATTTAGATAAATCCAAATAAAGTTCAAATACTTTAAATTAATTAATTTGAAATTAAATTTTTCAGAGAGCGAAATTTTGGGATGTTACAAACCTACCCCCCTTAGAAAGAATCTCGACCCCGAGATTCGGACCAACTGGGAAAGAGAAAGGAGAGGGAAACTCGGCACTTAGGTCCTCTTCACGCTCCCAAGTTGCTTGACTTCAAATGATTGCTCTTCTGTACTTTGTGGGACTTTATGGTCATGCTTCTTGCGCAGCGTTCAGCTTCCTTCATGATTCTATGTTGTTGTTCAATGCTCTGAAGGATTCCTTTAACTGAGAAATATGGAAGAGAACAACAAATTGGATTGGTACATCTTTAGTCGCCTGCAAGCTCTAGGTTAACTTCAATTGCCCTTATCATATCGATTAATTCAGTATTCCACCAAAAGGGCTTAACTTCCACAAGTGTTCATCCGAGAAGGACATAATTATTTCAACTCTTCAAAAATTCTTGATTCCAAAATCATATACCACCAATGCACCTTATTGATTTCACATTGATTCCAACAAATAATCCCATAAACTTTTATTCTCTGCCCTAATTTGAATCAACAGCAAACTATATAATTTTTCTAACAAGAATCCAATAACATTGTAATTGTGATTTCCACCAATGGTTTTATGATCATTATCTAGTCCAACAGATCCATAACTTTGATCAAATAATGTAAGATTAATCCAACCTTTTAGTATTCACCAATCAAGTTTAAGATCATCTAAGCCATCATTTAATATTCATTAATCCACCAACATCAACCATCATTTTGGTTCCACCAAATTTGAATGAACTCACATACTTCAATTAATTCTTATCGGACAATCTCTCAATTACTTCTTATCAGACAATCTTTCAATTATCATCGGACAATCTATCTCCCATAATTAATTTAAATCCTCTGGGTTATCCCTTTGAACATCCTTTAACGATCTAGTTAATCTCATTAGTTAAAATCCAATTATCTAACAATGATCTTTTAAATCCACCAAATTCAAATTGACATATCAAAGTCCACAGTGCAATGATAAAATTAATCCACCAAGATATCTAAGTGTATTATCTTCTAGAATTCCACTAGTATCCACTTATTAATAGGTCCACCAAACTCTAATAATCAATTAACTCCACAAACTTCATCTACTCTTCATGATTCAACCAAATCACCCAAAATTGATATCATGAATTGTTTATGATAATTCAACTTCTTAATTTCCACCTTTACTATATCAAATTCTTAATATTAATTCTCCAATGATCACAAATAAATCCTTCAACTAAAATCTTGTTTTACATCCAATTACTCCTTTCAATCCAAGATAATAAATCCAAGGCACCAAGTTTGGATACTTTTCATTATCTAATTAGTTCCACCAAGTTCAATAATGTGATTATTTCCAAAATCTATTCAATCCATAAATATTGTAGTCTTGAGATTTATTCATAATCAATTTGTATCCACAAATATCCTTTATTACTTTCGAATCACCCAAATATTATCCAATCTTGTCAATTCTAACTCCAAATATATCACACTAGCAACAATCCTCCAAATTACCTAACTTGACATCTAAGGATTAGGATGACTTTCCTGATAAGAGTACTTTCCGTAAATGTTGTGATCTTCCATATATTCTTAGTTCTCAAATATTTTCCAAGCTTGGACTACTATAGAAGAATTTGGAACTTGCACCATCTGAAGCAGCAACGAGGATTAGCACAAGGTAAGAGGGAAGTAGCATAGGTAAGAGGTTGGGGAACAACTAAATAACATCCCAAACAAACACACAAGAGAGAAGTAAACTCCAACCAGGAGAAACTTAGCTCGAAAACAAAAATAGTTTTTAAAGATGGTTGTACTACAAGTACACAAAGACTTGGTACAGTCCATCTAACACCAACAAGCAATATACATAAGCGTTCTAAAATCGTATGACTTTACTTGGGTATTATGAACTAAAGAACTACTCTTCAAATCTTCATGACGACACGGTCCTCTGGTTGCTTCTCAGACTTGATCTCTCTAACCCGTCTATAGAAATTATAAAGGAAAGTGGATACAATTATCATTCTTAAAAGTGAGTAAACAGATAGATAAGATAGAATATCCTGAAGAAGGTAAGGATAGAAAGAAGAGAAAAGATGAGAAAAGCACATTATTAAATTTTTATTTTATAAAATAAAATTTGAAGCTTTTCTAATAACGGCCATTCTAACTAGGTTACGCCCTACAGTCAAATTGGCTCTGATACCACTTCTGTGAGACCCCGGAGTAGAAACTCCTGGACTCCCTGTGCATTACAGTACTAGTCCCAGATCAAAGCTAGTACACACAGTTCAAACAGAAAAGATGATACATTGCCAACAACGCTTTATTATCATAATCGAGATTACAGACCTCGAAGTCTTTATTACAAATGAGGTTTTAAGACCTCACACCAAAAAGAAAATTACAGCGGAAGCAAAAAGAAACTAAAGCAAGACCCATCAATACGCCACAGGCAATTGACTGGGGAAACGCAACCTAGAAGTCCGGAAAGCCTTCGACGAATCCATCCACGAAGTAGTCGTAGTCCACCTCTTGAGCTTCGATCTCCTCTGAGAGTTAATTTGAAGTGTAGCACGTGAGTACATGAATGTACTCCGCAAGTCTTGGGAAAGATGCATAGATGCAAGGCTTCACAAAGGAAGGCTATATGGTTCTTTTGCATAAATCAGCATTTTATTTCAAATCTACATAATTACTTCAAAGGCCATTTGATAAACATCTTTGTTTTTCATAAATGAAATTAGATAAATAACTTAGTGAAGGTTAAACCACCAACACTAAAATCTCAAGCTATCTGCCAACTTTCAAAACTCAGGTTAAACCACCTGATCTGGTTACACCACCAGATTTAAATCACGAGAGTTATACCACTCCCGAGTTTAACAAACCATTTTATTTTGAAAATCAAAATCAAACTTTTACCATGTGAATGCATTCCTTGCCCGCCCTTGACCGTGGGCACGGCTATTCGAATAGTTTTTACTCTGCAGAGTTTGTACACTTTACCCACAAGAGATAAATTATCTTAATAGTCAACATGCTTCCTTTGGCATGAGACCCAGATAAAATATCACAAAGCCTTTCACCTACTCCAGTATAGCTAGATATCACCCGCTAAGGTTTCACCACAACTCGAATCCACGAGTCGGAGCCCCCTCTTGCGCCGTATGAGTACAGTAAACCCTGTCCCTCACTATGAGTAACCAGTACACCCTGGCACTCAATACACCACTGGTGATATCTAAACTACACCTTTATAGGTTAGTTAGCTAGGTCGTACCCATATAGACTTGTGGTTGCACTGTTTTGCTCAGTTTGGACAAACACAAGCGTCGGTCCTTAAACGACCAGGGTGGTTCATTCACAATTCCAAAAATTCTCGTGCTAACTGCACCAGCCAAACCTTCCATCCACCCTTGTCAACTTTTCCCTTTAAAATTCATTTTTACTTTTAAATTAACAGTGGTAACATCCATTACCACTTTTCAAACAAATCATTTAACAATGGTAACATCCATTACCAATGTTCAAACAAATCATTCATCAAAACATTTAGCAAACATGCTACTCATTTGAGCATTATTACATTGATTTGCTACGCTAAGCATTTGCTAGTATTTAAAAATTCAACAGATGTAATACTAACTCATTATTGAGTCTAAGGGATATCCTAAGTTGACAATGGTACAAGGTAAACAATTTTCAATGGAAGGTATAACAAATTGGATATTTAACTAAATTTTCTAAATCAAATTATCACTTGATATAACATAAGCATACAATAATTTAAAATAACTACCTAATCATTTTATAAATCATTTGAGCAAGTTTATCAAAGAAAACTTGCAAAATATAGGATCAAAATGATCAAAGGAGACTTGCCTTGGTTATGCTCAGTGAGATACTCTTAGTCTTCGGGCGTAGATCCTGCTCCTTCGGAATCGGAATCTAACGAGAGAGAAAACGACCGAAACAAGAAAAACACATAAAATAATAAGCAAATGAACTCCAAAATTCATGAAACCAAAACCAAAAGCTAGATCTCGATTTTAGATGAATTTAGGAAAAAGAACGGGATCAATCGGAGCTAGGACGGAGGAGAACGGGCTCTCGGAAAATAAACCATAAAGATAATTCGGGAAATTCGGAAAAGTGCACTGTGCTGTGAACCCGGCGCACGAAGGAACTAGTCCACCGTGAACCCGGCGCACGAAACAGTACCAAGGGCTGACGTGGTTCGGTGGGGTGCTGACACGTGTCCGTGTTGACGTGGCCGATGACATGGATTGACACGTGGCTTGCCACGTCACCTTACGGCTGACGTGGCCTAGGGCTGATGCGGCACGGGCTCGGGGCGGCGACGGCGCTCGGATCGGGCGGCTGAGGTGCGACCACGTGGGCGCATCCGGGCTGTCCGATCGGATCTGAGCGTGCGGCGGGGATGAGGCGGCGCGGGAGCGAAACGGCGACCGATGGCCGACGCGTGGCGGCACGGTGGGCGAAGCGGGGTTCGGCGAGTGCGGCGGCGGCGGGGCGTCTCCGGCGACCATTGCGCACGGCGGAGGGTCAACGGAA
This sequence comes from Dendrocalamus latiflorus, assembly GCA_017311315.1. Classification (NCBI taxonomy): domain Eukaryota; kingdom Viridiplantae; phylum Streptophyta; class Magnoliopsida; order Poales; family Poaceae; genus Dendrocalamus; species Dendrocalamus latiflorus. The sequence continues at coordinate 7,874,073 of CM029653.1, read as the reverse complement.
GACGGCGGCACGGACGGCTTTGACGGCGGCGACGGCTCACCAGGGATGGAGGCGGCGGCGCTCAGAATCGAGAAGGCGGCGGAGGGCGAGGGGACAGCACCGACGACGGCGGCCTCAGGCGGCGCTGCACGGCGGCGGAAAACAGGTGCGGTCGGGTCCAAGCGGCGAAACGCGCGGGCGCGACTGTGGGGTTCCTCACCGGCGACGGCGACGATGGTAACGAGTCCGGCGACGGCTCCGGCGGTCGCACGGGACGGCAGAGGCGAGAGGAGCAACACTCGGATCGGCGGGGTTCCGCGGTGACTTACCAGCGGCGAGGTCCGAAGGGCACGGCAACAGCGTGCGCCCGGCGGCGAGAGTGGCGAGAACTCCAGCGGCGGCGGGGTGGATTCACTGCGGAGAGGGACGACGGCAATCATCGGCGACAGTGACGGCGTGGTAGCGACAACGGCAGGTTTGAGACCGTGTACGGCGACAACGACATAAGATGTGGAGAGAAGAATAATTTTCGGGAAAGGGACAAGGAGAGGTAAGGTGAGCACGGCCTAGAACGCAGTGAGGCGAAGCTAGAAAAAATATCGGCTAAGCCGAAAACTCACCGGAGGCGACGCAATCGTCGTTTGAACAACGACGGTACCGAAACACGAAAAACTCAATATCTTCGTGCTCGGTAGAGCGAATCCAAAACCGTCTGAAACGTAGCCACCTGGGATAGTTTGGCACGTTTTGACGTGAACGGATTGTTGAAAACATTCCCGGACAGGCAGGGATGCGAAGTGCCATTTGCGGCCATGGCAAGGTGTCGGGGTTAAAAATTTAGGAAAGGGTTTTGGACAAATGGAAGAGAGCACGGCGTAGAACGCATCGAGGCCAACTCAACGGTGCAGACGGCTCGGCCAACGGACTAGTGAAACGCGGTGGACACGCTTTTATGTAGCCGACAGGCTGACATCGACATTCCGGTCAAACGGAGAGGAATTAACATGCAAGACTTGCGGCGAAACGAAGAGTAGTACGTGGGGGACGTGATGCTCACCTTGGTTTTGGTCGGGCATGCACGGACGGCCAGTGGCGATGCGAGGAACGATGACGCGCTATGGCCCACGGTGGCGATGATGCTCCGGCGAAGTTCCGGTGAAGGCGAGGTGAGCACTGTTGGGAATAATCCCACATTGGTTGTGGAAGAGGAGAAAGCACAACTTATAAGTGTGGGGGAGCCCCCACCCATTGGACTAGTCTTTTGGGGGGAGAAGGCCCAGTACCACTTATAAGGTTGTTGCTCCGTTGCTCCGTGGGCTTGGTTGTGTTCCGCCCATGTGGACCTGTGGCCCAGGGAGTAAAAACCCGGCTGGACCTAGGTATGCGGCCGGGTCCAGATCTAACATTAAGCACCGCGTAGAACGCGACGAGGCGAATCCGGGGATGTGCTCAAAAGTGGCGGGGCTCTACCGGACGAGGCGCAATAAGCCGAAGAACGCCGCTTGGAACACAAAACAAAAACTCCGATTGCGCCCAAGAGAAGAGGAGTGGGGACTTGATATTTTCGGGGTTGAGTGAGGATGAGGAGGGGCTCACGGTGCTCCCTTTTATAGGGGCGGAGGTGGACGGGAGAGGGAGATCAAGAGACCATGTCCATCAATGGCATGGGTTAATTTCTCGCGAAACGGCTCATGAATGAGGGGAAAACGGTAGGGAAATGAAAGAGTTTGATGAGAGGAGTTGAATGCAATTTATTTCACTAAAAACCGTTGAGAAAATCAAGAGATATGAGAGCTTCAAAGTTGCGTTCATGGTGGCCATGCTCACGCACGTCCGTGAGGAAGATGAAGCGAGGAGAGAGAAAACAGGAAATAAAATAATATATTTTTCTCCAAAAAAAAACAAAATAAATTCGACAAAAAATTCAAGAAAATTCTACAAAAATCCTTGGAAAACGAAAAGACTAAATAAAATAATTTTGGATTTATTTGAGGTAAATTTTAGCCATTTAAAATATTTTTACTTTCTAAGCTTTAATTTAAATCAAATAAATTCCAAAATTCCAAAAAAAATTGAAACGAGGATAGAAATGAATAGACTGGAATTTTTGATGAGTTTAGAAATTTGAATGGGCTCAAACGGAATTAAAATGAAGAAATACGAACTTTTGGAAGTTCGAAAGGAGGGAAAAAGAATAAACCGATTTTCTGGAATTATTTTTGAACTGAAAAAACCATATTGTGATGTCATCAAGGGAAATGATTTTCAGAGGAATTATTTTTCTGTGGGAAAAGAGATTTATATGTCAGGGTGTCGTCAGCAAAGATTTTGATTTTCTGGTCGAATTATTTTTCAACAGAACAAGGGTTTTATTCAGTGACAGGTGGGACCGGCTTTTGTGGACTGGGTTCATGGACCAAAGAGAAAGCTGAGGTGGCACACTTGGCTGGCGTAGCGCTTGTGTGGCTCATGGTTGCTGAGGTGGTGCACTGGGGCTAAGGGCATCGACGGATGGCGGCGCTGCTAGGGTCGACGAGGGGTGCGTGAGAGGGAGGAAAGGCACGGGGAGTTAAGTGCACCTTGGCACGACACTCGGAAATTCTCGGTGGTAGCCGGCGATGAGGATGCAGGGATGGCAAAGTGAGGGCGTTTACGGCAAGGCTCTTCGGCAGTGGATTCACTCGGTGAGGGGCGGGGATGCGCGCATGGGTCTGACGAAGGTAGAGGCGACGAACGGTTATCGGTTACACCAAAGTTAAGGACGACGCAAAGACGAGTAAAGAGGGAGATAAGCGGGGTTTAAAGCGGGGAAATGGTGGCGGTGGAAGGTTGAAGAAGGCAAGAAGAAAGAAGAAGCTGACTGGCAGGGTTGGGCTGTCAGCGAGAGGGAAGAGAGAGGAGGAAGGAGTGGACAGTCGGATGAATGCCACGAGGCGAAAGAGAAATCAGGGCCATCAGATTAAAACGAAGGGGTAAGTGAAGGCAGGTGGCTGAGATTAAACCAGGCGAGGATGGATTGAATCGGGGAGCGACACGTGATGGCCGAGTAGAGAGGTTGAGGATTAAATTTGATTTAGATTTTGAAATAAAATTTAGATAAATCCAAATAAAGTTCAAATACTTTAAATTAATTAATTTGAAATTAAATTTTTCAGAGAGCGAAATTTTGGGATGTTACAAAAGCACAGAGCTGGCAAATCCTTACTTTTTGTATCCGACTGAGAATCTAATCTAACTCCAAGACGAAATGCTACCACGAATTTCGTGTGCTTGCGGATAAAATATTTGTAAGGTGATTGTTCGTTGGCATATCCTAATGGTCCTATTTGGGCGTTGCTTCCGTTTCCGCTGCTGCACTTTAGAAGTCTTAGCCTAGTTGACCTGTATTGTAAGTCAGACCATTAGGTCAATTTATGTATTATTTACTATTATATTTTAGTTTTACATTTTACAAGGTACGTGCTTGATATTCGATGATATTATCTAGCGTACTGACTATTGATCTATGGGCTAGTGCTGTCATACACAAAGAATTCTGGATTAAAAATCTGGGGACCGACACATTTCCAAGTGAACAACGTTTACTTGACCACCATTGTTTCGGGAGTGGTTATCTAGATCTATCTCGGAGTCGAATCAGATTGCCACTTGCACGATACCACGAATGCAAAAACAGGAGAGCTGGCATAAGGCGGTATATATGACATGAATTCAAATGCTGTACTCGTGAGTAAAAGTTTTAATCAAGACTACCGGTTCAATAAAATAGCAATCTAGCTAGTCAGCCTTTTTTACTTGTTCCAAAGTTTTTGCATGTATGCTAGCTTCTAGATTGCGGTCCACGCTAGACATCATATGACCCCCGTAGATATACCACACTCCGCCAAAAAAGTCCTCCATAAGCTCGACCACAAATGATCATCACAACCAACCAACAAACCAACTAGTTACTACCAGACACAGCCAAAATAGCTCTAGAAAGAAGAAAAGTACATAAGCCCGAAAGACTTTTGAGGACAAAGGTTCTGCCTGATGGTACGTAGTACCATCCTTCGGAGTAGATGGTACGAAGGTTCCGGGTCAATTTTATTTACCTATATGATGGCACCACTACTACAGAAAGCCTAATACTAGACGGTCAATCACAGACGGTTTTGTCAAATACCACATAGGCCTTCAAGGGGCATGAAGCAAGTGACACACTCCAGTGTATCCTGTTCAACGAACTTGATACATTGGTTTGTGTCATTTGCTTCATAGAACTTTGTTTAGAGACTTTGCTATTTGGTTTATAGTATTAGCATCTAAAGTAGGTGTTAAGATAGGCACATCACCCCCTCCCTTCTCCCCCTCCCCTCTACTCCTCTCCTCTCTTCCAATTCAATATGATCACTTTCTCATCTTATCTTAATAGACCCACAAAATGAGCAACATGTCACCCGCGCATTCTTCAACATCATCGCCGGAGGCGTCCGCTCCAACATCAAGACGCCAAGGAAGAGGGCTATCAAAGAAGCTTGAGGGCCGACAGACCATCACAGCGGTAAACGCATCTGGGGTCCCTATCCTTCCTAAAAAAGCGGTAAACGCATTCCGAACCATGGTCGGAATAGTTGCACGAGAACGAATTGAGATCACATACAATTCGTGGAAGAACGTGCCTGACACTCGAAAACGTGAGCTGTGGACCGAAATTTTGGCATCGTTCGAGTTCCCAGAAGAACACCTACACGCTGTGCAACGACAAACCTACCAAGCGGCGTGCAAAGCATGGAAGAACTTCAAGAGCACGCTTGTCAGGAAATACGTGGAGACGGACGAAAGGCCTGTTCATAAATACCCATTCCTGGAACCACAATGGGAAGAGTTCAAGGCGATGAAAACGACCGAAGATTTCAAAAGTACAAGTGTGGCACACAAGGCCCTCCAGGCAAAAAACACACACCCCCACAGACTTGGCACATCTGGGTATGCGGGTAAAATCCCGCAGTGGAGGAAGGAGGATGACCTGGCAGCTGCACAGGACGTCGCCCCGCCGTTTTCCAATATCCCGGATGAGCGCGCTCGAAATTGGATTAGAGCAAGGTCATCTACAACGACATCGAGGGACGTCTCCTTTCGAAACCTTGCAGACCAGCAAGTGTCCCAGCGCCTGGTAAGATATCGATCGAACTACGTAGCATGTAATTACTCCACAACTTCGTACGAATTGAAATGACATGTTGTGCTCGTGCAGGAAGAGCTGAGTTTTGAATCTACCCTGGGATCATTCCAGGGAACAAGGGAGAATGATATGCTCTCCGTGGCCCTGGGAAACAAGGAGCACCCGGGTCGTACGAGAGGCCTTGGGCTTTACGTTCCTTGGAAACATGGTTTCCAAGATGACTCCGGAATGTATCGGCGTAGGAAGAGAAACAAATCCGAGAGTGACGTACAGCTACGAGAAGAGATCAAAGAATCTCTTAGAGAGGAGCTAATGGGTGAGCTGGCTGGTGTAATCAGAGATGAAGTGCGGAAACAAACTGAAAGTTAGCAGGCTGCTACCGCCGCTCCTGTGCTAGCTAGCCCGCACAACCGTCCGAGTAGCTGCGCGTCCAATCCGACGCAAACCCAGTCCAAATTTTCTGTGGACGACATCCTGGTAATAATTATTACCTCTCGAATGCTTGCTCCATTGGTAGGCCTATTCGAGTAGCTAATATTGTATCGTTATGTAGGAGCCTACGAAGTGCAGGCTCCAAGTGAGATATGGCTCCATTCCCTTGTACGCTGCTTGGGGCCAGGCATATTCGTCTGGTATCGGGGCCATGGTGCACGGTCAAGCTTTAGCGCCAGGCTTCGCAAAAGTTAATGTGGATGGTGTGTATGTCAATTTTGAGGTGGTCCCGCTACCGAAGCCCCCCAACGACGAGATCGTGACTCTAGGACAGGCCATTAGAACATTCATCCAGTGGCCCAAAAGCAACATCTCCCTGGAGACTTCTTCACCGGTGGCAGGACCAGAAGTGCAGTTCGAACCACAGCAACATGCACTGGTGCCATCTCCACATGGGCAGTGCGAAGCAGAGCTACCTGCACCGGTGCTATCTCCGCAGGTGCTATTCTCGCCAAAGCAACTTGCACCGTCTGTACCATTACAGTCGACTACCATGAAGTCGACCTGCAGTCGAGGCAGTGGCCATGGCAAATCAAAGACGAAGGATGATGACGATATCCCGTACCTGCCATTGGCCCACAAATTCGTGCTAGGCGAGCCGATGATATTCCCGCAAGAGCACCTCACAAAGCTAGGACTTGGTTGCCAAAGATTGCACGTTTGGTATATGGAACAATCCAATAGACCAAAGGCAGAACGACGCTCAGGTATCATTGTCAAATTCAAGCCAGAATATTTCTTGCACGAAGTTCAGGAATGTGTCTTCCCGGTGACCTTTGACGATATATTTGGTCTTTTCACACTCAACGCTCTCGACGCCTCACTCGTTCGATGCTAGACGCTGTAAGTCTGTACAATCACAGTCTCTATTTACGTAATACCGATATATGTCACAATTTGTTGCTTTTCTGTGTATATATATAGATTCATGCTGACCGAAGCTAGATCATCGAAATCACCAATTGATTTCCTGGACCCACGCTTGGTCGCCATTGATACCATCAACGAGGATGCATCCTTCGTCGAGAACTATATTACAAAAGCACTGCTGGCTCACCGCGATAAAGAATTTGTTCTTATGCCATACAATGAGAACTTCCATTGGATTTTAATTGTAATTATACCAAAATGGAACAAGGCTATATACCTTGATTCTCTAAGTAAGAACAAATCCAAGTATACAGCTATCGCCGAAATACTCGATAGGTAAGTACATTGTACATTGTACTCTTTCTTTCCTTCCGAATGACTAATCTAACTTTTTCAAATAACGAAGGTCGTTCGTCACATACGTTCAACAAACAAGTGGCTCGACGACAGCTGCCAAGCCCTTGAAACATGATCGCAATTTTCGGGTATTGGCTAGCTACACATTAATTAATCATATACAACACTTAGTAGTAATGCCACTTGATTTAACACATTCTATTTTTTGCAGTGCCACCAGCAGCAACCGGGCAACACGTGTGGATACTACGTGTGCCACCATATGAGACTACTCCTCGATTCCAGCAAGAACACTAATTCTATGGTTTGTCAATCTTCCCACGTTTATTTCATACATGTCAGGTTTTATATGTGCGCGCGTTGATATTCCTATCTACAGGTTGCGCCCATCTCTAAATCTGCATTGGAACAGGCGGACTTAGCAAAAATTCGAGGAGAGTTCATTTGGTTTTTTTGGTCTAAAGTCATAAAATCAGATGGAGAGTTCCACTGCGCAGATTGATTTTTTATTGCTCTTATCAGTCTGTAATTGTGAATTTGTAAATGGATATTTTATTTCATTTCAATTAATTCATTTACGAAATGGATGCCTTATGTCTGTGAATGAAATGTGATGTGAATTGGATGTTTGTCAAATGAATTGAGATGTAAATTGTATGTATACATATACTTGTTTATCTGCTTGTTTCAGAGGGCATGGCTAGCATTTCCTGAGGCTAGCCAATAAACAGAAATATATGTAGGGGTTGAAGGGAATATCACAGACGGTTTTTACTCAAAAACCGTCTGTGATGATCAGTATCACAGACGGTTTGTAACTAAAAATCGTCTGTGATTATCAGCTATCACAGACGGTTTTTACTCAAAAACCGTCTGTGATAGCTGACAATCACAGACGGTTCGAAAACCGTCTGTGATGACCTTCGATTACCACTGACCCATAAATACAGACGGTTCACAAAACCATCTGTGATGACGTTTTCGAACCGTCTGTGATGACCTTTTCTATAGTAGTGCACATACGGAAGTTCTTGGCAACCATGCATGGGGTCCAAGAGAGGCAGCAACTGCCCGCGTCAAGCTGAGCATATTCTAACCTTGTCAGGTGTTTGATATTGAGTTATTGACCATTATGACTAATGCAATGAAATTTGACACATCACCCCTGACCTTGCAGGCAGGCCGGACACATGGCCATTCTGCTCTTTTATTTGCTGAAATAAAATCTCTCTCCAGAACATACCTCTGGCAATGTCATCCGGCGGCATATGATCATTGACTTCGCCATGACTGGTCCAACACGTATAACCCTTTTTAAAACCCCTCCGAATCAAGTGCGCTTCAATTTGCCCAAGTTCTTAAACATCTTTAAATTCTCCAGTCAGTGAATGGATTCCACCCCCTTATTCAGCATATCCTCCTCGGCAGCTCTTGTAAAAGCAGACATGCCATTAATGTACTCTTCACTCACACGGTTCGCGGCATACATCCAGCTTCGGTCCTACGTTATGTATATATAACAACTTAGTATTAAAAATTAAATTAATTAATTATTACTACATATATACCACATGCATTCATGCTTTGCTAGCTTAATTCATATTATAAACACAACAGCTATTATATAACCAACAATTTTGCAAACCATCTTCAATAACACTCACCAATTACTTACATCTAAATTGTAATGCAAAGAAAAATAAATTTCATTACTAACCATATCTAGAGCAACCAGGAAAGTATGAATCTTCAAAGATCAATCTCTGCCTCCTCCCACCAAATGAATTGGCATGAAATCGCCTAGCTTGCCTCCTGAGCGAAAGAGTGCAGCACCGGCTAGATCTGGATCAAAATGAAGAAAAATGCGGTTCTGAGCAGCGCAATAAATGTCTAGCGCCATTATCGCAGACGGTTTTTTTTATTAAAAACCGTCTGTGATAATTCTGAGATTATCACAGACGGTTTTTAATACAAACCATCTATGATAATCAGCTTATCACAGACAGTTTTTAATAAAAACCGTCTATGATACTCAAGTATCACAGACGGTTCATTGGTACGAACCGTCTGTGATACTCATTTTCTTCGACACCATCAACACAGACGGTGTCCAAATTAAAACCGTCTGTGTTAGTGTCGGTCACAGACGGTTTTGTTAAACCGTCTGTGATTGGCCGTCTAGTATTAGGCTTTCTGTACTGGTGATTTATGTATTATTTACTATTATATTTCAGTTTTACATTTTACAAGATACGTGCTTGATATTCGATGATATTATCTAGCATACTGACTATTGATCTATGGGCTAGTGCTGTCATACACAAAGAATTCTGGATTAAAAATCTGGGGACCGACACATTTCCAAGTGAACAACGTTTACTTGGCCACCATTTTTTTCGGGAGTGGTTATCTAGATCTATTTCGGAGTCGAATCAGATTGTCACTTGCACGATACCACGAATGCCAAAACAGGAGAGCTGGCATAAGGCGGTATATATAATATGAATTCAAATGCTGTACTCGTGAGTAAAAGTTTTAATCAAGACTACCGGTTCAATAAAATAGCTATCTAGTCAGCCTTTTTGACTTGTTCCAAAATATGCTCACCTGCTCCTGTGTGCATGTATGCTAGCTTCCAGATTGCGGTTTACACTAGACATCATATGGCCCCCGTAGATATACAACACTCCTCCGCCAAAAAGCAGAAAAAGTACATATGCCCGACAGACTTTTGAGGAAAAGGTTCTGCCTGATGCTACGTAGTACCATCCTTCGGAGTAGAAAAAAGGGTCCGAGTAGATAGGGACCGAAGGTTCCAGGTCAATTTTATTCACCTATATGATGGCACATCTAGTTCTTGGCAACCATGCATAGGGTCCAAGAGAGGCAGCAACTGCCCGCGTCTAGCTGAGCATATTCTAACCTTGTCAGGTGTTTGATATTGAGTTATTGACCATTATGACTAATGCAATGAAATTTGACACATCACCCCTGACCTTGCAGGCAGGCCGGACACATGGCCATTCTGCTATTTTATTTGCTGAAATAAAATCTCTCTCCAGAACATACCTCTGGCAACTGGTATAGGCTAACACGTAGTTCGTGCAGGGAACACCGAAGAAAATTTCGTAGTGCATTAATGTCCTTATAATAGAACTCTGTGCTATACAGTATAGAGCTTCCGCTTGATGGTTATCCGGATTTTTACTGCCTGGTTTCTATTATGCTACTAATGTTGTGTGAATCTGTGTTGTTGTGCTTGCTGGCCTCTTATCTATTTAGTCTCAAATACTTTTAGGACTTGGAGAAGTGTGTCCTATAGGATTGTAAGACTAGTCCTATTCATATTTGGTTTTCTACTTCGCCATATGGAGGGAAAAAGTTACTGGAGTGCAGTAGGAACACGTGGGGTGTGTTGCGCATTAGGCAACTCATCCAATCCAATCAAGCAACCAAATTATGGCCATCTAATCGTAAAGTACCTAGAAGCCATTACTGGTGCACCAAAGAAAGCCATCAGTGGTCTGGGTGCTATAACGTGTTGATTAAATTATTTTGTATCAACTTTTTATAATTTTAATATCTATATGCATCTGCGCACTACTAACTAATCTGACGTGGTCTCGACACTCGACCCTATATATTTGGAAGACTGAGTAGTACAGTCATAATATCTCCCTTTTGCACCTAATACAATATAGGCAATCTCATGTTGTCATTGATCACGAAGTCATAATACTAACGTTTCCAACATTTACTTTGTCACCATTTCGTTGGGAGTGGTTACTTGCATGAATCCACGAATAAAAATGCATGCGTAGTAAGAGGAGAGCTGGTACAAGGCTATCGCAAACGCTTTTCTTGTGGGTTTACTCTTGCCAAGAGTTTTATCAAGACCAGTTCAATAACCTGGCTATCTAGCTATATAGTTAGCGTTCTTGACTTGTTCACAACATGCGTCACCGTAGCTAGAGCAAGCAGCAACATGTGTAGACCAGTGTGGATGAAAAATACCCATTTAGGTCGATAACTCAGCCAATTAATTATTGGGGGGCGGGTACACCGTCGCATATTGTGTATTCGTATGTTGTCAGACCCGAGATATTAATTTTTAATTTTGACTTACATTTAGTTATGAATTTATGTTTATACATGCTCTGAACGTAGCACTATATAGTTTTGTGTGTTGTATTTTTGGTCCTCCTATTATTACTATCCCTCTATACACGGCTGTCAGTTTGGACCACCAGACCGCTTCCATTTATGATTTGCATACAATTTTAAGCTTCCGTATGAAACTCAAACTATTAAAATAGGTTTGTCATCAAAAGAATTCTGATTGCTGTACAACAGGTTCACGTTGTATATACATATTAGATAGCCCATATTGCCTTGCTGTATGTTGAATGGCATAGATTTTTTATTTTTCTCATGTTAATGTGGGAGTTTATAGCACTATTACAGAAAACCGTATTACAGACGGTTCAGAAACATCATCACAAACGGTTTTGTGAGCCGTCTGAATTTATGGGTCAGTAATGATATGAGGTCATCACAGACGGCTTTCGAACCGTCTGTGGTGTAAATATCAAAGACGGTTTTTAACTAAAAACCATCTGTGATTACTAGCACAGAAGGTTTTTAGTTAAAAACCGTATGTGCTATTCTATTCTACCCCTAAATCTATTTATGTTTATTGGCTAGCCTCAGAAAATACTAGCCATGCCCTCTGAAATAAGCAGATCAACATGTACATGTATACATCCAATTCACATCTCAATTCATTTCACAAACATAAAACATCCATTTCGTAAATCAATTAATTGAAATGAAATAAGATTAGAGCCTACCATTACAATATCCCAAAACAACGAACATGTTACTCATCTAGCTAGCACAATAAGAACAGAGAAAAAGCAAAGATCCTCTATGCCTAGGCCTTTTCGCCCCTGATGCAATGTACGCGCTAGATGTCTTTGATGCCCACCATCGTCAGCGTTGATTGAGCATATGCACGGTTGGCACGAGCTAGTTGCTTCTGCGGTGTCTTGCCTCCCGTAGACTTGTGCGTCATCTGCTTCATGCGGGCTATTATGGTAAGGGTCAAAGAGGAGGAGGACAGCAAGGAGGAGTAGAACAACAAGGAGGAGGAGAACAGTAAGGAGGCTGGGTTTTGGTTATTATTTATAGGGGAGGGAGAGGCGGGAGTGCGAAAAGTTTTGGCGCGGGGATGGAGAGGTGGAGCTATGATCTGTGGGGTGAGGGTTGGTGGATTTCTATTGGCTAGGATTGGGTTGAGGAGGATCGACGAACCCAGCGGTCAGATTATCACAGACGGTTCTACATACAAACTGTCTGTGATACTCTCTATCACAGATGATTGGTAGCTAGAACCGTCCATGATGAATGAATATCACAAACGGTTCTATATACCAACAGTCTGTGAATTAGAGCATAAGTTTTATATACCGATGAAATATAAATAACTAGTCTCAAAAGATAAAATAGCAATGTTCTATATGGTTTATATATACTCATTTGAAGGGTTTTGATGAGATCTACAACTTTTCAGTCGAAGCAAAATCCAAATTTCGAAGGGAAGACCAAGAAAAAGGGCAAAAACAGAAACCAAAAACTTGCGACGCAGGTTTAGGTCAAAAGATGGCCAATTTGCGGGGTCCTGGATGGCTACTAGTGCAAGCAGGTCATTTTTTGGATTGGGCTCGTCGTTAGCTTTTCAACGAATATAAGAACGTTGAAAACGGATACCGTATGCAAAAGTTATGCCCGTTTTACTAAAGGTGTCTCAAAACTGAAACCTACTCAGACTCAGGCGGGAGATTACGAGGTGGGAAACATATCACAAACGGTTTTCAATACAAACTACCTGTTATAACTTCATTATCACAGACGGTTTTTTAATACAAACCGCTTGTGAAGTATCACAGACGGTTCTTGATAAGAACCGTCTTTGATATCTACCATTATCACAGACGGTTCTTATCTAGAACCATCTGTGATACTTCATAGACGGTTTGTTTTTAAAAACCGTCTGTCATAATGAAGTTATCACAGGCGGTTTGTATTAAAAACCGTCTGTGAAAATACCACTGACGGTTATTTGTATGAACCGTTTGTGATACTTGCAGCACATACGGTTTCTAGGAACCATCTGTGATGTAAGCGTACATATTAGCCTCTTTTGTAGTAGTGTAGCCTTTTTATTTTCTTCAATTAATATGGTTTTTTTTTGCTTTTTAAGATTAGTGTGGGACTCCTGAAGGAGCCTGTAATTAGTAATGATAAAGATGATTGGCCATATCAAAGGAATGGCCATCATACTTGTTAACCACAGATATTTGTTGGTGGCCTTGACCCCAACGTCACTGAAGATGCGTTGAAACAAGTTTTCACTCCTTACGGAGAAGCGGTCCATGTTAAGATCCCTGATGGCAAAAGATGTGGTTTGGTTCAATATGCTAACATGTTGACTATTTTTATACCCTGTCTTCTCTAGTTTGCGGGTATCCATCTTTATATTCAATTATTCATCTAAATTCTAAGCATTTCTGTTCCTGTGCATTCAGATGTTATGCAGAGGAGGCGTTGCTAATGCTTCACTCCACTAGCTCCCTGGCACCCGTCACTACTACAGAAATCCACATTACAGACGGTTCAGAAACGTCATCACAGACGGTTTTCTGAACCGTCTGAAATTATGGGTCAGTGATAATCCAGGTTATCACAGACGGTTTTCGAACCGTCTGTGATTATGCGATATCACAGACGGTTTTTCATTAAAAACCGTCTGTGATTATATATGCAATATCACAGACGGTTTTTAATGAAAAACCGTCTGTGATATCGCATACTCACAGACGGTTTTTAATGAAAAACCGTCTGTGATACTCCTCCACCCCAGCAGAATCTATTTCTGTTTATAGCTAGCCTCAGGAAATGCTAGCCATGCCCTCTGAAACAAGCAGATAATCACAGACAAAAAACATGCATCCATTTCCTCTGAAACAAGCAGATAATTCACACATCTCATTTCCTTACATAAAACATCCCATTGACATCGCACTTCATTTCACAGACATAAAGCATGCATCCATTTCGCAAATCGATTAATTGAATTGAAATGAAATGTCCATTAACACATCTCATTTACAAAAGATGTGCACTGCATTTGCACTTAGTGATAAGATCAATAAGAAATCATGGTGCGCAGTGGAACCGTCCGCCTGGCGTTATGACTTGAGTCAGCAAAAAGTACGCAAACTCTCCTCGAATCCCTCCAAGAACAGGCTGTTGCAATGCAGCTGATGGGATGGACGCAGCCTGTCGATAGGAATATCAATGTGCGTATATATGTAACGTGTTAAGTATGAAGTAATTATGAGAAGAGTGACAAACCTTGCGATTGGTGAGCCTCGAGGAATCGAGGAGTAGTTCCATATGTTGGCAAACGTAGTATCCACATGTGTTGCCCGGCTCCTGCTGGTGACACTGCAAAAAATGGAATGTGTTAGTTCAAGAGGCATTAGTACCAACTGTTGCATAGGATTAATTAATGTGAAATAGCGAATACCTTAAAATCTCGAACATGTGTCAGCAAGCCTTTGGCCCCGCGCTTCGAGTCACCTCCCTTTTCAATGTAGGTGGCAAACGCCCTACGTAATTCGAAAAAGTTAACCTTAATCATTCGGAAGGAAAGAAAGTACAATGTAGATATGTATGGGGAATATGTGCTTACCTATCGATTACTTGGCTGAGAACTGTGAAGTCCATTTTATTCTTACTTAGGGAATCAAGGTAAAATACCTTGTTCCATTTTGGTACAATTACTACTAAAATCCAATGAAAGTTTTGAAGGAAGGGCATAAGTACATAATCCTTCTTGACGCAACCCAGCAGTCCTGCTGCAATGTACCTCTCGACGAGGGGTGTATCCTGGTCAATGGTTTGCTTGGCGACCAATTGTGGGTCCAAGAAACCAACTGATAAGTTGGATGATCTAGCTTTAATCAGCATGTGTCTATATATATACACACGAAAGCAAAAAATTAGATATGGCATTTATCGGTATGACATTAACGGAGACTGTGATTGTACACACTTACAGCGTCCAGCATCGAAGGATTGAGACGTCAAGAGCGTTGAACGTGAACAGATCGAATAAATCCTCAAAGGCGACCACGAACATACACTCTTGAAAACTGTGGTGTAAATCTTCTTCGGTGAATTTGACAGTGATACTTGAAGTCCGTTCTCCCTCTAGCTTATTGGACTGCTGCATATACCACATGTGCAATTGCGTGCAACTATATGGTAGCTTTTCGAGGTATTTTTCCTCGAGCAACGGCTGACCAAGCACGAATTTGCGGGCCAAAGGTAGGTACAAAATATCATCATTGGTCTTCTTTGCTTTGCCCTTGCTGCTTCGGCTATAGGCCGACTTAACGGCAGTCGGCAGCAGCGGTGCAAGTTGCTCTGGCGAGAATAGGACCCGTGGAGATAGCACCGGTGCAGTATCCGGTGGTGGAACCGACTGGTCTTGTAATGGAGATGGCACCAGTGCAAGTTGCTCTGGCGAGAGTATGACCAGTGGAGATAGCACCGGTGCAGTATCCGGTGGTGGAACCGACTGGTGTTGTAATGGAGATGGAACCAGTGCATGTTGCTCTGGTCCTGCCACCGGTGAAGAAGACTCCAGGGAGATGTCGCTTTTGGGCCACTGGATGAATGTTCCGATGGCCTGTCCTAGAGTCATGATCTCGTCGTTGGGGGGCTTCGGTAGTGGGACCACCTCAAAATTGACATGCACACCATCCACATTAACTTTTGCGAAGCCTGGCGCTAAAGCTTGACCGTGCACCATGGCCCCGATACCAGACGAATATGCCTGGCCCCAAGCAGCGTACAAGGGAACGGAGCCATATCTCACCTGGAGCTTGCAATTCGTAGACTCCTACATAACGATACAAAATTAGCTACTCGAATAGGCCTACCAATGGAGCAAGCATTCGAGAGGTAATAATTATTACCTGGATGTCGTCCACAGGAAATTTGGACTGGATTTGCGTCGGATTGGACGCGCAGCTACTCGGACGGTTGTGCGGGCTAGCTAGCGCAGCAGCGGCGGTGGCGGCCTGCTGACTTTCTGTCTGTTTCCGCACCTCATCTCTGATTATATCAGCCATCGAACCCAGTAGCTCCTCTTTAAGAGATGCCTTGATCTCTTCTCGTAGTTGTGCGTCACGCTCGCCTTTGTTTCTCTTCCTGCGCCGATACATGTCAGAGTCATCTTGGAAACCATGTTTCCATGGAACGTAAAGCCCAAGGCCTCTCGTACGGCCCGGGTGCTCCTTGTTTCCCAGGGCCACGGAGAGCATATCATTCTCCCTTGTTCCCTGGAATGATCCCTCCGTAGATTGAAAACTCAGCTCTTCCTGCAAGAGCACGACATGTCATTTCAATTCGTACGAAGTTGTGGAGTAATTACAAGCTACGTAGTTCGATCGATATCTTACCAGGTGCTGGGACACTTGCTGGTCTGCAGGGTTTCGAAAGGAGACTTCCCCCGATGTCATTGTAGATGACCTTGCTCTAAGCCAATTTCGAGCGCGGTCATCCGGGATATTGGAAAACGGCGGGGCGATGTCCTCTGCAGCTGCCAGCTCATCCTCCAACCTCCATTGCGGGATTTTACCCGCATAACCAGCTGTGCCAAGTCTGTGGGGGTGCGTGTTTTTTGCCTGGAGGGCCTTGTGCGCCACACTTGTACTTTTGAACTCTTCGGTCGATTTCATCGCCTTGAACTCTTCCCATTGTGGTTCCAGGAATGGGTATGTAGTCAAAGGCGTTTCGTCCGTCTCCACGTATTTCTTGACAAGCGTGCTCTTGAAGTTCTTCCATGCTTTGCACGCCGCTTGGTAGGTTTGTCGTTCCACAGCGTGTAAGTGTTCTTCTGGGAACTCGAACGATGCCAAAATTTCGGTCCACAGCTCACGTTTCCGAGTGTCAGGCACGTTCTTCCACGAATTGTATGTGATCTCAATTCGTTGTTGTGCAACTATTCCGACCATGGTTCGGAATGCGTTTACCGCTTGCTTAGGAAGGATAGGGACCCCAGCTGCGTTTACCGCTGTGATGGTCTGTCGGCTCTGAGGCTTCTTTGATATCCCTCTTCCTTGGCGTCTTGATGTTGGAGCGGACGCCTCCGGCGATGATGCTGAAGAATGCGCGGGTGACATGTTGCTCATTTTGTGGGTCTATTAAGATAAGATGAGAATATAATCATATTGAATTGGAAGAGAGGAGTAGAGGGGAGGGGGAGAAGGGAGGGGGTGATATGGACATAGAGAGAGGGTGATGTGCCTATCTTAGCACCTACTTTAGTTGCTAATACTATAAACCAAATAATAGAATCAATAATAGTCTCAACATGAATATGTGCTCTCAAATTGTAGGGTTGCACAAGATTAATCTTGGCCGTCCCGCTACTAAATCATATACTCTTCCTTGATTGGTTATGCCAAATAATGAATTCAGTCTTTTGAGCTCTAGATACAAACTCTACAATCTCAAGATCAAGATATATTCAGCATGCATATATTCAGACAAGAATATATGGAAGATTGTATATAACAGATAACAGCTATTAGAGCTCAAAGACCGAATGAACCAATCTATTAGAGCTCAATTTATTAACATGCCATAACTGTAAATCCCACAGGCAATCTCAGTATATGGAAGATTGTATATAACAGCTATTAGAGCTCAAAGACTGAATGAACCAATCTCAGTATATGAATTTATCATCATCGAGCAACTGTAAATCCCACAGGCAATCTCAGTATATGGAAGATTGTATATAACAGCTATTAGAGCTCAAAGACCGAATGAACCAATCTCAGTATATGAATTTATCATCATCGAGCAACTGTAAATCCCACAGGCAATCTCAGTATATGGAAGATTGTATATAACAGCTATTAGAGCTCAAAGACCGAATGAACCAATCTCAGTATATGAATTTATCATCATCGAGCAACTGTAAATCCCACAGGCAATCTCAGTATATGGAAGATTGTATATAACATCTATTAGAGCTCAAAGACCGAATGAACCAATCTCAGTATATGAATTTATCATCATCGAGCAACTGTAAATCCCACAGGCATCAGTATGAAGTATCAAGCATCAACCCTAACACTCAGTATGAAGTATCAAGCATCAACCCTAAACCCTAACAGTAAGCATGAAGCTCGGGGAGGGATTTGATGACCTTAGGGTTTTGGTGACGGAGGAGGAGGCGGCGACGACGGAGGAGGAGGAGGAGGCGACGACGACGAAGGAGGAGGAGGAGGCGGCGGCGACGCAGGAGGAGGAGGACCCGGGCTCGGGGAGGCGGCGGCGACGACGGGCTCGGGGAGGCGGCCGGCGACGACGGAGGAGGAGGAGGAGGCGGCGGCGACGCAGGAGGAGGAGGCCCCGGGCTCGGGGAGGCGGCGGCGACGACGGGCTCGGGGAGGCGGCCGGCGACGACGGAGGAGGAGGAGGAGGCGACGATGGGCTCGGGGAGGCGGCGGCGACGACGGGCTCGAGTGAGGCGGCCGGCGAGGGCTCGAGGGAGGCGGCGGCGAGGGCTCGGGGGAGGCAGATCGGGATTTAGATATTAGAATAACTGCATAATACACGGAAAACCCTAGACACGGGTATATATAGCGGATTATTACAGACGGTTCTAAACTTAGAACCGTCTGGGATATGAATATCACAGACGGTTCTAAACTTAGAACCATCTGTAATAAGCATACTATCTCAGATGATTCTACGTTTAGAACCGTCTGAGATAGTGGGCTTATCACAGACGGTTCTAAACTTAGAACCGTCTGTGATATTCATATCCCAGACGGTTCTAAGTTTAGAACCGTCTGTGATAAGACTATGCCCAACTGTAGTCATTCATGATCAACAGCCAACCATCTGCATTCATGATCAACTACCTACCAGCTGCATTCATTTACACATTTTATCAATCTGCATTCATTTTTGTCACACATTTTCACATACACATCTGAAAATTGACTACATCACACATTTTCACATATACATCTCAAAATTGACTACATCACACATTTTCACATATACATCTGAAAATTGACTACATCACACATTTTCACATATACATCTCAAAATTGACTACATCACACATTTTCACATATACATCTCAAAATTTTCACATATTTCCTTTAAAAATTAGCCCTTCATCATGATCAATGCGTACGTAACTAGTTTCGTCACGTTGTTGATCGTCGACCCTTATGCCATTTCCAAAAGGAGGTAACTCGTCAAATTGATTGTATTCCTCCTCGTCCACTACATTCTCCACTCCAACAATTCTCCTTTTTCCATGAAGAACTACATGGCGTTTCTTATTTGCCGGGTCGGTTACATAGAAAACTTGAAAAACTTGATTGGCGAGTACGAATGGTTCGTCTTTGTACCCGACACGTTGGAGGTCCACGGTCGTGACACCGTACTTGTCAACCTTCACCTGTGGGAGATGCACCCAACGGCAGCGAAATAAGGGGATTTTGAAAACCACATAGTCGAGCTCCCAAATCTCTTCTATGAAGCCATAGTACGAGTTTCTCGACCCATCGGTACTGAACGCATCTATGCGGACACCGCTGTTCTGGTTAGTGCTCTTGACATCCTGAGACTGCGTATAGAATGTGTACCCATTTATGTCATATCCTTGCCATGTCACAACTGTAAATGTTGGCCCTTTTGCCAACCATGTCAGCGTCTCACTCGGCGAGCTCCTAGCGATTTGCTCCTTCAACCATTGGTTGAACCAACGGTTGTGTTGCCTCATGATCCAAACATCCGGCCGCTCCGAATTCTGTTGCCGAAGCACATCCTTGTGCTGGTCCACATAAGGGGCCACTTCAGTCATGTGTTGCAACACCGTGAAATGGGCTTGAGTATACGTGTCCATATCTGGAGTGATTGCTTTCCTTCCGATAGTTCCGAGACCCTTCAGCCTCCCCTCATGACGAGATTGAGGGACACCTATCGATTGAATCTGAGCCATATAATCGACACAAAACTCAATGACCTCTTCGCTTGCATAACCTTCGACGATGCTGCCCTCCGGCCGAGAACGATTCCGTACGTAGGACTTGAGAATTCCCATGAACCTCTCAAATGGGTACATGCTACGTAGGAATACGGGCCCGCACATTTTTATCTCCCACACAACGTGAACAATGAGATGGACCATGATATCGAAAAACGAAGGAGGGAAATACATTTCAAGGTGACATAGAGTCATCACCACCTCGTCCTGCAGAGCATCTAGTCCTTCGGGATCGATGACCTTCTGAGCAATTGTGTTAAAGAAATAACATAGCCTCATGATTGTCTCTCAGACTTTGATCGGCAAAATATTTCTAATTGCAATAGGGAGCATCTGTGTCATCAGCACATGACAATCATGAGACTTCATGCCATTCAACTTCAAATCTTGCATCGAAACAAGTTTCTTCACGTTGCCGGAGTAACCAGACGGAACTTTGACACCATGCAAGCACTGGCACAGTTCTGTTTTCTCAGCCTTGGACAGAGTGTAACACGCAGGAGGAAGGTACGTTCGTCCATTATCAGTGTGTGTCAGTGCTAACTCAGGCCTGATGTCCATGTCAGCCAAGTCAAGCCGTGCGTTGACGCCGTCCTTTGTTTTATCACGGATGTTCAGTAAGAGACCAATCAAGCTGTCACACACATTCTTTTCTACGTGCATGACGTCGATGCAGTGCCGAACATCTAGGTACTCCCAATAAGGTAAGTCCCAAAATATTGATCTCTTCTTCCAGGTGTTCTTCTCATGAGCCCTCAATTTACGTCCCTTTCCGAGGACAACATCTAAATCCTTAACCATATCATAAACCTCGTGTCCCCTTAAATGCCTTGGAGCTGAACCGTCTTCCTTCTCTCCGTCAAATTGTTGCTTCATCTTGCGGTATGGGTGAGCCCTCCGAAGGAACCGGCGGTGACGCATGTAGACGGTTTTGCGTGAGTGTCTCAGCCACACACTCTCGGTACCATCTAAACAGTGAGTACAAGCTTTGGCACCTTTTGTACTATGGCCTGATAGGTTACCAAGGGCAGGATAATCATTTATGGTGCAGAACAATAAGGAGCGCAGAGTGAAGTTCTCTCGTTTGTATGCATCCCATACCTGTACCCCTTCGTTCCACAGTACTTTTAGATCTTCCACCAACGGTGCTAGGAACACATCGATATCATTCCCAGGTTGTTTTGGCCCTTGAATAAGTATCGACAGCAAAATGTACTTTCGCTTCATACACAACCAAGGAGGAAAGTTATAGATGCAGAGAGTCACGGGCCATGTGCTGTGTCGGCTGCTCATGCTACTGAAAGGATTCATTCCATCTGTACTCAGTCCAAACCTTATATTCCTTGGTTCTGCACCGAACTCTGCAAAACTCCTATCGATGTTTCTCCACTGCGCGGAATCAGCAAGGTGTCTTATCATTCCATCCTTCTTGCGCTCCTCCGAGTGCCAACACAGCAGTTTTGCCTCCTTTGGATTTGCAAAAAACCTTTTCAAACGGGGAATTATAGGAAAATACCATGCCACCTTAGCAGGAGGTCCTTTCTTCGCCTCTGTTCCCTCGCCATCATCTGATTGATTGTTACGTTTGTATCGGGATGCGTTGCACACCGGACATACATGCATGTTTGCATACTCTTTACGGTAGAGGATACAGTCGTTCGGGCATGCATGTATTCTTTCTACTTCCATTCCCAACGGACAAAGAACCTTCTTGGCTTTATACGTGGTTTTAGGCAACTCATTTCCCTCCGGAAGCATGTCCGCTAAAAGACCTAGCAGCGCCGTGAAACTCTTGTCGGACCAACCGTTGCTTGCCTTCAATTTCAACAGTTCAAGCACGGCCGACAACCTCGTGTACTTGCAGCTCGTGTACAAAGGTTTCTCTGAGTCCTCCATCAAGCCACGGAATTTAACATACTCTCTCTCATCATAGTTCTCTTCTACATCGTGAAGCATCTGATTCAGATTATCATCGTGCAACCTATCCGAATCCGAGCCACAATCGACATCAACCGGCAGCATGTCATTCACTTCACCGGCGATGTCATCCGGGGGCATATCAATCACTTCGCCGGCGATGTCATCCGGGGGCATATCATTCACTTCACCGACGATGTCATCCGGCGGCATATGATCATTCACTTCGCCATGACTGGTCCAACACGTATAATCTTTTTTGAAACCCCTCCGAATCAAGTGCGCTACAATTTGCCCTCGGTTCTTAAACATCTTCAAATTCTCGCAGTCAGTGCATGGACAGCACATATATTCCACCCCCTTATTCAACATATCCTCATCGGCGGCTCTTATAAAAGCAGAAACGCCATTAATGTACTCTTCACTCACACGGCTCGCGGCATACATCCAGCTTCGGTCCTACGTTACGTACATATATAACAACTTAGTATTAAAATCTAGATTAACTAATTATAACTACATATATACGGGCCACATTTATTATATTGAGACTTAATTTGCTAGCTCAATTCATATTACAAACACAACAGCTATTATATAACCAACAATTTTGCAAATTAACCATCTTCAATAACCACTAATGGATTACTTAGACCTAAATTGTAATGCAATTAAAGAAAAAATAAATTACATTACTAACCATATCTAGAGCAACCAGGAAAGACTGAATATTCAAAGCTCAATCTCTGCCTCTTCCCACCAAATTAACTGGCCTGAAATCGCCTAGCTTCCTCCCGAGTGAAAAAGTGCGCAGCAGTGGATAGATCTGGATCGAAATGAAGACAGATGCGGTCTGAGCAGCGCAATAAATGCCTTAGCCATTATCACAGATGATTTTTAACTAAAAACCGTCTGTGCATTATCACAGATGGTTGTTGATTAAAAACCGTCTGTAATAACTAGCTTATCACAGACGGTTTTATATTAAAAACCGTCTGTGATAATCTGGGATTATCACAGACGGTTTTGAATACAGACCGTCTGTGATACTTCGGTAATAACCGCCTGTGATAATCCATTTTCCCGCCACAAATACCACAGACGGCCTCCTAATTACAGCCGTCTGTAATAGTGTTCATCAGAGACGGTTTCACAAAACCGTCTGTGATGAGGCGTCTACTATGAGGCTTTCTGTAGTAGTGCGTGCTCACCTCTCCTTCTTCCCCTTTCCCTCCGGTCGTCGTCGCCCCCATTTAGCCCCTAGCTCCCTCTCTTTGCTAACATTATGTTTTGCTAGCCATCGCCGCCCTCCTAGCCACCTCTCACCAGCGACGTCGTCGCCCACTATGCACCGCCTACCAACCCTGCTCCCATGTTCTAGTTCAAATGGTTTCTTTTGTGTTGACTCTCCCACACACATATGACAAGTGGGCCTAATAGGTAGCAAATCAGTTTGTGATCAGTGCTAGGATGCACATATCAAAGAAAAATTCAAGGGTGTTGCTAGCGCCTGGATGTCCGATCCATGCAGTAGCATCATACAGTCTGGCCGAAACATTTGATGGCAACGCTTGCAACAGTATCATACAACATGTGCAAAAAAATATTTCATTAAAATCCTGATGTTGCACTGATTGTTGCGAATTGTTGCATATACGGAATCAAAATATTGCAACAAAAAATAAACACCTACTCCATGGCATGTGGCGGCAAGGCCTTGGGCATGGCAGTGGCGGGCGGCGGAAAGGTGGTGTGCGCAGCATGGATCCAGCACCGGAGGAGAAGGCCACCCACATCCTCATGGTGCACTCACCTCCTAGGTTGCCAGAGGAGGGGGAAGGCGGATCTGGTGGTGCCACACCCAAGGATAGTCAAAGAGGATGTTGACGACGACAGTTAGATCTAGCGGCATAAGCACTAGGGACGGGGTGGCTGGGCTCGTGGTCGTCGGGTCAGGTATCATCGGAGACAGGAAGAGGGTGAGAGAAGGGAGGAATGAGGAGAGAGTGAGAGAAGGTGGGACAAGAGTGAGCGAGTTAAAGAAATACTAAATGGGCCAAGGAGTGGGCCATGTCTGATACATGGGCCGACAGACGATACGGTCAGACATCCAAGCCGTATCAATTCTGAAAATTCACATATGATAAATAATATAGTTATAAATAAGAAGTACATAAGAGTTTTAACTATAAAATTTAAATTAAGGATTTATGGAAATCAAAATTGTTTAAGTAATATTCAAATGAGAAATTTGATAAAACTTAATTTATAAATGAAAATAAATAATAAATATGATTTATGGAAATTAGAATAAGGAGTTATTCAATATTGAATTATTTGAAGATTAAATCTTGGTAACATTGCATGCCATCAAAAATTAGTAAATCAACTATCATAAAAGATTAATTAGGGCAAATTAAGCCATGTAAAAATAGTAACTATTATTTGCACATCTCCAAAAATCATGAGGCCCTTTTTAAAATAGTGAATGAGTAATTAAGGTAAAGGTATGATTAGCTAGGGCTAAGGATGTGTTCCTAGTCTTTTACCGGTCTTGGTGTTTGGTTGGAAGACCGGATTGCTAGTATATACGTCGTACTATTAAGAGGAGTCTTGTCTAGTAGTTTAAGTCTCATGATGTATAGGTCAAATCTCACTCGCTCTAGCTCATTCTTATAATATGGGACTATATATTGTGAATGTGTTTTGCAAGTGTTTGAAGTCCATATTTCCTAATCCTTGTGATATGAGGCTTATAATTTACAAATGTATTTTGCAAACGGTTGAAGCTCATATTTAATCCTTGTGTCATGATTCTAAAAGTGTGCAAATGTGTTTTGCAACTTGTTGAGAATCATGTGTGATCCTTGTGTGCAAGATACTAAAGTTTGAAAATGTGTTTTGCGAATTCTGTTGAGTATATGCACTATTAGACCATTTCGGAACTACCGATGTGGAAGGCCCATAACTACTGTTTCATTGGTGGTTGGAAGACTAATGTTGTCAAAGATCAGCATGGTCGAACCAGCGTGGTCGAACTAGAGTGGTCGAACCGTCGTGGTCGCACCAACGTGATTGAACCAGCGTGGTCAAACCAGAGTGGTCGTAAACTAGCGTGGTCGAACCAACATGGTCATAGGCCTTTATGGTCGTAAACCAGTCCAGTCGAATCAACGTGGTCATAGGCCGTTGTCATCATAAACCAGCGTGGTCGAACCAGCGTAGTCGAACCAACGTGGTCGTAGGCCTTCATGGTTGTAAACCTGCGTGGTCATAGGCCTTCATAATCGTAAACCAGCATGGTTAAACCAGTATGGTCGAACCAACATGGTCGTAGGCCTTCGTGGTCGTAAACCAGTGTGGTCAGAATCGACGTGGTAGTAAACTTTCGGGGTCATAGACCTGCGTGGTCTGAGAAGCGACATGATTGTAGACCTACATGGTCTGCGAAACAACATGGTAGAGACCTGCGTGGTCTGAGAGCAACGTGGTCGTAGACTTATGTGGTCTGAGAACGGCGTGGTCGTAGACCTCCACGGTCATAGACTAACATGGTCGGAGACCTATGTGGTCTGAAACCAGCGTAGTCAGAGACCTGTGTGGTCGATCTAGATAACATGGTCTGAGACCAGTGTAGTCGGTGATCTGTGTGGTTGATTCAGACAACGTGGTATGAGACCAACGTGGTCGTAGACTAGTGTAGTAAGTGACCTTTGTGGTCGATCAAGACAACGTGGTATGAGACCAACGTGGTCGTAGACCAGTATAGTCGGTGACGTGTGGTCGAACCAGACAATGTGGTCGGAGACATGAGCGGTCGAATCATCCAACATGGTCGTAGACCAACTAGTCAATGATCAGAGTACGACCAGCTCTGTGTAAGCAGTTCGACCACCTCTGTGTAAGAGGTCCGATCAGCGTGCGGTAGTACGAGCTCTGTGTGAGCGGAACTTCTGATTGTTGGAACTACTAGCTTGTGTGGCAGCATGTTTTTTCCAGAGAGATACCTTCATGGAGTCATCTCGTCCCCGAGGTGATCGGTAATTCCGTTTGACCATGGCGGTACTTCTGGTTGTCGGTAGTACCCAGTTCTAGCTATCGAAACTTCTGTTTATGACTACAACAGTCACTTTTCAAACCGTTGGCGTAGCAGAGCGATAGTACCACTCTAAGGCCAGCGGTACTTCCGATTGTCCTGTTATTTCAAGATTTTGGCTCCAACTGCTAGTTTTCTTGTGTCGGGTATAAATATCTCCTTGCGGCCGATTGGGGTAAGACTTTTGGCACTCCATTTCACTTCCCTGAGCTAGTGTGAGGTCCTCTTCTCAATTGTGGATGTGTTGCACCTTGTGAGCAAGGAGAGGATCTAGAATGCATGTGTTGCCTCTAGAGTTGGATTGAGTATCCATTTGAGCTTGTGCATTCCTTGCACATGGTGAGAGTCAAACAAGAGGCTTGACTTGTTACACTTCGAGTTCGGCGTTGAAGGCTTCGTGCATAGTGATCTTCTCAAAGAAGGTTGTGAGAAGACCCGGCTAAGTGTGAAGGTTGAAGCTCACCTACCCGAGCGGGAAAGAGCTACCATTCAAGGATTGAGGTGTTTCGGCATAATTCGTAGAGCCACTCCAATTTGTTTGGGCTAACCTCAACGTAGACTAGGGGAGACCGGCAAGTCTTCGAACTCCACGGTAAAAAGAGATCGTGTCATTTGTGGTTTGTTTTCTTGTGCTTAATTTACATTCAAGCAATTTACAATCATAGAATTAAATTGATTACTTGTATTTCTAGATTTGCAAACCTTGACATAATCATGTCGTTGGTGCTCTTAGGTGAACTAGTTGATTTAAGCTTTATTTGTGCTAAACCAAATTGAGTTGAACTTCCGCATTATATACTTGTGTTTAGCCAAATAGCTCAAATAGATTTTAAAAGAGAGAATTTTAGAAACGAATATTCATCTCCTCTAGTTGGCCTACTCGATCTTACAACCGTCAATGATACTTTTCCATCATAGACGGTTAGTAGATAGAACCGTCTGTGATGCGCAAGAATCATAGACATTTTTTGTTTGAGCCATCTGTGATAGTTCATTCTATACCTATTTTTTTATTTTTTTGGCCAGCTAGCCTGAAAAAATGTTAGCTATGCCATTTGAAAATAAGCAAATACAGCAGCAAATACAACAATACATTCCATTTCTATTACAATTAGAATCCACCATTACAGCATAATAAGATAATGAGAAGGTTACCCATCTGACACAACAAGAACATAGCAAGAACACATCTCCTAATCCTACAAATCCAACTCTTAAACACAGCAAGAACATAGAAGAAACAGAGATCCTAGCAGACAGTAGAAGCTGAACTGTGCCGATGAGCTGATGCCTAGGCCCTCTCGCCTCTGATGCAGCGCGCGAGCTATATGTCCTTGACGCCTCTCATCATCAGTGTTGATTTGAGTGCCGTCTTGGTAACCATCGGCATCTACTTCGTAAGGGCCATCGAGGTCGGGGTCGAGGAGGAGGATGGTGAGGAAGAGTCTAGAGAGATTTTTGAGCAACAGTTGGGAAGGGATGAGTTTGGGTGAGTATTTATGGAGGGAGAGGTCGAGCTACGATCCGTGCGGTGGGGTTTGGTGAGTTTCTCTTAGCTGAAAATGTTGGTGATATGCCTTAGAGGCAACATGGAGATGTTGAATATATCACATACTATGTTTATGATACATTGCTTTGTTCCTCGAAATAGACATTATCATTATTGATCAATGAGTATGTGACTTATTCATGAGACTCTTAATGCCAAAATGTTGCTATTTCTAAATGATCCCTGATCATATATCATATGAGGAACAAATATGATTCAAAGATCAGCATATGTATTGATTGATGATCATGTCTCATGGATCATGGTATGGAGATACCAAATCAATAATATGGACATGTGTTAGTGAACATATGTTGGATAGACCCGCCATGAGACACTGCAGAGATTCCATGTGTCATTAGTTGGTCTCAAGTAGTGTTTATGTAGAATCCTTAGACTTGATATCATCATGGTTCCCAACATGCGTAGTAGCCTATTTTGGGACTACTAACCACTACTCCGTACACTACTCCGTAACTGGGTAGTCATAAAAGTAGTCTTCGGGTTTGCTATGAAACATGTAGTGGGATGTGAATGATCAAGATAGAATTTGCCCCTCCTTATGGGAGAGATATCTCTGGGCCCCTCGATGTAATGGATTATGAAAGTGCATGGCCATGCCAATGTGATTGAGGAGTCAATCACAAGTTTATAATCCATCACGGAATCGAGAGAGTGATTGAGCTATTAAGAGGATGACACAGGTCTCGCCTTGAGCTTAATCTATATCGTGAGGCAAAGAGATTCGTACATGAGAACATTACAGGTTCAGCCGATATGATCTTTACGTATACTTTGGGGTTAATATGTCTTGCTAGAGGCCGCTATTAACAGGGTGACCGGAAAGGTGTTTCCGGGTCGCGACCAAGTATACGTGAACCTACAGGGTCGCACACTTAACGGGTTGGAACACTAATTCGAATGTGATTCGGATGTGGGCTCAATTCGGATAGAGATCCGGATAGACTCCTATTGGGCCTCGGTCCACGAGGCCCAAGTGATGAGGTCTATATATTTGGAGGCGGGGGGCTGAGGGATGTACGCATCTGTTCCTCCCGAGCAAAACCCTAGCCGCCACCTCCCGAGCCAAACCCTAGCCGCTCGCGAGTGCTGGTACACTCGCGATCGGCGTTCCAGCCCCGGACGTGTGGATACCGGTAGAGGCGCTGCTCGTTGCGGCGTTGATTGGCATCAACAAACTACAGATTGGAACGGACTCGTGGTGTGGTTGATCGCGTGGAGGAGACGATCTGTTCGGGACGATCGGCTACTTCCACTACTACCTCGACGCGCATGGTTGGATCGGCTTCTCCAACTCTTCTTCCGCTGCGCTGCGCGTCTAGTGGTAACGATCTATGATCCCTCCTTAGCATGATGTCCTGGTGTGCGCGGTAGAAATTTTTTATTTTCTGCTATCGTAGCCTACGCGCGTTCCTTCAGAAAATGGGTTGGGGAGGATCGATGGGCCCATCGGTCAGTTTATCATAAACGGTTGTATATACAATCATCTGTGATACTCTCCCAACACAGATGGTTGGTACCTAGAACCGTCTGTGATGTGCGTATCATAAACGGTTCTATATACCAACTGTCTGTGAATTAGAACACAAAGACAATATATATTATATATATCGGTGTAATGTAAATAGCTAGTCTCAAAAGATAAAATAGCAAAGTTTTGTATGGCATATACATACATATATATATATATATATATATATATATATATATATATATATATATATGCTTGTTTAAAAGGTTTCAATGAGATCTACAACTTTGCAGTTGACGCGAACCCCAAATTCTGAACGCAAGATCAAAAATTTTGGCAAAAATAGAAGCCAAAAAACTTGTGACGCAAATTTGAGGCTAAAGATAGCCGATTTTGGCAGTCTTAGAAGGTGACGATCATAAGATGGTCAGTCTTTTTGGATCGGGCTCGTCGTTAGCTTTCCAACGAGTACGAGAACGTCGAAAATGGACACTGTATGCAAAAGCTATGCTCGTTTTACTAAAGGTGTCTTAGAACGGAATCCTGCTCGGACTCAGGCAGGGGATTCTGAAATTTTAGGGAATTGCGAGGTGGAAAAATATATCACCAACGGTTTTTAATACAAATTATTCATGATAAATTAATTTACAAACCGTCTGTGAAGTATCACAGACGGTTTAAATAAAAAACAGTTTGTGATATTTCGCAATATCACAGACGGTTCTCATCATAAACCGTCTGTGATATTATCTCTTCACAAATGATTTGTAGCGCTCGCATCAATACAGATGGTCTCTAATCCTAAAACATCTATGATTATATTTAACACAGATGGTTTAAGTCAACCGTCTGTAATGAGGCGTCTAATATAAACCTTTTTGTAGTAAGTAACTTTCCTCTGCCTATGCTACAGGCTACAGCCGTGCTACAGTACTGTCCCGTCGTGCTCTACCGAGCTTGCCGGCGATGAGCGCAGGAGGACGATCCACCCCCAGTTGGAAACTTTTCTCCCTCATATTTGCTACGGTTGTGCCCTCCCCAGAGTCCCTAATTCCTCCCCAGTCACCTCTCCGGCCCTGGCGAGCGATGATGAGTGTACATGCCTTTTGGAAATTACTAGTGTTTCTTTTTATTTTTCTTCCTGTGGAGGAGAGCAAAATGTGCCTCGGTTTGTAGTGTGGCAAGGATTTTCTAGTCACGTTAGACAAGTTATCCGACGGAAGTTGGTTTCTTTTGGTGCCACCGAACAACTCACCTTGCCAAGCAAAAATAGAGTTTAAGACCTGCCTAGGATCTGAATACACTTCTAGTATTTACCAGTCTCAAAAATAAAAAGATAACTGTAGTAGGTTATGACTTACTGGGAATTGACTATGGTAAACAACCATTTAACCATACATGTCATATTCCCATGCAAATAAATAAATTCGAGTCCAGAAATACTATATACCGTCGCATCAAGCATGTACAATCATCAACAAACCTTTTACAGTTTTAAAAAAACATGTCCATCTCTCAACTTCATGCAGGGGCGGAACTAGACCAAAAATAACCGGGGTTCACCACTTCATCATATATATATAACAACATATATAATTTTCAATCAATTTTGTGCCTAATAGTAATATGTCCGGTAATTTTTAGCATCAATACTTCAATACGACCGATACCCGTATATGATAATAAAGAAGTAATGATCAAAATGCTTACCAAAATAAATAAATCCAATAATAATATTGGTTAGTTGCAACAAACTAAAGTAACTAAGTGTGAAATCTTAGACAAAAAAGTTGTTCGGTATTAGTAAAATACATCATCCGATCTCATTGGCCTATAAAAATAAAATTACTTAAAGTTTTTAACTAAAAAATAGAACGATCAAATATAAATAAAAGCATTACTTTTTAATATTTGTGTTCTTTCAAATTCATAAAGCAATGAACTACAATATCATTGATAATGTTTTATAATTCTTATTTCTCTACATAACAAATAAGTCTATCATTCATCGAAACATCATCAAAAAAATTGGAAAAGGTCAATTAGATATTTGTATGTTCAGCAATTCAAGAATAATATAATAGAAAATACGTTAAGTGGTTTACTTACTTAACTGTGATCAAATTCTACATTTTCATCTAATTTGCAATGAGCCAGGACAATATTGCACAAATCAAAATTGAAACACTAAGTCTTAAACTTATAATTTGACAAAAACAACGCCAGCTCACAAATATAGCCCCTATTCTTAAAATAAATTGGAATAATTGACAAAAATTTAGAGCAAAATACATACTCACTAGGTAGGTATAATTTCCTTCGACCGACGAGAGCACGAGGCAATAGGGACCATGCGGCACTGTAGCCAGATGGCAAATGAGAGCCACTGATGGCATCGATTTCTCTTGTTTTCTTGTGAATATTTGCTGCTTGGCTGGGTGTGGCTGTAGCGGGCGTGATGCGCATCTTCTGCACGACTTTGCGTGATGAACATGCGTAGAGGGCTGTGCGAAGTGACACGCTTCAGGATCGATCAAATAGACAACATGACCTATTGCGGTCCTCCCTCTTGGGCCGGGTGCTGCAGCGACCTCGTGTGCTGAGGGACAGTGGAGATTCCTCATGGATTACTGCTAGTTACTGAAAATTTAGGCTGCTAGTATTCCCTTCGTTTGGCTTCAAAGAAGATACCGGGTGCACCGAGTTTAGGTTAGAGGGTTCACGCATGGAATAGAGATATTAATACCTGTAGAAAAGATTTTTGGACCCGGTGTCCTGTGACACCGGGCCCCATGTTGTGGCTCCGCCCATGACTTCATGTAAGTTTCTTTTCTAACATGGGCGAAGGGCACCCTTGTATTCCTTTTATTAAGGGAGAACATAAGCATACCACAATATCATATTACGACATCATTCAGATAAATATTTGCGGCTCACAGGCACGCATAGGTAGTATATATAGAAATACTACCATTTATTTTCCATATTGTAACATACAAGTTAAAACACAGTGCGCCAATTGCAAAATATGTATTATCCTTGGACAACCATCGGGGCTCGATTTAATTAGTAGTTGTTGTCCTCCCAGAATTGAGCCTGGAGCCAGTCTATAGTCTTCTTTTCCACTTGAAACGCCTTAGCCAAAACAAAGTCTGAGATCGGTGGCTTTGACCCGAACACAGCGTTGGCAATGGTGATGACCCCAGGGTTTTGGCTGCTAAGTGCAGCAATTGCAACAGCTGGCATGTGGGGGTTAGGGTTGAATTGGAAGTGGATGAGCCCCTCAGGGAACACGAACACGTCACCCTTGTTGAGCACCTTAGAGAAGAGCTTGTTTGGAAGTGGAGGAGGTTGGTTGGACGTGACAAAGCCGACGTAGAGCGTACCTTCAAGCACCGTGAGGATCTCGGTGGCACGTGGGTGGGTGTGCGGTGGGTTCTCACCTAAAGGTGCGTAGTCGATGCGCGCCAGTGAGATGCCGAGGGTGTTGAGGC
This sequence comes from Dendrocalamus latiflorus, assembly GCA_017311315.1. Taxonomy (NCBI): domain Eukaryota; kingdom Viridiplantae; phylum Streptophyta; class Magnoliopsida; order Poales; family Poaceae; genus Dendrocalamus; species Dendrocalamus latiflorus. The sequence continues at coordinate 7,841,513 of CM029653.1, read as the reverse complement.
CAGGGATCTGCATGACGTTGATCAAGGTAACGTTGGACCCAACCTTGCTGGTCATCGTGTCCCTAGGCTTGTCGAGGTTGGCAGCCTTGAAGAAGTCATCCGCGTTCACCGCCATTGGGTCCTTGCAAACGAAACCATTGACACGCACTGCATGCAACCACGAGGCGACATTTGCACTTATACTCCAGAAAGTTATTTCAGCATATATATTGTATGCGTCAGTAAACAGAATTTCAGAAATGCGATCAGTGATATGATAGAAGAACATCATTGAAATCAAGTATGTATGTACCTGGCGAGTGCATATCGGCGACGCAGAAGTCTTGCAGAGGGCTAGGATCGGAGGCGATGGCCAGGCATGAGACCAATGCAAGAAGAGCAGCCAGGAGAAGGAAGGAAGAGGAGGCCATCTTGTCGTAATTAGGCTTTCTGCTGTTTTTGGTATTGCTATATCTCCTGAAGCTGCTTGTGTTTAGCTTGGTTGATGCTTTGGCCAGGGAGGTGATGGATGTGCTTATATAGCCGCTGCGTGCGGTGGCGTGAACTCGTGAACAACAGAACAAGTCAAGTAGAAGGGACGTCAGCTAGACTGGCATGGTCTCGCTGCTAGCCTGCTAGAACGTGCTGATCAATTAAACATTGGGATTATGTTGTGTGATACAGGAGTTGGTTCAGTCAAAGGCACACATGCGGAGTCTTCTTGTGTCACCAACCAACACACATACCGAGTCTTCTTTTTCCTTGTGTCACCAACCGAAAGGACAGCCAACCCCTTGTATTACTTTTCCGATGGGTGGCTGCGGCAGTGCTTCTCATGTAGCTGCTGTGGCTGCTTCACATGGGATTGCTTCGATCGGCTGCTGTGGCTGCGGGTGTTGTTGCTTCTTGCATGCACACACAGCGCCCGTCCTTCTGTGATGCAGCGTGTTATTCCTTTGCTTCCTTTGGCTGCATGCATGTATTTTCCTTGCATATCCCCGCACAAATCTAAGAACAATTTATATACTAGTATTAAGTAGCTAGTAACTAGTTCTTATATAAATTAAAGGTGGTGTTTAAGGAGCACTCGAGTATTTTTGAGTTAGGAGCATTTAGATTTTTTGAGTGCTGGATCTCTATCCATCGTCCCAGATTCAGAGCATTCATATTTTTTTGGAGAGGGATGGTATAGGGGATCTGTTGGATGGACATCCGACGGCACAGATTCGCTTTTTAGGGTATTAGGGATCCGGTGGATGGAGATTCAACGCTTCAAAATCTGAGTGCTCTTAATCCCAAAAAACACTTAAGTGCTCTTTAGCACTTCCCTAAATGAAAAGTAAATTTAATTAGGAGCGAGTTCACCTGTTGATTAATATCCTGAGGGTGGGCATATCCTGATAGTCTCATCTGGGTGTTGTTTCTATTTTCGCTGTTGCTCTTTAAAGGTTTTGGCCTGGTTGGCCCGTGTTGTAAGTCAGACCGTTAGGTCAATTTATGTATTATTTACTATTATATTTTAGTTTTATATTTTGTGAGATATGTGCTGTTATATATAAAGAAATCTGGATTAAAAATCTGGGGGCCGACACATTTCCATGTAAACAACCTTTACTTGCCACCAGCTTTTCGGTAGTGCTTTTCTAGGAGAAATTTTATTGTACCCCCGTTACACACAGCGATTTGTGTCACGAGCGAACCAGGAGCTGACACATGGCAGCAAGAAATAAAAATATTATTTTTTACTGTTTCACACTGTAGCAAACCAATAAAAAATGTTATTTTTACTGTAGCAAACAGTAAAAAATAATATTTTTTTTATCGGCTTGCTGCAGTGCGAAGCAGTAAACATAATATTTTTATTGGCTTGCTACAGTGCGGAACAGTAAAAATAATATTTTTTATTTCTTGCTGCCACGTGTCAACTCCTGGTTCGCTCGTGATACAAATCGCTGTGTGTAACGGGGGTACAATAAAATTTCTCCTCTCTTGGACCGAATGCATGGTTGCCAAGAACTAGATGTGGCATCGTCGTCCTTCGGTGCCCATTTACTCGGCCCCTTGTTTCTACTCTGAAGTATGGTACTACGTCCCATCAGGCAGAACCTTTTTCCTCGCACTGTAGCAAGCCAATAAAAATATTATGTTTACTGCTTCGCACTGCAGCAAGCCGATAAAAAAAATATTATTTTTTACTGTTTGCTACAGTAAAAATAACATTTTTTATTGGTTTGCTACAGTGTGAAACAGTAAAAAATAATATTTTTATTTCTTGCTGCCATGTGTCAGCTCCTGGTTCGCTCGTGACACAAATCGCTGTGTGTAACGGGGGTACAATAAAATTTCTCCCAAGAGAGGCAGCAACTACCCACGTCATATTCTAACCTTGTTAGGTTTTTGATATTGAGTTACTGACCATTATGACTAGTAGAAGGGGCGTCAGCTAGATTGAAATGGTCTAGCTGCCATAATCGTGTTGATTAAATTATTTTGTATCTATTTTTTAAGTTTACAATTTTAATATCTAAATATATCTGCACATACTAACTAATCTGACGTGGTCTCAACCGTATATATCATACATGACCGTTTCATTTTATGCATCTCCCGATAATGGTGGGGTAAATGGTACGTAAAAGTAATCATCCATCCATTAATGAAACAATGAAGAGATTTGTGAAGGACGTATTGTGATCGTGGTGTGTAAACAAGGAGAAATTAAGGCGCATCGTACGGAAGAGATGACAATGTGAATGACGAACAGAGATTATATTATGTCTCCCTTTTGCACCTAATACAATGTAGGAAATCTCGTGTTGTCATTGATCTTTAAGCCATAGAACTAACGTTTCCAACATTGACTCTGTCATCACTTTGTTGGGAGTGGTTATTTGCACGAATCCACACGAATAAAAATACATTCGTACCACGAGGAGAGCTGGCACAAGGCTATCGCAAACGCTTTTCTGCGAGCTAATCAGAGCAAGTCTTGCTCAGACTTTTATCAAGACCAGTTCAATAACTTGGATGTCCAGCTAGTTAGCTAGAGCAAGCAGCTACGACGTCTCGGCGGGTGGGGAGCCACGGCGGTTGGCAGTCGCGCGGTCGCAAGTGAGGTCGTTGGGATTTTTGCACTTGTTTGATTTTTGATGAAATTTGATAAAAGCTATTGAAATTTCTGAAAACTCTCTGGCTGAAACATAAATTCTAAAATCTGGAACGTATTGAAACTTTGACTCGAAACTTACTTGAAATCTTTTGGACATTACTAAAAACGCATGAAACTAACTAAACCTAAAACTTTTTTTAAAAGTTTTTCATCAAAACTTCTTAAAACATCACGAAACTTCATTCTATACCGTTGCAATGGTATACCGTTGGCTAATCACACTACTAAAAAAAGGTCATCATATGCAGTTCAAAAATATCATCATAGATGGTTTGGTGAGCCGTCTGAGTTTATAGGTCAGTAATAACATCAAGTCATCACAGACGGTTCGTATTAAGAACCGTCTGTGAAGGATATTATCACAGATAGCTCTAACAAAAAATGTCTATGATAGTCCTTCACAGATAGTTTGTAACATCCCAAAAAGGGAACTAGTGTAATTGCGAAAATGATAAAAATCTTTTAATCGTTTTTTCTAGTGCTTCTCAAAAAGTTTTTGGCATTATTCAAATTTATTGAGTTGGTTTCTTGCTGAAAGGCCCAATTAATAAAAATCCAAACTTCGGAATCAAGAACCAAAAATCAAAGTTTAAAGTTTGAAAGTCCAAATCTCCATGGAAGTTTTAATGTCAAATTTAAATTTGAATTCTGGATATTCAAAACCAAGAGTAGAAGTTAAAATCAATCCTTTTCATCTAATGTTCATATCCAAAAATCTAAATTCTGAAAATTCGAGGATCATCTCTCCAAACTCAGCAATTTTAAAATTTAATTGTTGGACTCAAAATTTAAGCCAAGCATTCAAATTTAAAGTCTAATCACAAAATGCAAATTCTGAAATTAAGAGTTATATCCCAAAATTTGGAAAATTCATGAAACCACCAAATATTTCTTGGGCCCGACCCATTTTCTTTCTTTCTTTTTCTTTTTCTCCTCCATTTTCCTTTTTTTCCCGGCCCGCACGGCACCTTCCTTTCTCCTGGCCGCGGGCCCAATTGCAGCCGGCACCCCGCTCCTTCTTCCTCCCCTTGTTGCGTCCTCCTTCTCCCGCTGTTCATGGCGTCGCCGGCCCGCCCCTGCGCCGCTGCTCCTCCCGCCGGCCCAGCCCGCACTCCGCCCCCAGTTTCCCCGTCACCTCTGCGCCAGTAACCTACCACCGGCCTACTCCCCGCGCCACTCCCCTACGCCGCTGCGCCCATGCCGCCGCCCATGCCCGGCGTACTCCTTGCCATGCCGTCGCCCATGCCTGGCGTACACCTCGCGGTACTCCCCCTGGCTATAAAAGAACCCGAGCTCGCCTTCTCCCCATTCCCCACTTCCTCTTCTTCCACCTCTAAGCCGAGTTGCAGCTCTGCGCTCGCGCCGGCCACCGTCGTTCGTGCCGTTCCGCCGCTCCGGCCACCCCCCTCCACCAATCGACCGCGTCACATCAAGCCTCGGGTCGTCTCCGGCCTCCCCACGCGTTTAATTGCAAAACCGTCACCCGAGCCCACCAAGCGCACTTCTTCCCCGCTTCCGGCCGACCGCCGCCATTGCTGCCGCCGTTTCCTCCTCGGCCGATCTTAAGTCGATTCAGCGCAGTGGGAGCAGCACCTCGGCGCCCCGAGGCCTTCCCCACCGTCGGCCGACTCCCTCAGCCGCCCAAGCCTTCCCGCCGCGGCGACCCGTGCGCGCCGCCACCCGTGCACGTCGCCGGCTCGCCTCCGCCTGCCCCCGGTCGCAATGGACACTCAGGTGAGCTACTACCGTCCTTCTTGTGCTTATGCGCGCCCCCTACCTTTTACTCTTCCTTCTGGCTGCCGGCGCCCTTGCTTCCCTCACCGTCGGCCGCCTAGCACCGCCGCCCACCCGCCTTGCCGCCACCCCGACCGAAGTCCTGCCACCGTGAGCTTCCTCGTCACCTGGGCTTTCCATTTCACCGGTCACCGGAGCCTCCCCGGCCGCCCTTCGCCGGCGCCACCGCCCCTTCCCCCTGGCCGTAGCCACCTCCCCTGTTTCGCTGAGACGCCTCTGCTCTGTTCTGTTTCCAGCCGAAGGTAGCGCCCTCCTCTCTGTCCCCTTCTCTCTTATGACATGTGGGCCCCTCTGCAAGGTAGTATCTGGGAGATATGTACACTTGCATCTTCTCCATTTATTTCCAGGAACAATCCAAGAATATGATTTGTAAATAAAAATGGTAATAATAGTTTAATTCTGAGATTAAACTAAGGGGGTTATGAAGTAAAATTAAAACTTTAAGTGTGATTAAATTGCATGTAAACGCACTTTGTGAATGAAAAATAGGAATAAGAAATTACTTATGAATTCATAAAGAAAAAGATTAATGCAATTAGATTAAAATTAAGCATGGGTCAATTGTATGCCAATTAAGATTAATAAGTTAAAGTTAATTAAAGTAAGCTCATGACATGAGCTATTTTCCTATTACTAAGAAACTAACATGAAGTTAATAAAGTAATAATAATAATGATAACAATATCATGGCCAGAAGATATAGTTTTGAAACTTGATAAAAGATTCATACCTATATAATCTTGTCTAAATCCATGATAAATAAGAAAATGGCAACAAAGATAATTCAAAATAATGATTTGAATAAGTGAATCAATTATAACATTTCGAATAGCAGAGGTCAATTTACCTTGCCTAATAAAAATTTATCTCTCAAGAATCACCAGGAGGCCACATAAAATATCAAGTGTGGTTTACTCGTCTCTACAATCATGAAAGCTATCTTTTCAAAAGTGCTTAAAATAATTGTGACACAAACTTCAACATTTATCTTAAAATGCTAAGATTTAAAATAACATATGCTCACGATTAAGAATTCTTAAACAAGAGAGGGCAATCCTTAATTTTTGTCTAGCATCCAAATCTCCAATCATTATCTCAGGATTTAAATTCGATAGTCGAGAGCAATTAATAATAAAAGGAATAGCTTTATTAAAAAGATCCCTATAAAGTCATAGCATCTCTTTTAGTAAAACATAATCGTTGGCCATATCTAATAATAATTGTTAATAAGCCGGCTGATTAACTTTGCTCCTAATAACGACTAGACTGAAATGGCTAACCCCATCATTTGATTCAGCCATTAACATAATGATTTGTTGAGCTAGCTACTGCAATCTCAGATAATTATCGCCTCATGAAATATCAAATTTCATTAAATAATTAAAATTTCTCATCTCCTGTAAAGCTCCCGCATCCTAAAAATGCAAAGTTCAATTCCTCTTTACTATCTTCGCTAACCCCTTTTATCTGTCTGTAAGTCCTGCCTGACTCACGGGACTTCCTTGATAAATATAAAATTATAATGAGAAAGTTATCAAATAAATGGTCGAACCTCGCATTGCCCCGATCAGCTATGTTTTGACCTCTACCTTTTCAAAAGGGGGTATATTCCTGTAGATACTTCTTCATTTTGGTCCCTCCTTATTCTAAATTTTCCCTCACGGTAGAGCTATTCTGCCACCCATTCCTTCGCCCAATTCATCTACAGGTGTAGTTACAACACACTAATCCGAATCATCCTTCTATTCTCAAATCATAATAAATGTATAATTTAATTAAATCGGGCATTTAAAGTGTTTGGATTTATTTGGTCTTTCTTTTCTTTGTCGCGTATTAGAATCTGAAGACTCAACGAGGCGACAGATTCGAACAAGATCAAGACTCGGGTAAAAGCGACGACTAGGAAGTTGAGATTGCTGACTGAATAGGCTTTGATTTAGATCAATCAGGGCCGTGGTACACCAAGCAAGGCAAGTCATCACTTTGAACATATTGATCCTACATTTTATGCAAAACTATGTTCTTTTAAACTATCAACTTGCATGCCTAATTTATTATGCAAATATATGTCAAAGCTTAAGGTAGCTACATGCCCACTTGATGTTGTATTATATTATGCCATCCCTTGATACTTGAATACCTGATCCTTGTCACCATAGATATTAATGATAACATTACTAGCTATACATCATATTAAATGCCATGCTAGTCTTGTCAATGTCTAGGGCGCTAGTTGCCCTGATCATCAATCTTTGCAAGCATAAGAACTTGTTTTGGGGTAGTCACGGGATGAACGTGACCGAATACTTTGTGACTACTTATTTTATGCTTCTCAAAACCCCCAAAACCTGCTATACCTGTCTGGGCGGGTGGTAATAGTGGTTGGTGCGGAAGTAGCACGAGAATATGTGGTTTGTGGACTGAACCGCCCGGACGCATTAAGGACTTAATCCTGTGATGACTTCTCCGTGTAAAACAGTACAACCACAAGTCTGCAAATTGCAACTTGGCTAAGTAAATCTATCGAACCCCCGGAACTCATTTCACTGGTAGGGGAAAGGAGGATGCTAGAAGGGCAAGAGAAAGCCTAAAGGGACACCGAGTGCAGGGTGAAGTTTCCAGCCGTGCTAGCGTTGTGGAGAGTTGCAGTCCGAATGCGCTAGTTTCCGTGGTTACATCCCGTGCAAAGTATGGGACCCACCGCAAGTGGGAGCAGCCCATAAAGTGAGATGACAAAAGGGGCTCGATATTTTGAACAGCTATTGTGATGATCTACTCAACCGCATGACTAAGGAATCATGTGGAGCAACGAGCGGATCGTCTCTTGTGGTGAAAGTGTACGAACTCTGCAGAGTATAAACTATTCGAATAGCCGTGCCCACGGTCAAGGGCGGACATGGGATTCTCCTCGAGTTAATTCTATTTCAAAAACCTTTGTGGGTGGGACAAAAACCTATCAGAGGGAGGTACTCTGATTTTGGATTTTTCCTGGAGGGACGTACTCCAGCGTGATTGATAATATGAAAGTGGCATAATGATCAAAAGCTAGCATAGGTGGATGGAACCATGTAATCGGTGGATGGAACCGACACCGCTATATTTATTGCACATTTCAAACTCTTTAAAGCATGTTTATAAAATGCCAAGTCATAGGAATTTTAATTATGATTATTGCAAATGTCGCATTAAGCAAATAAAAGAGCCTCGCGCCTCCTTTGACAGTCTTGCATCTATTATTATTGCATCCTGTGTGGTGGCTTGCTGAGTATCATCGTACTCATTCTGGCTTAACTGCCATCATTCAGTCAAAAAGGAAATAAAGTCAAGCCCTGCGATGCCTAAAAAGGGTCGACAGAGCTGGAAGACGATGAGGCCATGGACTAGGTCGCGAACCCCAGTTGGCTGCCTGTGGGCAAGTCCTGCGGGTCCCACCTGTGTGAAGTTTCCGCTGCTGCATTTTTTCGTTTTCGGCCTAATCGGCTCATGAGTAAGTATTACTATATTATTGACGCTTCCGCATGATATGTTTTTGATATACAGTAATGTATCTGTGAGCACTATCTACTGATCCAGGGAATAGTGCGGTGGAATCACAGAGGATCTGGATTTGCTAACCCGAGGTCCGACATAGTTATACCAAAAAACTGTCTGCGATAGTTCATTCTATATCTAAAATTTTCTATATTTTTCGGCTAGCCTCAGGAAATGTTAGCTATACCCTTTGAGAACAAGCAAATACATCAGCAAATATAGTAGCACATTCTATTTTCATTAAGATTAGAATCCACCATTACAGCATCATATGATAACGAATAGGTTACCCATCTAACGCAGCAAGAATATGGCAAGAACACATTTCCTAATCTTAGAAACCCAACTTTTAAACATGGTAAGAACATAGAAGCAGAGATCCTATGCCTAGGTCCTCTCGTCCCTAATGCAGCGCGCTAACTGGATGTCCTTGATACCCACCGTCGTAGGCGCTGACTTGAGCGCCATCTTAGTAGCCAGCTACTTTTGCGGTGCCTTGCTATTCGTAAACTTGTGTGCCATCTACTTCGAAGGTCCATCGGGGTCGGGGTCGAGGAGGACGGTGAGGATGCTGGAGAGATTTTGAGCGCATGAAGTAAGGTAAGAGATGTATTCAGGTGAGTATTTATGGGGGAGGGAGAGGTAGGAGTTAGAGTTACGATCCGTAAGGTGGGGGTTGGTGGGTTTTTATTGACTGGAATTGGGTTGAGGAGGATCGACGGGCCCATAGGTTAAGGACATAATTATCACAGACGGTTTGAACCACAAGCCATCTGTGAAACATAATTATCACAGATGATTTGAGCCACAAACCATCTGTGAAACATAATTATCACAGATGGTTTGAACTATAAACCATCTGTGATACATAATTATCAAAGATAATATATATCGATACAATATAAATAGCTAGTCTCCAAAAATGAAATAGCAAAGTTTTATATGGCTTATATGTGCTCATTGGAAAGGTCTCGATGAGATTTATAACTTTGTAGTTGAGGCAAACCCCAAATTCTGAAGGGAAGATGAAAATTTTTGGCAAAAACAGAAACAAAAAACTTGTGATGCAAAATTGAGGCTAAAGATAGCCGATTTCGGGGGTCTTAGAGGACGACTAGTATAAGTAGGTCATTTTTTTGGATCGGGCTCGTCGTTAGCTTTCCAACGAGTATAAGAATGTTGAAAACAGACACCGTATACAAAATTTATGCCCGTTTTACGAAAGGTATCTCGGAATATAATCCTACTCAGACTTAGGTGGGAGATTATGAAATTTTATGGGATTGCGAGGTGAGAAATTTGTCACAGACAATTTTTTATACAAACCATCTATGATAACTTCATTATCACAGATGATTTGTAATACAATCTGTCTGTGAAGTATCACAGACAGTTTAAATAAAAAGCCATCTGTGATATTCGTGGTAAGAACCGTCTGTGATATTTCACAGACGATGCTCACCATGAACCGTCTGTGATATTATCTCTTCACAAACAATTTTTAGCGCTGACAACAACACAAACAATCTTAGGGCATCTCCAATGGTCTGAGTCAGCTAGCTATATGTATGCACACATCAGCATATATCCTATGTGGAGGAAAGAGAGTATGCAAAAAAACCCGAGCCAGCTCTTCCTTAAGCACTAGTCTATAACGCCAAACGAGGCAGCCTCTATAAATTCTGTGTGTGCATGTAAGCATCAAATAGCTATCCTTATAGATAGTTCTTTAGAATGCTAGCTTTAGTGTGTACTATATAAATGATGTGGAAGTCTTATAATTAGTTGCTAGTTAGAACCATTGGAGATGCCCTAAACCTAAATTATCTGTTATTGCATTTAACACTGATGGCGTGTAATATAAGTCTTTTTGTAGTAGTGTCAGACACAATTGATATTAATTTGGGTTAATGTTTTTTCTTTATACTGCTATTTCTCTTGTTGCTGCTTGTGTTTTTGGGTTGGTGATGCTTTGGATGTGCTGCTATAGCCGCACTGTGAAGTCGTGAGCAACAGAAGTAGTCAAGTGGAACCGACCAATGGATTGAAATGTGGTCCGTGGCTTCTAGAATGTGCTGATTAGATATTGCTATTTATGTTAATTCAACTTTTCAAAGTTTCCTTTTAATATTTCTCGCTCTACTAACTCATGATTGTTTCATGCATGTTCTGCGACAATGCATACATGGTGGTTACAACGTACGAATGAGTCACCAGTCCACCACTCATCCATTAATCAACTGATGAAAAGATATTTCAGACAAGAAGATCCAGTTTTCTGAAACGGACACATTAGAAGACAATGTGGTAGATAGCGGATTGTGATATATAGTGGTGTAAACTGAGATGAAATTAAATGCAGGCAAACGTTGATTGATCCAAGCATGAGTATTACAATGTCAAGGACATCACAAGCTGGCGTACCATATCTCCCTTTTGCTCACAATACAACTAATAAGAAAACTCATGTTGTCATTGATGATTGATCTCATCAAACTAACAATTTTCAACCTTCACTTGCTCACAATTTTGTTGGGAGTGTTAGTTATCTAGATCTATCTTTAAACAGTCACTTGCACCAAACCGTACCTAGAGAGAACTGGTAGAAGTCTTGTCATATCACGTACGTGCAACTCAAATGCTTTACTTGTGACTTTTAACCAAGACCAGTTCAATATCTAGTTGTCTAGTCAGCCTTCTCGACTTGTTCACAACATCACCCGCTCCCCCCTGCAATACAGCAAGAAGCTATGTATGTGTACATAAACCAAACACAACCAGCTGGCTACTACTTGTTAAGCAGCTCATAAGAGCATATGCAATGTTGTGACGTCAGCTATCTGTAAGCCTTGCTATGTATAATTAGAAAAAATATATTGGTTTGAAAATTTTATTAGAGGGTAGCGATAGAAGTGGTAACCGCCAGTTACCTATTTTTTAGATATTTTGGATGAAAATTTTGAATTAAAATTTGAAATTTGATGAAAGCATATCATCATCACAAACAATTCAATGTCCTTTCCGCTCTTCGTCCTCGCTATCAGAAAGCAGAAAAGTTTACCTCGAATGTGGTAAACATGCAGGCTGCCTCCCATATTAACTCCATCAATATAGACTGCCTCCCATATTACTATTCTCTCCGGTCTTATTTACTTGACTTCTTAAAATCTATATGTTAAACTTTTAAAGTTTGATTACCAATAAATTTAAAACTATCTAGATTAGCTATACGAAAATTATATCATTATATTTATCGTTAAAAATACTTTTATAATATTATAATTTTATTAGTATATCTTAGTGTAAAGTTCTAAAAGTAGCGGTCAAAGTCACATCTTCAAGGCCGTAAAAAATAAAAAATATCAAGTAAAAAAGAATGGACTGAGTAATTAAGTAGATCAATGGGATTTAACCTTAATCAAAATCATTAACAACAACCAGTACGGCCGATATGGCAGCCATTCATGCATGCAGTGGATGATGACCGAGGTTTGGCAAGAAGAGCAAGAAGAGGTTCCTAACATTGTTCTGCAGGTTCAATATCTTAGAGCATGTGGAGTTGCGGACGCTAAAGCCAGCGCTATGCACAGCGGTGGAACCAAGATTTGGATACGCCTTGAGCTTAGTGATAAAATGATCTAGACTATCTGGGCTGGACCATGAGGGACTGGACTGAATTTACTTGGGCTATACATTAGATATTTTTCCACACCCCGGGCTGAAGCCTACCCTGCCTGGGGTGTGATTCCGCCCCTGGCTATGCATGCACGTAGCCTCCGCTCCAATGCCAACGGTTGGACGCATGAGCGCTAGGGTCAGGTACAATGGTGTGATGTTAACTATCTATAAACCTTGCTACTTAGAATACGAGGTGATATGGAGGGGAGAGAGGGATCATAGAGAATTGAATAGTCTCTCATGTAGTAGTCTACTATAACACGATAAATAAGATACATTGTGTCATAGAGAAACTATCTATAGAGACATACAAAAAGACAATCTATTCTATGAGTTGTGTTTCGTGCCATCTATAGATAACATGATGGATATTATAGATAGCAGTTGTCTATATCATTGTACATGTCCTAAGCAAGCGATGCTTTGGTGGTGGATATTGTAGATATTATAGACTAAACTAATATAACAATACAAATGACGAGGCAAGAAGCTGGTCTAATCATGGCATATGACGTTTACTTCTAAAATACTATGATTTTTAATTCCAGAATATTTTGTTGTAGTGTCTGAAGACTAGGGAAATGTACCTAAGTTATATAGTTTAACAAGCATATACGGACTAGGTAAATATCCTAATGACTTGGTAAACATAGCTAAGTTTCATAGTCTAACAAACAAATATAGACTACTTTAATTAATCTTGCCATTCGTACCCAATGATGTACTAAATGTAATGTTTTATGACTCCAAGTTGCATCCTATAATATTTGAATGTTAAGTAATAGTTTGTTATATTCATTATTATATGCTAGCCGATGTGTTAACAGATAAAGTAATTTTAGCTTTGAGTTGATTTATCAAGTCATTTGCATTCAATGATGCCATCACGCCATCCAAAATTATTTTAATCCCACTTTAGAGGATGCCAAGGGACACAGCAAATAGAGCCAAAACAAAAGCTAAAAGAGAGAATGATAGGTACACCTTAGCACTAAAAAACACTAACGGATAATTAAAGATCACTACTACGGAAAAGGTCATCACATATGGTTCTAAAATGTCATCACAGATGGTTTTGTGAGCCGTCTGAGATTATGGGTCAGTAATAACATGAGGTCATCACAGACAGCTTTCGAACAATCTGTGATGCGTACTATCACAAACGGTTTCAACAACAATTCGTCTATGATAGTTGACTATAACAGATGGCTTTTAGTAGAAACTATCTTTGATATCATATGTATCACATATGGTTTCAACTATAAATTGTCTATGACAGTTTAATATCTCAGACGGTTTGTAGTTGAAAATCAACTATCACAGACGGTTACAGTTAATAATCTTCTGTGATATTCTTTTCTATTCCTAAATCTATTTCTGATTGTTGGCTAGCCTCAGGAAATGCTAGCCATGCCCTCTAAAACAAGCAGATCAACATAGTATAATCCAATTCACATTCATTCATTTTAGAAACAAGAACATTCATTTCACAAATCAATTAACTGAAATAAAATAAATTTTTCATCCATGAACAAATACAAATATGAACAATTAAGCTCAATTTTATCCCTCCACCTTCACCTACTCCCTCTCGGCGCGTCGCCAAGCACTGCCGCGCCGCTTCCTCCCTCCCCTCTTCCGCTCCACCGCCTATGTGCCATTCATCCCATCTTCCTTTCTCTGCTCTCCCTCGTAATTTGAGCCACCACAGCACTACCTCACCCCACTGCTTTGGCAACTGCATCCACTGAGCCAACCGCAACCCAGCGCCACCATCCTTCTCCACTGTGTCACCGAAATCCTCTTGGCCACTGCCTATCCTTCTTCCCTTGCCTCCTCTTTTCTCCTCCTTCTGCTCCTCCACCAAAGCAACTCCCGGCACCATCACCAGCCACCACGACCAAATCGCCAGCCCGCCACCCTTCTCCCTCTACAGCCCAATGGCCGCCACTAGTCCTCCTGCTCCCAGATCGACACCCCCTCTACTCCACCTTCCACCGCGTTGCCAGATTGATGCCTGCTTCGCCTACACCACCGCCGGCAACCACCACTTCATTGACATCACCGGTGACATCTCCTTCGGCCTCGGCCTCCTGTCTGCTTCACCTTATTCCTTCTCTGTTCTATCTAATTTCTTCCCCTATATTTCTTCAGTTCCTTATTACTGTTGACAATAATTGCTTATTATTACTCTATTAACTGATAATTACCATTTGCACTATGATGATAAATTGTGGATTATTATCTGAGATCTATGATGTGTGCATGAGATCAGTGGATATGTTATTTTAGCCCTGTTAATTTGAGTCCTGTTATTGTGATATATGCTCTGTGATAATTGTGCAATTTCTGTTCTATTAGTAGTTTAGTAGTATTTTCAGTAGTGCTAATTGTGATCTGTGTTGGTAGAGATTACAATATTAGATTGTGAGTTGTTCTTGTTTTAAATGATTTATCCATCCAGCATCTGTGTTTGTCCTTGTGTTTGTGTTGCGCAATTTAGCGAGCTGGCGACCGTTTCGCTTCCCCTTGCTGTCTTGACACCCTCCTCGCTTCTAGACTCCCTCTTTTCTCCTTTCTACGATCTGTCGATAGTTAGATTGTGCGAGTGTTCGTCATATTTATTTGTTGTGTTGTCGTGTGCCGCCGTTGTCTAGTTAGCCGTCGACTGTTGTCTCCCTCGTTCTCTCTCGACTCCCTCCGTGCTTCTAGACTCCTCCAGTGCTTCTTGATTTCCTCATTCCGTCTTGCGGTCATAGTTAGTTAGATCATTAGTCGGTAGTTGGGCGTGTTCGTAGTCTTCGTTGTCGTTCGTGTAGTTAGTCGTTTGTGTAGTACGATCAATCGTACATCATTCATGCGTATGGTTGTTCCTACCATCTTTCGTTTGTGTGTTTGTTTTGTTCATTCGTCATTCCATTCGTGTGACCAGGGGTACGTTCGGTTGTTTTCATTGTTTAGGTCGTTCAGCCATTTGGTAGTCATTTTAGATTTAGTTTTCCATTCTATCCTTAGTTTGGTTTGACCTCGCTTTAGCTAAGCACTGGTAGCCTCAGTCTAGTCTTTGTGGAGAACACTACACTCGCCGCTATTTTAGTGGCAACCCGTGCACTTGTGGGTGTGCTATTTTTGCACGATCATATATATACAAAATATAATTGTCATGAATAATTTTTACTTGATAATTAAGCATGTCATATTGCAGGATGTATAATACAATTCAACATGAGCAATAATTAAAAGGTAACTTGCATTGATTTAAATAATGAAATATATATAGGAATTGTACATCATTACACATACAGAAGAAAAAACAATTGATTTGTTGAGTACACAAGAGATGAGAACAAAGTAAAATTTGATTCCTAAAATATGAAATGTGACTACTACTATTAGTAGTAGCATTATTTGGTGGGGGTGGTGGTACTACTGCTACTAATGCTATACTACTATCTTTTCTTCATGAAATTCCTTGTTTCTTGATCCCTTGAAGAGATAAACAACCAAATATAGTAATTCAACCATTGATCTTTTGAACCTGAAGAATAAAAAAATTTGCATGGATGTAAATATAAAGGATATGTGTAACGCAGTAAAAATGAATCAAGCTAAAATTAACATACACAAATTGAAGGTCAAGCAATCAATTTTCCTTTGGTTTGGCCGATTGTCGTATAGTTTTCCCATGGCCTTACCAGCACCTCATGTTCTTTAACAGGATAATTAACATGCACTTTCCAAAATTGGTTACCTAACTTGAAACCACTAACTTCTTCATTTGGATCACTACTCAAGAAAGTAGCAAATGCCACGAGCTCTTTGTTTGGATATCTATTGGCAGACTTGAGTAACACAGTGGAACCAAACTGTATACAAATTTAATAGTCATTAGAGTAAAAACATGAATTAGATCCATTATTATTGTACACTCAATAGACTTTCTTCTATGCTTATCAAACTGAAAATGTGGAGATAAGATTAGCTAGGTCATGTAGTGGAAAGAAACTGGAACCATTATTATTGTATATGGAAGGAAAGGCAGTTTAATTGATATGTAACATGATCGGCTTAAATCGTACTAAAATTCACTACTTGCTGACATTTTTATATTGACCAGTGATCTTTGAATGATCCTCAAGTGGTCTAAACATAAGACACACTATCGACTATTTTGTTTCTTTTCATGAGCATGAATACACACCAACATAAGATACACTGATGACTATTTTGTTTCTTTTCATGAGCATGAATGCACACCACACAAATCATGTACAGTTTAAAATATGAATCCCTTCATAGAAGTGGAAAACCACCTACCTTTGTTAATTTAGATTACATGATACAATGAAGTTTGAGAGGGTACTTTTGTTCAATAATTTTACTGCCTTGAAGAGATTCAACACGAAAGAACTACCTGTCCATGTGGAAAACCTCGAGCAGAACATGACGATGATGCTTCTTGAAGTATTTCTTCCTTGCTATTAGAATCCTCATGTTGCTAGTCGCATCATATAGTCATGTGAATCAACTAAATACGGTGTGATCTTATAACATGAGTAACAATGCTATACTAACCTGTTTGGTAGAAAATGTATTATTTTTTTCTCATGTGCTATCTTTGTCCACATGATTGTTTTTGTTCTATGATTAAATGGACACACATTAGTTATTATTTATGTACAGAATGCTGTAGTTACTTTTGTTCACTCAACGAGATGTCTAGATTCACTACATTGCACTCAACTCTCTGCACATTTAAATAGTGATAAAATAGGATGTGGTTGAAAATTATCATAGTAATTTGTTTGGAAATTCACCTACTATAAAGATGCAATGGTTGAGTAAACATTCAATGTGATGGACTAAAAATATTTTTTTATCTCTGTTGGTTCTCTGTTCCCATGGCATGTGTGCTTGTTTAGGAACAGATTACTAACCATAGGTAGTCAAGAACTTAATGGATCTACAATCACTCTTGCCAAATAATCTCCTTTCACCAAATGGACTCAAATCCCACCTCCAGCTCAAAGTAGTAGCCTAGATCTGGAATTTAAGATAGAGGATCGACGGGTCTATGTGCAATTAATATAGTGAAATTATCATAGACGGTTTTCATACAAACCGTCTGTGATGACTTAATCATCATAGACAGTTTTTTTAATACAAACCATCTGTGAAGTATCACTGACAGTTCAAAGAAAAAACCATTTGTGATATTTGGTAATATCATAGACAATTCTTATTAATAACTATCTGTGATGCTTCACAGATGGTTTTAACCATGCACCATCTGTGATATTACTTCTTCACATGCAGTTTTTAGCACTAGCAGCAACACAGATGGTCTCTAAACTGAAATCATCTATAATTATATTTAATACTCATAGTTCTGGGCAATCGTCTATGATGTGGCATATTGTATTAGGCTTTTTGTAGTAGTGGATGCCCTTATCTCCTCCGTTGTAGCATATTGTACAGGTGGTTGAACTTCTCGATCGCAACATGCCTATTGTTGTAGAAGAACTCAGCGTATGGTAAATACTTTTCCTAGTCCATGGTGAATTCTAGAGCACAAGCTTGAAGCATATCTTCAAGGATTTGGTCCACTATTTCTCTTTGTCCATTAGTCTATGGATAGTATGTTGTGCTAAAAGCCATGTGGGTCCCGAGGGCTTCATGAAGACTAGCCTAGAAATGTGAGGTAAATTGGGAACCTCGATATAAGACTATCCTTTTGGCATTCCATGTAAGCACACTATGTGTAACATGTATCTCCATTGCGGCTATATTACCTTTCTCTACTAACTATAGGTCGAGTGCCTTCAATTCCTTATAGAGCTTAGGCTATTGTTCTCAAACCATGATGTTACTGTCATATGACTTGCGGCTCAAGGCATCAGCCACTACGTTAGCTTTTTCAGGATGATAATGGATTCTTACATCATAGTCCTTGATCAGCTCTAGCCACCTTCGCCGCCTTAGGTTAATATCCGATTGCATGAAGATGTGCTTAAGGTTTTTATGATCTGTGTATATATCACAGTGATTACCGATTAGGTAGTGACATAAGATTTTTAGGGAATACACTGCTAAAGCTAACTTCAGGTCATTGGTTGGGTAATTTTCTTCATGGGGGTAGAGCTATTTTGATGTATCTGCCATGACTTTTCCTCTTTGTATAAGTGCACATCCAAGACATTGGTGTAAGGCATCACAGTATACATCAAAGTCCTTGCATATATTAGGCAAAACTAGTACAAGGGCGAAGGTCAATCTCTTCTTCAACACTTGGAAACTCTCTTCGCAAACTTCCGTCCATTCATACTTCTTCTCCTTCTTGAGTAAGTGGGTCAGGGCTCTAGCAATCCTTTAGAATCCTTCATGAACTGTATATAATATCCACCCAAACTAAGGAAACTATGTACTTCAATCACTAAGGTGGATTATTTCCACTTTAGGACAGCATCTAGCTTAGCTGAATCTATGGACACTTCTCCAACAGACACAATATGCCTGAGAAAACTAATATCCGATAGGCAGAATTCATATTTGCTATACTTGGCATACAACTAGTGCTCCTTAAGCTTTTCTAGTACCTTCTACATGTGTTCGGTATGTTCTTCTTCATTCTTAGAATAGACCAGGATGTCATCAATAAATACCTCAAGTCTATCTTGGAGAACATTGTTGCTCCCTCGAGCTGGTCAAACAGGTCATCTATCCGAGGTAGAGGGTCCTTGTTCAGAATAGTCACCTCATTAAAGGACCTATAGTCTATGCACATTCGTGAGGTGCCACCTTTCTTCTTTATGAACAGCACTGGGTGCCCCAAGGTGAAGAACTAGGCCTGATGAAGCCCTTGTCCTACAACTCCTGGATCTGTTTCTTTAGTTCTTTGAGCTCATCGGCAACCATCCTATATGGTCTCTTGGCAATTGGGGTTGTTCTAGGCTTTAGTTCAATGATAAATTCTACATCTCGGTCGGGTGGCATGTTTGGTAACTTTTTCAAGAATAGTTTAGGGCAGTCTTGAACTACTATCATTCGTTCTAGAGGCACATTGTCGAGATGGTAGAATGCATGACCCCAATGGTAGGGTCGGTTCACCTCAACCTCTATAGTCATTTCTGGGCCTTTGGTGAGTACTACATTCCTATTGGCATAATCTATTATCCCTTAGAATCTTGCCAACCGATCCATCCCTAGGATGATATCTAATGTCTGGGAACTTAATATCATTAGGTCTACAAGGAATTTTGTGGCTTCCATTAGGATCTCTACCCCAAGGTGAGTTAAGTACCATGCATCTCTTCAACTCAAAAGTTGGCAACTTTTGTTTTCAACAAACTTTCTTGTTATGAAACAATGACATGCTCTAGAATCAAAGAGGATGATGTGGCCATACCACAAACGAATACTACCATAGCTCCCAAGATTAAACAAAAGGTGAATTCATTTCGTCCACTTAAATTTATTTTAAATAATAAGAATATTATGCTACCTAATGATGAAAAAATATATTTGTGCAGCTATACAATGATGATTGCATCAATGCTACATGCTCATGGTTGGGGTGGGAAGTCACCAACATATCAAGAACAAGTCAACGCCTTTTTCAACTCTTTCTTGAGATCACCATGTCACTTTTTGACCAATTCAAGCAAGAGTTCAAGTTTGACATGTTTTGGAATCCAATTCGGCCTCCAGATTACTTCGGATTCAGCCTCATAGGTCTGACTTCAAACATACATAACTCTCACATACGAAGTCTGTTTGAGGTGTATGAGTACAGCATGGAAAGATTATCTCGTCATGTTTCGAACGGATCTGGCCCCACCTCCAATTCCTTCTGAGTGTGTTACAATCACCAAAACAAAATGGGGTTGATTTAGAGTCTAAGTCAAATGTTATTGCGCCACTTCCACTTGGGCCCATGGGCCTTGTACCATCTAGGGTTGCATGCCCACCCCTCTTGGTCACCTCCCCATGCCCTCTTTCTCTTATAAATAGCTCTAGACACCTCCTTTTTCTTTAGATTTTGTTTAGATCAGTTTAGCCCCTTGTGCAAACTCCATGTTGTCTCTTGTGTCGACTAGACCAATAGATTTGTGTTACAAAACCTCAATTATCCTTGTGCCACTTTTATATCTTGCAATTTTTAGATTGCTCTTTACTTTATTCTTGCTTGTTCTTGATTGCTTGCAGGAATTGATCTCCATGATTAGGTGGATCGCGTTCCTGGCACGGTTGATAACAACTCAGAGCGTGGTGTAGCAATTGTTGGACAACTTGATCGTGTCTCAGTCAAGTAGCCACTTCGTAACGTCATTCTCTAACAATCGATGTATCATCCTATCGGAAGATCGGGACCAACCCTACATCTAGTGGTATCAGAGCTAAAGTTGACTGGTAGGATTTCTTGTATCCCTAGTTAGTAGATCGATTTTTATTTCCCATATTTCAAAAAAAATTGCCCAACAAAAAGAGTTACTTTTCACAGTCCGAACCCCGTTGTGCTTCCCAATCTATTAGGTTTGGTTTGATAAATTAAATGTATTCCTGTTTTAGCTTTCTCTAGTTGTTGGTCATATCTCTGCTCCTAAAAAAATCCAAACAAAAAAAAATCCCCACATCAAAATCCATCTAGAGCTCTCCAAACCCTAATTCCCAATTTCGGCCAGAAGACACCCTGTTCTACAGCCGCCACAAAAAATGTCATAACTTTTGATTCCGTGATCCTTTTTGAGTGAGACCATTGCCATTAGATTCAAAACTTCATTATCCATCTGCCTATAATATTTCATTTCGTTCCAATAAGGCAGTTAAAAGATATCTATGGTGAAAGTTGATCCAAATATCTTAATTGAATCTGCAACAGTCAGCACTTGTGATTTTTGTGCGAATTTTTCGGTCGGTTTCCAGAAGTTGGTCCCAAAACAAAAGTTGTAGAAAACGACATCATTAAACAGTAAAAAAATAATAATTGAAAAAAATACAGCTGACAAGAAGTTACAGCCAAAATACCAACATAGACTCAGGAGGACAGAAATCATCAGTTTCCATATTTGGGTCAATCCTTGTGCTTTCCAATTCTAGATTGCATTCTTTTGAATTATCTTTTGTAAATCACTGCTATACATTGTTATACACTTGATTTAGCCTTCACTATCCATGTCTAATCAGCAATATAGACTAAGTGCTAAATATGAAGTATAATTCAATTCTGTGCAATTTCTGAAATTTACAGATTGTAATCCTTTGCTACATATTTTAAGCCTGTCCAAGCTCCACCTTCTACTAGCTGAATAGGTCTCATCTTACTAACAATTGCTATACTCATCACCTGAGTCAGTTATCATGAACCAGTCATCAGTTGCACCACTTGTTTTGCATTTGTAAGAACTCGTAAGAGCTTGGTAAGAGCTTGAGAGATGTGTGATTTGTCAACCTCCACCTCCTAGTAGTTGATAGGGATTTACATAATTCTCGTGTATCTTCTTTTCCACTAACCATGACAAGTTCAAGATCACATATGAGAAAGTTTTGTGACATCAACAACACCATTGACCCATCTCCTGTCTCTGAACTAGGTAAATTGAAGTATGCATTTCCATCCTTAGCTGGTAAATTTGATCCTAATGCCTATGTTGACTGGGAGATAGCATTAGACAAAAAATTTGAATATTATGATTTGTCTAATAGGCAAAAGATTAGAGCTGCCACTAGTGTTTTTTACTAATGATGCAACACTTCGGTTGAAGTATCTTGGTAGACATGGGAAAGTACCTCAAATTTGGAATACATTGAAAAAACTTTTGAAAGATGAATTTGTGCCTAAATATCATGCTAATTATTTGCTAGCTAGATTGCAACATTTAAAATAACGAAGTAGAACTGTAAGGGAATACTGTCATGAATTAAAAACTCATTTGTTGCATTGTGGCTTAGAGAAACATACTGAAGCTACAAAGAATAGATTCTTACGTGGGCTTAATCAAGAAATTCAAGACTTTCTTGTTCACAAAGAATATAATTCTCTCGCTCATTTGTGTATACTTGCTTGTAAGGTTGAAAGTCAACTTGAGGAGAAATTGAGAATGCTTGATGATAAGAAACATAAGAACAAAGCTATGTTTGTTCCTTTTTCTATAACTAACAGTTTGCACGAAGTTGAGAATGTGTTGAAGAGCAGATTAAGCTGACCGGGCCACCAACTTCATTGTTTGAGAAGGAAGATGAGGAGATTAATGCACCTATATCATCTGAGAAGAGCAAAAAAGGTAAAGATAATGATGCTATCATCACTCAAGGTGGGTATACTTGTGAAGAACTACAATTGTCCATTGTTCATGCTACTTTATAGCAAAATTTAGTGGAAAACAATTCTGAAATGCATATGATTGAAATAGAGAATTTATACTGCATTGATTTGAGTGCTGAGAATGAGTTGTCTACTAATTCCTTGCATAAACCTTTGACACAACCAGAAATTAAACCTGATTCTCCTATTTTAATTTCAAACCCATGTGTTGAAATAAATGCTTTTGATTCTATTAATGTGCAATTGATCCATGCTAGAGATGAGTCGAATGAGATTTCTTCTTCGAACACTTTAGGTTATATTGAGATTGATCATCCTTATGAATTGAGTTGTTTAGAGAAGAAGTTATTTCAGATTCCTAATTCATTTTCATTGTTTCATTATAAATTTTATTTCAAAGGTGAGTATGATGAAAAGGGAAATTACATGGTTCATAGATTTTGCATAACTTTAGAACTGAAAGGTTCAACTTTAGAGAAGGAACGTTGTCTTGTAGAGGAAACTAGTGGCACTAATCTTAATATTTCTAGTTCATCTAGTGTTCTTTGTGAGCTATGGAAAAGCTTCAAGAAGGGGAGTCTTGTGGGCTGCTTCCATACACCACAACTATTGCTCCATTCGCATTGGAAAAGAATTTGCCTTCCATTGAGATCATCAGTATTAGGCCACAATCCAATACCCTCTTTTCAAAGGAAGGGAAGCCAGATGAGACACATACATACGTAGTTCCAACACCATCTAGTGGGAATATTTCCAATCAGGTACACTTGTTTTAAAGAGATTTTACTTTGTTTGATAAAAAACTTATGATATTACATAATAAGAGTTCGTTGCATCCTTTGTCATGTACCAAGATTTATGTTCAATATCATGCAATACGTGAGACCACAATCTATTAAAATTGAGGATGATTTTCTATCAAGAAGGGGAGGATGATGTGACCATGCCACAAACGCATACGATCATAGCTCCCAAGATTAAACAAAAGGTGAATTCATTTCTTTTTCTTCAATTTATTTTAAATAATGAGAATATGATGCTACCTAATGATGAAAATATGTATTTGTGCAGCTATACAATGATGATTGCATCAACGCTAAGCACTCATGGTTGGGGTCGACCTAAAGGAAAATCAACAAACATATCAAGACCAAGTCAATGCCTTTTCCAACTCTTCTTTAAGATCACCATGCCACTTTTGGACCAATTCAAGCAAGATTTCAAGTTAGACACGTTTTGGAATCCAATTCGGCCTCCAGATCAATTCGGATTTGGCCTGATAGGTCTGAATTCAAACATGCATAACCCTCACATATGAAGTTCGTTTGAGGTGTATGAGTACAACATGGAAAGATTATCTCATCATTTTTCCAACGAATCTGGCCCCACCTCCAAATTCTTTCTAAGCACACTATAATCACAAAAACAAGTTGGGGCTGATTCTGAGTCCGAGTCAAAAGGTGTTGCGTCACCTCCACTTGGGCCCATGGGCCTTGTACAACCTAGGGTTGCATACCCACCCCCCTTGACCGCCACCCCTTGCCCTCTTTCTCTTATAAATGGCCCTAGACACCTCCTTCTTCTTCAGGTTTGGTTTATATCAGTTTAGTCCCTTGTACAAACTCCACGTTGTCTCGTGTGTCGATTAGACCAACAAATTCATGTTATAGAACCTCAACTATCCTTGTGCGACTTTTATATCTAGCAATTTTTAAATTTTTCTTTATCTTTGTTCTTGCCTGTTCTCGATTGCTTACAGGATTTGACCTTCGTGATCAGATCAACCACATTCTTGGCATGGTTGATCACAACTTGAAGTGTGGTGTAGTGATTGTTGGATGACTTGATCGTGTCTCGGTGAAGTAACCTCTTCATCAACGTCATTCTCTACCAATCGACGTATCATCCTAGTAGAAGATCGGGACCAATCCTACATCAGAGGATGTGTGCAGGTTCTAGCTTGTTGGCCAGTGAAGATGGCCATGGTAGGGTTAACCAATGGTGGAGGGAGGTCAGGCTCACGTCCACAAACCTCTCCCGGTGCCGGCAAGGCTCTCTTCATGGAGATTGGTTGTCACACCATCTAGCGGCTCTCTTTGGGGCCATTTGTAGATAACATTCTTATTCAATAATAATGCCACTACCATATAAAAGTTTATCATAGACGATTTAGAACCATCATGACAGACGGTTCATTGAACTTTCTGACTTTATGGGTCAGTGATAATAGGGGGTTATCACAAATGATTTTTGAATCATTTGTGAAAACTGTATCACAAACGATTTGAAACTAGAACCATCTATGATAATTTGTTATCACAGACAGCTTAGAACTATAACTGTCTGTGATAACGGATGATCACAGGTTGTTCTGTCTGTGATAGTTAGTTATTATAGACGACTCTCGGTAAAAACCGTCTATGATAGTTGTACCAGAGCTAAAAAAAGTGGGTAATTTAACATAGCTTGAATGCTTAAAATTTTGGCAAATCCAAAATTTGGGCATCCAAGCTATGGTAAAAATGCAAACTTGGCCAAAATTTGGGCATTCAATCCACGGTAAAATTGCAAACTTAGCCAAAATTTGGGCATCCAAGCCATGGTAAAATTGCAAACTTACCCAAATTTTGGGCATCCAAGTTATAGCAAAATCAAATGGATGGGATTGAAGAAGAGATGGAGAAATGAGAGGAAAAGTGGAGGAGGAGAAATGAGAAGAGAGAAGAGGAGACGAGGAGAAGAAGAGCCGACCGAGCCTTCTATTTTTAAGGGCAAACTTGGTGAGAAGTGGAGGATAAGAAGTGATAAGAGAGAAGAGGAGATGAGGAGAGGAGTGGAGGAGGAGAAGTGAGAAGAAAGAAGAGGAGGTGAGGAGAAGAAAGCCAAGCCTTCTATTTTAAAGAGCAAATCCAGCGAGATGAGCAGGAAATTCAAATTCGATGAGCTCAGGTAAGTGGAAATATTATCATAGATGGTTCTAGGTAAAGAACCATCTATGATAAGTAAGTCATCACAAATGATTTTTGTTCTGAACCATCTATGATACAACATAGACGGTTTGGAATAAAAACCGTCTATAATAAGTACAAATATCATAGACAGTTTTTGTTCTAAACCGTCTACAATGTATCACAGTGGTTCAAAATAGAAATTATCTATGATAAGCAGCTTATCACAGACAGTTCTTTCCATCATGGTGAACTTATACAGTCCATCTTGTAAAACCATCTGTGGTAACTTTATCACTGACGGTTTGTGTTGAACTAGCTGTGATGAGGCATCCAGGATTACCCTTTTTGTAGTAGTGTGTCTATGTAAGAGAGTTGATTGACCCTCAAGATGCACATCAAACACCATTCAAATAAGAAAAATGATAATAAAATACAAAACATGTCCTACAATGGCCATATATAATTCATAGCAAGTTGTTACATGACAGGTAGTTCATAGAACATGGGCAGTCTGATGGGTGCCGGAACATGGACTGTTGTTGCCACTGCAGTCCTTGCAAACTTGGTGACTGTGGTGGCCTTCTCACATTCTACTATAGCCTGGGCCTTCTCACACTTAGCGAGCTAAGCACAAAGGGTCTCAACCTAGTTATAATTGGTAGTGAGAAGTTGGCGAAGGTCTAAGATCTCCTCCAACACTTCAGTGTATGTGTCCCCCATAGCTCGGGTGCGCTCAACCTGGTGTGTCTGGAGTGGGTCATCCTGGGAGGCGGTGATGAACATCTCGTCATAGTGTCCTCCCTCTCGGATGGATGGATAGTAGCAGAATGGGGAAGTCAGCATGGCTGCCTTGTGGATCTCGCATAGGTGAGCAGAAGACAGGCAGGTAGTGTCCTGAAGGTGCTCGATGGAAGTGCTCCTCAGGTGCTTGGTCCTAAAGGTGTGGGAGGTGTACCTGCCTTCCCTCACATAGAGGATATACTTCCATCATCCAGGCCTCTCTGTGTCCTGCCTGGGACTTCTGGCCCAGGTACTGCATTAGTTTGCGTAGTATATCGGCAAACTCTCCTTCATCTTCTCTATGGTTGAAGTAGTCCCATGGGCCAACGTAGGCTAATCTGACCATCTACAGTTTAGAATAGGAAGGTGTCAGCAACAATTTAAAGATATAAAGAAAGGAAAATAAGTCAGGATCTAAGAGTAGTAAGTAGAAGTAGTAGTACAATATATTTTTTGTAAAGCTTTTGTTTTGTTTTTGAAAATAAGTCCCAAGTCTTAGATATCGGCCATTCTAGCTAAGGCTCTTTACCTTATAGTCATATGCTCTAACACTAGTTCTATCAGACCCCGAATTTACAATTCAAAACCCTTTGTGATTCCATCATACTTTTACCTGGATTAGTAGATAGTGCTCACAAATACAATGATGAATCATGTCATATATCTTATGAACCATACCAAACACTTATATTACATATTAGAGTTTAAACACCCTATATCGGGTTGAGTTACATAATGGGTTGATTAGGCCAAATGTTTACATTACAAAACTGAAAGTGCAAAACAATAGCAAATTGGTGAGGCCACACCTTACCACAGGCAAGCGACCAGGGGTCAAGGATTCCATACTACTTTCCAAGAGTCTAGATAATAGATGTGCACTCAATCACCATCAAAGTATGCCTATCTAGGGTAAGGACAGGAATATTATACAACAATCTCCACCATCTTCTTTCTCTATCCTTGGAGTGGCATAATAAGTGTATTCATCATAATCCACTAGCTTTGAGTTAAATTAATTTAATTTAAAATAAGAACAAGTGTTATTTGGTCATGTACAGAACTTCTGCAAAGCTCATGTCCCAACCAGCACCATCACTCTCAAGAAAAGGAAATTTCAAGATCTACGATAAGGACATCGCTCTGTGAATGAGTATCTTGCGAAATTAAATCAACTAGCATGTTACTTACCAGAGGACGTCGCTATAAATGAAGCCAAGCAAGAAAGATTCCTAGAAGGACTCAATGATAACTTGTCTATTCAACTCCTCTCCAATGGCTATGCTGATTTCCACTAGCTTGTCTACAAGGCAATCTTCCAGGAGTCCAAGCACTAAGAGATAGAGAATCAAAAGAGACGGATGTCTTCCTAGCACCTGGACACCAGAGGTTTTCCCAGAGCAAGAAGAACAGCACCGCAAGCCACCAAGTTCTGGCCATCCCTCCTCCCAACATCGAAGACAACAAAGCCTTGAAAGATGGCTTTCCATAGAAGAACCCGACCTCAACAGTAGGAGCTACATGTGTTTAACTGCAATGAGATGGGACATTATGCCAACAACTGCCCCAAGAAGTAACAGACAATGAACACCAACCGCCAAAACCCTCTAGACAACAATCGGAAGGCCACAAAAGTTTAAGAAGGGATGCCTAAACTAGATCACAGCTCAAGCCACATAGGGTAAGATCCCAATCCACTTCTTAGTTAGCCCATCCGAATCTTGGGGACAAGATTCTTTTTAAGGGAGGTAGTTTGTAACAACCCAACTATTTATTTCAAAAAATAATAATTTTAGTTTAATTTAAAACAAAAACAATTGTTATTTAGTTGCCTACGTTTTGAATTTATTTGCCCATTTTTCAGCTTTTAAAAATGGCTTCTCTTTCGAAAAGTAATTTAAGTAAACAATAAATAACTTATTAAATAAATGATAATTTGAATTTTTCTAAAAATGCTAATTCAAATTAGTTATTTGAAAGTATTTTGCTTTTATTTGATTTTTGTTGAATTTAAAATCCAATTTTAAAGTTAAAAACTATTTTATGTATAAAAATAAAGACCAGCTTTAAGTTGGAAATAATTTTCTAAAGTCAAAAGTAGCTCTAGAGGTTTCTGTGAATTTTTTTTCAGAATTATTAGATATTATTTGCAAATTTCTAGGTATTTCCATATTAAAAAAGGGGTTTAAAATCCTAAATTTTTGTTGGGTCAAAACCTCTCACTGGCCCATTTCTCTTCATGCCATGGCCCAATTCTCCTGAGCTCACTTCTCCCCCCACCCGGCATAGTTTTCTGCACGGCCCACCTTCTCTCATGCCTAGCCTATTCTGCCTCCCTTTCCCTCTACTCTCTATAACCGATGTGTACCATCCACTAGTGCCTCCCTCTCCCTCTCACTGACACCAGGCCCACCTGTCATATCCTTCTCCCTTACACCATTTTCTTCCTCCCGCCCTTGCTGCTTAATCCAGTGGATCCCCTTTCTTTGTCGTGATCTCGCCACTGCCGGCATTTCCTTCCCCTTTCTTCCCTGTGTGACTACCTCCTCCTTCCCACTCTGTTTACCTCACCCTTTGCTTTCCCGCTCCCCCTTTCCTTCCTTCTCATCTCTGCATCTGTCGCTGCTCAAAATCTTAGGCGATGAATTGGGCTTTGTGCTCCCCTACGCCAGCCTATAAAAGGCATCCCCAGCAACCTTTGGCCTCACCTCACCACGCCTTTTTATCCCTCTTCCAAGCACACCAGAGCTTTGCACAATTCTCCTTCTCTCCGAAGTCGCACGAGAGTAATGGTGAAAAATCACCCACCAATCAGCCACCGCAAGGCCTCGTCGACACCCCGACAACCTTCACCACACCTTCGCAATCATTGTCCACCCCTTTGCCATCTAAGCTCACTACCAAGACACCGTCACTGCCGCAAGCAAAGCTCTGCCACCCTTCTCTCACCGCAGGCCACCTCTAGTCATCCTTGAGCATCGCACTAGGTAGAGATCGAATCACCATAGCATCCTCTCTCTTTTTCACCCTTCGCTGATCACTGTTGCTCTCCAAAACTCTGACTACCCACGGTATCTACGTGCCACCACTATCATCCATGCCACATTAGCGCATGGTCAGCCGTGGTGGCCACGTCGCACCACATCAGCACACCACCACCCTAACACTTCCCACACCACGGAAGTGATGGACCTGGTCCACCGTGGACCAGACAATGTGTGTGGATCCGATCCATAGACTCAGGCCTAGATGTCAGTGTCTCCACCTCTTTTTCTTTAATAAATTAATTCACTTAAATTTCAAAATCCCCGATGATATCATCACGATGCATTAATCCAATATTTTCTTTAGAAAATAATTTAGCCAAAATAATAATCCTTGCTGACAACATAATTACCTTTTCCCTTTGGAAAATAAATTTAGAAATTCCAATTAATCAATTCTTTCGCTTTTTCTTAGTTTTAAAACTTCCGAGAGCCCATTCTCCTCCACTCTAGCTCCAAATGAACCCATTCTTTCTCCTTAATTCATCTAAAATCTCAATATGTCCATTTCTTCAATTATTTTGAAGTTTGGAGTTTATTTGAATTTATTTAGTTTATTAGGTTATTTTCACCTATAGATTGCGATGTTTCCAAGTAGTACTACTTCGACGACTCTCACCACTCCGCGGAGTGAGGCAAGTTATACACCTTGATCATATTGATCCTAGTTTGTAAATTAAATTATGTTGTTTCAAATTATTCTGTAAGCATATGTTTATTTAATGTATTTCAATTTTAGTTTTAAATACTTAATTACTTCCTACTTGTTATGATCACATTTGATTTTGTTCAACTTAATACCTTGTCACCCTAGAATAAAACTCTTATTAGTACACTAATATTAGCTGGAAAACTTTATAGAAATGCTTAGAGATAATTTTAGACTTGGGATAACTTTTTCACATAAAATGATGAATTCTAAAATGTATTCTTGACTTTGGTGAGCCAAGAAGGACTATGAAATATTTAACAATATAAAATATTAAACTTAATTTAGATTTAGGCAAATGGTTAGGTGGGGGTGCTTGCTGACACACATTGTTGCTCAGTGGCTCAACATGGGTGCTTGGTACAAGGGATACATGGAAAGTCTGTCTAAGTTAATTAAGGACCAGTTTGTGAGCTACTGCCATATGACTAGTATGGGATAGTCTTGGCTAACTAATTTATGGGTTCCAACCTGAGTCTCACTTTAAGTTGAATATGAGCATGGCGTAGGCCATGAGAAGTCTCACATGGCACAAGATGGGGCCCCAATCGAGTGAATTCTTTATTGGCTTGAAACCTTAGTGAAGGCATGGCCAAGTTGATGGATTTGCATTACACAACTTTGGAAGCATGTAGTGGCCGACATTATGAGTTAATCATATCCTGTGGGTAAAATTGTACCACCTCAATAGAGTGTGTAAACTATCCTAGATAGCCATGTCCACAGTCGTCGGCATGCCGAGTAAAGATTTTCATGTATTAGACTTTATTTTTTAAATACTAGTTTAAATATAATTGTTGGAATCTTTTTGGAGAAACATGGTCTGGGTAGGATACTTGTAGTTAGGTTAGTGTTAGGTTAGACCTACACTAATGGTATTGTTTAAATTACTATTTTACTTTTTATATTAAATTTAGCAATTTTACATCTATTTATTATATTTATTTAAATTTGGCTTTACACTCAGATAACCCTATATGCCTTCACTTGTTGCTCTTACATTAATAATACATTTTCCCGTGTAACTTGTGGAGTATATTTTTGTGGTCACCCTTACTTAATTCTGTTGCTCAGAGGGGGACGACTTCGACTACGGTGAGAATCAGGATGAGTAAGGCACGTCTTACTGTCATTAGCCTGTGTGCAGGTATATTGGGCTTCTTCAATTTATTTACTCTCTCCCGCTGTTATTTACTTTTATATCTGGCCTATGGGCCGTGGTGATGTAAAATTTTGCCATAAGGTCTGTACACTTTTATTTAATAAAGTTTGTCATCTTGCATGATATGTATCTCAGTTACCACTGTGTGCACTAGCTTTTTCTGGACCAATTGATTGACACAGTACTGCAAAAAAGGTCATTACAGAAGTTCAAAAATGTCAGCACAGACAGTTTCATGAGCCGATTAAGTACATGGGTCAGTAATGACACGAGGTCATCATAGACAACTATCGAACCATTTGGGATAGTTTAATATCACAGATAGTTTGTACTTGAAACCGTCTGTGATACCTATTGTTACAGACGGTTCTTACTATGAACCATCTGTGATAGTCTGTTATCACAGATGGTTCTAGTTAAGAACTGTCTGTGATAAGCTTCTCCCGATGTGAAAAATAGGCCTCCTTCAGTTCATCAACATTCTATTATTGCACCGTTTGCACTATAAAATAGCTCAATCAGAGAATGTAGACAAAGTAATGCATGCCTATTTATAAGAACATGATCAACCTAGCCATCCATCAATCATCACATGCAAAAACTAAGGCATCAACAAATAATTTTCACATGCACCCACAAGCATCAAAATTTACATGGCCAAAACCCTAGCCATCCAGCAATTTCGTAATATCATATCGAAGCATCAAGGAAGAGAAGGGAGGGAATCAGATGGGGGGAGATGAACAAAGTACAGGTGTCGACGAAGGAGAGGACGCGATAGCGTCACTATTGTGCCACGATAGTGACACTGCACAAGACACTCTTACGACAAGAGTGCAGGCGGAGGAGCTCAAGGGAGGCGGTCGGCACTTCAATCGTCGGTTTGGTGGGAGCTAGCAGGCGGATCAGTTTGGAGTGTTTGGGGGAGGCATGTGGGGAGGCATATATAATTGCATTTGGGTAGTGGAACTGAGAGGTCACGAGGCCACATTAGTTTGAATAGAGGGGGTGGAAAATTGGTTTTCACCAAGAACCATCTGTGATATTACCTCTTCATAGACGATTTTTAGAGCTGGTAGCAACACAGATGGTCTCTAAACTAAATATGTCTATGATTATATTTAATAATGATGGTTTTGGTTAACCATCTGTGATGAAGTATCTAGTATTAACCTTTTTATAGTTGTGACATAGAGGATCAGGAGGTATTGTTTTTGGGTCCAACACCGAAGTAGTGAGGGTATTTTAGAAAGGTTTGCTCGTAGGGGCTCCATTCACTGAAGCGTTGGAACCAAAACTTGATAATAGAACAATGAATGTTCACTTGGGGGAAAGACATGCCTAAGTGAGGGTTTATCTTCATCGGGCTGGTGCAAGGTTACGACTAGGTGATGTAAAGGCTTTATGGTAATCAATTCCATCACACGCAGTAGGAAGCATGTAGTTTCCAATAGTATATTTGATTATCTCATATGGATAAAGTTATACAACCTCTTGAGAGTGTTAAAACTATTTAAATAGCCATGCTCGTGGCCACAATTTGTATAGTTTTTATTTTTACAAAATGGTTTCGTTGGAGAAAATGATAGGATGGTATGTATGTGTCGCATGTGCCATTCCAATGGTCGGGAATTGTTCGATGTCCGCAGCCAAGGTGAGTTGTGAATTACTATGATTTACTCCTGATAAAGTTATATAAATGTTATTTCATTAAATATCAATTGCTCTTTATAATTCCATTGCAAATTAATACTTATCGATATTGCAAATGCAAACTTACTTCATGCTGAAAATAACTTGTAGAATAGAGCCTTATTCATTGTTTGCCTTGTATTTATATATATGTTGCGATATACTACAACTCTTGATGAGTACACAATGTACTCAACCTTACTTAAATTGCTGTTCAGAGAATAAGAAAGAAGTTAAGCCCGACGACGCGTATTTGCTCTCGGTGCCTTGGAATATGATGATGGGTCATTCTAGGGCCTATTCCTAGCTGATTGCCTATGGCTATGGTGGCACACTGCTGGACTCTTTTAGTTATTTAATGTCTTCCACAGCGATTTACTCTTGATACTTATATTTATTTGGCCGATTGGCCTTATGTTGTAAACTATTTATGCATCGCTTAAATATTTGCCCCTTTTGATTGTAACTTAATTATATGCGGTGTGTATAGATGTGATCTCAATGTTGTGATTGTGTGTAATAGACACGGATCATGGGAATAGTACGGAACACATACAAGGATTTTGGGTATTCGACGCCTAGGGTCTCCACATAATCACCATAAATCATGCATGATTATTCGTATAGTGTTTTACATTATCTCTACGCAAACGTGTCTACAATATTTTGCTAATCACAAAGAACAAAAAATCATGTGTTATTTTTTCATTACACGGCTAAGCGTAAACCTTATCAAGCATCTGTATATAATTTAGTTGTGGTTGTTCTCCCAGAACTGAGCTTGGAGCCAATCCACAGCCTTCTTGTCCACCTGAAACGCCTTGGCAAGAACATCATCCGAGATTGGTGGCTTTGATCCAAACACTGCATTAGCAATGGTTATTGCGCCAGGGTTTTGGCTGCTGAGCGCGGCGATGGCAACTGCTGGCTTATCATAGCTTGGGTTGAATTGGAAGTGGATGAGCCCTTGCGGGAACACGAACACGTCTCCCTTGTTGAGTGTCTTCGTGAATAGCTTGTTGTCTGGGTTGGACGTGACGAATCCGACATAAAGTGTGCCCTCGAGGACTGTTAGGATCTCAGTGGCACGTGGGTGAGTGTGTGGTGGGTTCTGTCCTTTGGGAGCGTAGTCGATGCGTGCCATGGAGATGCCGAGGGTGTTGAGACCTGCAAGCTTCATCACGTTGATCAATGTTACGTTTGACCCGACCTTGCTCTTGGTAGTGTCCATTGGCTTGTCGAGGTTGGCAGCGAGGAAGAAGTCCTCGGCCTTCACGACATCAGCGTCCTTACAGGGGAATCCATTGACACGCACTGCATCAAAGAAGCAACATATATATACATGCGTTAGAAAGCCAAACGAAACATATGCTATTGTATGTGTCTATTTCATGCACGCGCATGACTTTGATGAAGCACTCTACCAGGGGAGTCCTTGTTCATGTCAGCGACACAGAAGTCCTGGAGTGGGCTGGGATCAGAAGCGACGGCTTGCGAAGCGACCAAGGAGAGAAAAGCAGCGAGAAGAAGGAAGTTAGAGGCGGCCATCTAGCTAGAGATCGATGGAGTTTTGCTAGCTCTTGTAGATGCAAGCTGTGTAGAAGTAGTCGATGCCTGTAGTGTATATGGAGCAAACTAGCTGATGCTTTGTCCATGGAGGCAAGGATGCACGCGTATATATAGCTTGTGAGGCGTGTGACAAGGTGGGATCGATTCAGAAGATCAGGTCAAGGAGAGGCCGACTAGACAGATAGAAATGGTCCCAGGTTGAGCTAGCGACTGGTTCTCCCCTTGGCATACACATGTTGCATCCGACCCATGCAAGCTACTACTTAATTCGATCACGTGGTCTGGTGATGATACTCCTAGCAATGAGGTGACAAAGTATTTTGATAACTGTTATGCTCGTCACGCATGACATTGCTGATTGGTTGTGTGATCAGGTGATACATAGGGCATGTTAGTTAGAATATTAATTAACCTGATAAAGTGATGTCCTTGACCAGCTTGTGATCTCTGCATGTTCTTACGTTGGTGCATCCATGGAATACAATGGATCGACGCTATAATTTCATCTCAGTTAATTTACACAACAATCACGTATGGCCATTATTTATCTTCGTCAGCCCGCTTCATCACAATGGTTTACTTTGAACGGAACACTGAAATGACATCTCAAAAATAGAACTGATTATACAGAAATTTCATCAGTGATGAGTATCACATCAAGCTCAGAGTTCTTTTCATCATTCAATAAACGATGACCTGCACATAGATGGTCAAAAAATCAAGAGAATCATATCATAACATTAAAGCTCCACTTTAGAGATTTTGTACAAAAACTCCAATCACACTCTAGTTATGCATTTTTACCAATATTTCCCCCCTTTGATAATGGAGTCATTGAGATGCATAGAAGAAGAAAGAGCATGAATGAAATGAAGTGACTGCATAGTAGGAGCCATGAAAACTATCCAAAGTGACTCTACAAGGATTATACCAAGTCATATTATGTGAAAGAGCTATCTAGATCATGACAAACCATATATAGCAAAACTAAAGCTTAAGAGAGTGGTATAGGTCATCCAAAACTCCCCTTGAGTTCATGTCTAGTGCAATGGCAAGCTATCTCATGAGAAAGAATTGGTCAGATTAACTTTTTTACACAAAAGTGATCATTTTACATATTCTTGACTTAGTTCATGAACAAAGAGCTAATGGTAACTCAATCTTCAATAAAGAACTAGTATAGCTCAATTTAGGTTCAAGACTCAACTTAGTCTATTTGACATGGCATGAATCATAAAACGATCACTAGAGCAAAACTAGTCACAAAATCCAGCGACACATGATTTAATTCAAGTTTCTCATATTTAATATGGCTAATATGGCAAAAGCTAAGCTACACATAGAAAAACATGATAAATCTAGCAAACTAGCATAAGACATGGCAAGATGTAAAGCATTAGCTCCTAACTCTCTACCTGCAAAGAAGTAAAACAAGAAGAATCAAGAGCCAGAGTGAAAATATCCGCAACTTGCTACTCAGACTTTATATAATGAAGCACAATATCATCTTTCTCTACATGGTCTCTAAGAAAATGGTATCTAATATCAATGTGCTTTGTTCTAGAGTGTTGCACTAGGTTTTTGGCAATGTTTATAGTGCTAGTGTTGTCATAAAAAAGAGGAATACTATCTAAAGCCAACCCATAGTCCCACAGAGTAGACATGATCCAGAGAACCTGAAAACAGCTACTAGCAGCAGCTACGTACTCCATCTTGGCAGTGGACTATGTAATAGAGGATTGCTTCCTAAATGACCAAGAGATAAGAAATATGCCTAAGAAGTGACAAGTGCCAGATATACTATTCTAAGCTATTCTACTGTAACAGCACAGCTGCTTTTTTTAAATTATTGAGTTAAAAAATTATTAAATTAATTAATTTGTTTTAAAATAAGAACTTGTGTTTTGGTTTTATGAATTTTAAATTTGAATTTGCCCTATTTTCTGCTTTTAAAAAGACTTGATTTGAAAAGTAATTAAAGTAAAAACCTAAAATATTATAAAAATCCTAATTCAAATTAATTATTTGAACTCATCTAGTTTTTATCTGGATTTTTTGTGATTTGTTTGGAAATTTAAAATTCATTTTTAAAATTAAAAAGTATTTTAGTGTAAAAGTAAATACCAAAATAAGCTGGAAATATTTGTCCTAAGTCCATAATGATTTCAGGAATTTATACAAATTTTTCTGGAATTTCTGGAATTTATTTGGTTTCTTCTGAGTCTTTTTGAGTTTCTTAGGTTTTCTTCCATTATCACAGATGGTTTTTGCTATGAACTGTCTGTGATGTCTCTATCATAGACGGTTTGTAATCTGAACTGTCTGTGATGCCTCGCCACGTCACCGATCCGCGGCATATCCCCCAGGATCCCGGTCTCACCCGTCCATTCTCTTCACATCGAATAACAGGCACCAGTCTCCTCCCTACCTCTCACCCCTTATTAACTCCCCTCTCCCTACTCGAAGAACCAACACCACCAGTACTACTCCAACTCGTTTGTGCGTGGCAAGGATGAGAAGGGGTTCGGCAAGGGCGACTAAAATTTCGCTTGAAGTAAGATGAAAGAAAGAAGGAAATGGCAAATATTCACCATTCCAAGTCGTCGACATAGAAGCTAAAAATTGTGTTCGTTGCCTTTCGTTTCTGCTGCTTGAAAATTTTTCCACACCACTTATTTTAGATTATAGTTTAATGAAGGATGTGTAAGTCTAGCTTGTATTAGCCTGAAGTTTCTTGTAGTGTAAGCATCTTTCTAAATTTAAAACCGTGAAGCTTATATTTGTAAAATTGTAAGTGTCCTCTTGTGTATGCAGTGCTATAGGTAACCTACTCATTATGTTGTGATGTTGTAATGGTGGATTCTAATCTTAATAGAAATGGAATGTGCTGTTATGTTTGTTGTTGTATTTGCTTATTTTCAGATGGCATAGTTAACATTTCTAAGGCTAACCGAAAAATAGAAAAAAAAATAGATATAGAATGAACTATCACAGACAGTTTTGTAGTATAAACCGTCTGTTAAGAATTATCACAGATGGCTCAAATCAAAAACCATCTGTAATACTCGCACATAATAAACGGTTCAATCTACTAACTGTCTGTAATACTCGCTCATCACAGACGGTTGGAAGCAGTAACCATCTATGATGTATGAGTATCACAAATGGTTTTTTGTTTGACACGTCTCTGATGGTGTTCTTCATATATGGTTCTAGTTATAAACCGTTTATGTTGTACTTATCACATATGGGTCACAAACCATTTGTGATAACCTCTGATTATCACTGGCACATAAATTCAGATGGTTCAAAATACCGTTTCTGATGACAGTTTCGAACCGTCTGTGATGACTCTTTTCGTAGTAGTGATTGTTAGCCGCTTCCAAAAATTTGTCAGGTTTAATGTGAGTGTCGAGAATTTTAAAATAAAATAATTATGTTTAAGCACAAAACTTAATACAGCAACATCATTCAAAGTTCAGCTGGCATGAGCATTTTATGTCTACAACAAGACATACTGGACAAATATTTTATTCGACTTCCAAGCAAATCAATACATGATATATATTTTGCATGCTAATCACATACAACAAGCATACAAATTAGTATACAATACAACATTACTATCTAATAGGATAGCAGCTAGTACGTGCAACATTTAATTAATTAATTGTGGTTATCTGCCCAGAACTGAGCTTGGAGCCAATCCACAGTCTTCTTATCCACCTGAAACGCCTTGGCCAAAACATCATCTGAGATCGGCGGCTTTGACCCAAACACAGCATTTGCAATGGTGATAGCCCCAGGGTTTTGGCTGCTAAGTGCAGCAATTGCAACCGCTGGCATGTGGGGGTTAGGGTTGAATTGGAAGTGGATGAGTCCTTGTGGGAATACAAACACGTCACCCTTGTTGAGCACCTTAGAGAAGAGCTTGTTTGGAAGTGGAGGAGCTTGGTTGGACGTGACAAAGCCGACGTAGAGTGTACCTTCAAGCACGGTGAGAATCTCGGTGGCACGTGGGTGGGTGTGCGGTGGGTTCTCACCTAAGGGTGCATAGTCGATGCGCGCCAATGAAATGCCGAGGGTGTTGAGGCCAGGGATCCGCATGACGTTGATCAAGGTAACGTTGGACCTGACCTTGCTGGTCATCGTGTCCCTAGGCATGTCAAGTTTGGCTGCCATGAAGAAGTCCTCCGCTTTCACATCCTTCGGGTCTTTGCAGGCAAATCCATTAACAAGCACTGTATCAAAGAAGTAATATATATACACAAAAGTCAGAAGTTATTTCAAAACACATATATATCTCCGTACGCTTGAGAACCATTGCATGTGCCAAAACTGAGAATTCAGATACGAACAGATGCAAGAACCACATACCATGGGAGTCCTTGTCGGCGACGCAGAAGTCTTGGAGAGGGCTCG
This sequence comes from Dendrocalamus latiflorus, assembly GCA_017311315.1. Lineage (NCBI taxonomy): Eukaryota > Viridiplantae > Streptophyta > Magnoliopsida > Poales > Poaceae > Dendrocalamus > Dendrocalamus latiflorus. The sequence goes on along the minus strand of CM029653.1, from coordinate 7,802,712 downwards.
GATCGGAAGCAATGGCCTGCCATGAGACTAATGCAAGAATAGCAGTGAGGAGAAGGAAGAAGGAGGAGGAGGGGGCCATATCCTCTTCCACAGATGCTGTCTGTTTGTTAGCTGGATGTGTTTAATATCTCTGTAGTCCTGCTGCTTTGGCCATGGTTGGGGGATGCATGGATGTATATATATCTTGCCTGCAGCGACTGCAGGGTGAGTTTAATTATGAACAAGTCAAGAAGTCTACTATTTATTTGATTTGACTCAGTTTTGTGTAGACAACTCTCCCAACAATGAAGTGACCAAGTAAAGGTTACGCAATGTATTTAATGAAAAGAAAAGTAGTTTGATCATTTTTATGTGATGTTCGTCATGCATGACATTGATGCATGGTTAGTTGCGTGGGGAGTAAAACTCGGCGACGCGTCCCATATAACTAAGCCTAAACAACAATCTGCTCGTTGTCTTCCTTCTTCGATGCCTAATATAACATCAGAAGCAGTGTCATCCGTCATTAAATATCACATCAAATCGCTTTGAAGTACCTGGTCACCAACCTATAGTGATGGCGAGTCAAAAGCCAATTCCAATTACTCAGCCGGCCCCATATATGACCACGTCAGGTTAGTTAGCTAGCACACATATTAAAAGGAAAAACATAACGAAACTTCCTGAAGTTGATCGGTTCCAGATAGCATATTACTAGTTCTTGTGGTTACAACCAAATAGCAAAGGAACGAGGCTACAGGAAGACTGTGAAGAGACTGCCTGTAGCCTTACTTCATAGGGATGGCAATAGAAGTCTGTGCTAGTGACGTTGGTGATATATGATATTTGCAAAAAAGAGTGCTCTGGTCATTCCCATGATGCACTCATGCATGTATTTATAGCTATGATGGCTTAGTTACATATATACCTCTATCTATCCCTATCGTCTATCCCTATCTTTATAGGGGCACAATTGTCCTTTCTCCTTGCTTGGAGTTACACAAGCACCCCTATCTAAGTCTATTCTTCCAGAGGTACATGTGCCATTTCCTTGGCCTTTGTGGGCTTTCATAAAGCTGTCGGCTTTTCCTGCTGGCACTTGGGCCGTTTGGGCTAATGTGGGGGTCACTCCCCTAACAATAGACTCTTATGGTTAAGGGGCCCAGCTTTTTATGGGTTGAGACCATGCCTGATGTTGCTTGGCCCCATTTGTCCCTTCGACCCACCGAAAAGCGCTGCCGTGAATTCCCGCCAAATTGCGCTCCTAGTGAGCCGCCACGTGGAAACCACGAGGTGCGAACGAGCGTGGCGATGGCTGTTGGGCGCACGTGGCAGTAGTTGGCTTTTCAGCTTTTGGGAGGTGGGGCATCGCGCCGGTCATGAGGTGGCGTTTGCCTCCTTGACTACTATGCCCACCTTAGTGGTGCTGACCAGGTCGGTGCACTAGACTCCCGAGGCTCATTTGGTCGTGGCGGTGGTTGGTTTCTTGGGTTGTGCGTGGTGAGGCGTCACGTTTGACCTGGCCAGGTGCTTGTCCCCTCGATTACTACACCCCAGCCAGGCATTAACTGCTACTGCTGTGCCCCCTTTTTAAGCACACGCGCAACGCTTGGTTCTAGATATTTGCCTCCTGATTTTTCCCTTGTTCTTATGCCATGCCGCATTGTCTTGCTATTGTTGCTCTCCTGCCATTGCTCTCTCTTCTTCTCTTCCTGTCGCTGCATGTTTCACCATCAGCAGGGTGCGTGCTGGTGACCACTGCAGTCGTGGCTCAACGTCAGCCCCCTCCACCAGCCAGTCTGGTTGAGATGACTGTGTGGAGGTGGCTGCTGGGAAGCTATGGAAGGCATCGAGGAAGGCTGTTAGCATGTATGTAAACACGCTGGGGCCATCGATTGTGTCAGAGGAGCTGGTAGAGTCCCTGGTGCGCAATGGCAAGATTGCATCCCGTGACATTGTGCGCCTTCCTGGCAATGAGGTGGTTGAGCTGCATCCGCGGGAGGGTGAGACCATTGTGTTTGTGGTGTATTTTGATGCTAGGCTCTGTATCCCAGTGACACGGTTCATCGGAGACCTACTGCAATTATACAGGCTAGAGCTCCAACAGCTGACTCTGAATGCCATCACCCGGCTGGTAGTGTACTCCTAGGCCACCCGCTCGGAGGGCAACCAACCCCACGTGGTGGTCTTTGCGTCTCTTCATGACGCCAATGCCAACCGAAGTGGATCAGTCTGGGCCAAATTTCCAATCTGGGTAGGTTAGCCTATAGCTCTATAATCTGTCCTTGCAGGATTTGCCTACCAACTTGACCCGCTTGAAGTGGGAGTCTCACTAGATGGAGCGCTAGTTCTACCACAAGATTGTGCACGATAGCAGTCTTCGCTTTACTAGATGCCTCATGAACTTCATCCAGACCCCTTTCATGGTATTGGACCGAGACGATGAGGCATGGCTTCAGAGACTCCACGCGATTGCCCTCCAATTGAACATGCGGGACTGTGCCGAAGAGTACTACATGCTCCGCCTATCGCCTCTGTCTCACCGATGGGAGGTGTGAATAGCCTCACCTCGATTGGATGGTGTCCGCCCCTCACTAACGGCTCTACAGGGGCCTACGGGTCATGGTGAGTTTTTGTAGGCAAGCATATCTCTACGCCAGCTAACCCATTGTGCATGTTTGCACTGCAACCGTTGGCAGAGGTGGAGCGTGTCGCATGCATGTTCATGGGGCTGTACATCCTCAAGGTGCATGGCCTTCAGGTTGCGCTGACCACAGGGTTCCTCACATCAACTGCATGTGCGATGCCCTGGGCCTTGATGTGCCTGAGCGCCCGTGCCAGCCCCAAGTGGAGGTTGCGGGCACGGTGCGGGAGGCCATGAGGGTGAAGGCACCAATAGTGGTGTGGGTGCGGGCGAGCTGTGGGGGCTCCTCCTCGACTACCGTGGTCGTACCTCTCTCCTCGGCCCCCTTGATCTCACTGGGTCAATGGCCCGCCTAAGCGGGCTTGATGAGTCCAATGACTATGAAGCAAGGCATCATGCAAACTTGGGTGAGTGGCTAGCTTCCAGCATGGCTGACCTAGTAGACCCATAGAAGCTGAGGGCATGGTTGGTGGTGGACTTGCCAGCATCGATGACGTGCGCTCCACAGGCTTCACTAGGCCGCCCAACAAAGCGAGCACACATGAGTTCCCTTCCGGCAGGGCCAGATGGTTTTTGTTTTGCCTTGCGAGTACTAGACAGAGATTTGAGCTCAGAGGATGGTACACTGCTACCCCCTAAGTTGGCCCCTAACCCCAAGCGACGACGGCTATTGAGGGAAGTGCTGGTCTCACTGAAGGTAAGGCAGCAGATTCGAGTGTCGGCCAGCACGTCATAGGTAAGGGCTCCTTTCATTCTTAGGACTTCAAACAGTTGTCCGCACTATGCTCCCTTACCCTATCCCATTCATCAGTGCCTGCACATACTTTGGCAGTGAAGCATGGTCTGCTTGATGGGGATGAGGCTCGTGGACTCAGGGAGGGTCCTAGCACGGAAGGTGTCTCATGCACAGAGACCACGGAGGTGGCCAGTGTGGAGGTGGCATCCTGTGAAGGTCAGGTTGCGGCCGCAAAGGTGGATCCTAGGGCGTACTCACTTGACAACTTTGCCCCTCGAGCGGACACCCTCTGATTCCTCTACGCCATCATGCACCGTCTAGACTCCAGCCTCAACTAGAGCGCCCTACTACCCCGTGGTCCTGAGCTGCTTTTTGGAGCTCTAGAGGTGACTGAGGCGATGGTACTCTGATTGTTGTTGCCACACTCTCTCTTCTTTTCTTTTTTGACATGTATATATATAATCACGATGTGTTACGTGTCGTAGGTTGGTGCTCTGGCGCGGGCAACACAAATGGAAATGCTTGAGGAGGCATCGAGCTTGTAGGAGTAGTTGAACGCATCCCGAGCTGCTTCCTTGAGGCCAAAGTGGTGAAAGCATTAGTGGTCACAAAGGCTGCTATGGTCGAGGCCAATCATGTGCCACCGAGGAGAGGGGGAACTTTCTTTAGCAGGTGGCCACGTTGGAGGGGGAAAGGACCGACTGTAGTTCGAGGTTGCAGAGGGTCACAGGCTTCATGACCAATGTCTGGTGGCAGCATGGGAAGCCATGCAGAGCTTGGAGGTGACACTCATGGACCTCGTGGTCAAAGACCCACTACATTTTCAAGGCCTGGAAGATCTATGGGGGAGCATACGATACATGAGGGATGCTTCACCACTTTCCTTGAGGATAGCCCGTGCATACGGGGACCATTGCTCATTTGTCACCGCATAGATACTCCTCGGTCTCCTGCACATCCAAGGGTGTGAGCATGTTGCCCAACTAGTAGATCCATCTCTGGACCTTCCCTTGGGGAATATTATAATGTTGCATGCGATCCATGCAACACAGTGCTCTGCTTGTTCCTTCCGGTACAACCTGTTGGACAACCTAGGCTAGGCGATAGTGAAGGTGTCCCTCTGGCATGCTCTTGGGGGCTGCTACTGAGCTAGGGGCATGGCTCGGGAAAGTGGTCCTTCAGTGTTAATCTGGTATAGGAATCGTGGAGGCCGCCCATAGGTGTGATGCTGCCTTGCCTATGTGTGTTTGGTCCGTAGTCTTTTGTCACAGCAAGCCCTTCACACAGGACCTTTGCTTTGTAATCTTTGCTTTTTGTAGCGTGGGGACCTCTTGGCACTGGCTTGCCTTGCTTATTATGGCAAATGCCTTGTACCTTTTATGTCCTATTTGATTTGGTGAATTTGATCCATGTCTTCCTTAGGTAGGGGTTCAACAAAGATCGTCGTTCTATTACAGAGTGCCTGCTTCGGAGATGGCTCCACCACTAGTACTAGGTGGAGGACTTGTTGTAATTCTGGGCAAGCTTCTAGCCTCGGGCGCATACCCACCTGCACGCACACCTACATAAAGATTGAAAGTGAGGAGACCGAGTGACGGCATGTTCTCTCAAGGGGGTTTGGGTGTGGGAGGTGAAGTTGTCTGGGTTGACGATGTGTATCTACTTGTGCTTAGTTTTTGTTGTTTCTTGTGAGAAAGAAAAGTTGTTCCATTCGTACTGATGTGCCCATGTGCCTACGCTCTGCGTTCGAAACTTAGGTGACGAAGGCTTGCCATTTAGACTCTAGCATGCCTGTTGTCACATAGTAGAGTGACTTTTTGGGGACGAGGTCTCCCACTGAGAGGCTCCACGCATCACTTTCTTATTGTATGATGTCATTGTCATGCGGAGGTACTTCGCAATGTTGAGTGTGGCCAGCATCCAATCTCCATTATTGATGAAGTTGAGTGACACTCGACATTTGTACAACATCGAGGGGGCGGAGTGTACCACTCTATGGGATTTTGCCTTAAGCTCCTCTGTGGTCATGGCCTCATCTCCATAGAGCAACTGGAATGGGGTGAAGCCTGTCGAGCGGGAGACCATGGTTCTCATTGACCAGAGGACCTTTCGCAATTCTTCGGGCCACTTTCCCTTGGGGAGGCTGACCAATCATTTCTTGATGCTATCGGATATGGTGCCATTCGCATGCTCAATGGCTCTGTTGGATTGCGGATGCCCAACAGAGGCATAGCACACCTTGATGCCCATGCATTCATAATATTTGCAAAACATGTCTACATCAAACCGTAGACCATTGTCGATGGTTATCTCCCAAGGGACTCCAAAGCGGCATATAATATTCTACCATAGGAATTTCTAGGCTGCCTTGGAGGTAATCTTGGCAAGGGGTATGGCCTTGACCTACATGGAGAAGTAGACATAGGCGATAATGATGAATTTGCAATCTCCCGAGGCGCGTGGTAGTGGACCAATGATGTCGATCCCCATCAAGCCCATACAGGGGGATCAGTTGAAGGGGTGTAAGCGGGGCATGCGAGAACCACCCCATCCATTGACATCCCTAACACCGTTGGACCAACTCCATTGACATCCCTAACATCTAGTAGAAGCCTTGCTAGAAGGCTTTTTTTATGAGGGCTCTCAGGGCTATGTGGGATTCACATAGCCCGGTGTGCATCTCCGCAAGCAGCTCCTAGCCTTCATGTCATGAGAGGTAGTGAAGAAGTGGGGTGTAGACACCACACTTGTAGAGGATGCTGCCAACCAGTTCGAAGGTTCTTGCTTGATGCATCATCTTCCATCCTTGGCGTGGGTCATCTGGTTCATCACCGCCTAGGAGGAAGGCGACAATGGGTTATCTCCAGTTGTCATCTTGTGTGACGTGTAGCACTCCAGCAATTTGTGGTTGGTTGGGAGGGACCATCGTGGAATTCAGCACTTCAAAGAAGACCCCTGTAGGTGGCTCTCTTTCTTGACTGACAAATTTTGCTAATGTGTCTGCCTCGCCATTAGTGGCATGTGGTACGGATTTTATGGAGATTCCTGAGAAATGGTGCTCCCTCATGCGGACCACCACGAGATACCTAGTTAGACTAGGATCCTTGACTTGATAAGTCTTGTCGATGTGTGATGCGAGGAGGCAGGAATCGGTGTGTACGAGCACCCTTCATGCCCCGATGGCCTTTCCCTTGTGTAGCCCAAATAAGAGGGACTCATATTCTAGTATGTTGTTGGTTGCGAGAAAACTTAGGCGTGTGGTGTAGGAGAGGCTCTATCCTTCAAGAATTGTGATGATAGCCCCTACGTTGATTCTGTCAGCGTAGTAGGCCCCATTTGCATGTAGAGCCCACACTGGCTCCAAGGGTTTCTCGCAGGCCTGCTGGCCCCCGAGGGTCCATTCAATGATGAAGTCTACAAACACCTACAACTTGATGGTGGTTTGCACTACGTACATGAGGAGAAGAGGGCTAGCTTAGCTACCCACTTGCCGATGTGGCCGGTTGATTCCATGTTTTGTAGCATCTCTTCCCAACGGGAAGGATGAGGGTACAATACTGTTGTGCACCATGAAGTAGTGCCACAACTTGCGCAAATACATGAGTAGAGCATACGCGAGCTTCTCCAACTCAGTGTATAAGGTCCTGGCTCCTTGAAGAGCCTCCAACATGTAATATACTGGCTACAGCATAGGGCCTTCATCTAGCACGAGCACAACACTAATAGCGAGGGGGTCGTGGTGATATACAACAAGAGCAGAATCTCTAGTGTCAAGCACATGAGGCGGGGGAGCTTGGTGAGGTATTTGTTTAAGTCATGGAAGGCTTGTGCACACTCATCTATCCATCAAAAATTGCCTGAACCGCCCAATGTTTTGTAAAAAGGCAGCGCATGCTGTGCCCCTAGAGAGAAAATGACTAAGGGCGGCTAAGCAACCTGCGAGCCTCTTGATGAGCTAATGTTGTCCTGATCTTTCAATGAAAAGGATAATTTCAATTGGATGATGACCAACTCTCACGATCCTAGCTATAAACGCAACACATACGAACCAAGCAATCACTGAACTAATCACCAAGTCGTTATCAACTGTGCCAAAGACCTAATTGACCTGATCATGAGGATCAATTCCTGCAAGCAATCGAAGAACAAGCAAGAGCAAAGTAACAAGCAATCTGAATTGCGAATATATGAATTGAGTTCAAAAAGGTAGGATTCCATAGAGGTTCTTTATGGTTGGTCTAGTTGACACAAGTGAAGAACAAAAATTTTCACAATGGAGAAGCTAAGCAAATAATATCCAAGGAAACTAGAAGGGTGCAGCCTCCTTAAATAGAGGAGGAAAAGCCGCATAAAACTAAGAAATAAGGGGTCATACTATTCATGGTACTGTTCATATAAATAGTACAGCCATGAATAGTACAGGCTAAGAGAGGGGGCGCCTTCCCCTTGGGCCCAAGCATTACAAGGCCTAATTTGGCGTAAACAGGTGATGTAATACATTCTTTTAGTGATTATGGTACGTACAGGATGAATTTGGAGGTGAGGCTAGATTCGTTGGAAAGAGGATGAGATAATCTTTCCATCGAGTACTCATGGACCTCAAATGGACTCCGTATGTAAAAGTTATGCACATTTGAAATTGGCGCTGTCTTCAGAGGCCGAATTGAATCGCACAAGTTTATCTTAATGATTAGCTCCTAAGTTCTTGAGTAAAAGAACATCACATACATTAGGTAGTAGCATATTCTTATTAGAAACAAAATTTACTCCAAGAAATGAAGTTATCTAATAGTTCAATTGTTGTACGCGAGCCCTTGTAATTGGACCTTGCAAGTGCATAGGTTCAGATCCATTGGTTGTATGCATAGAAGTGATGTCCTCATCATCCTCCAGTTCTTGCATTTTAGTCATCCTCGAATCAAGCTCATCATCTTCTTCCAAATCCAAGGAACACATACAAGGAACACATACACGGAACACACACCGCTTGGGGAGTTGGGGTCCACACAAAATCACCATAAATCATGCATGATTATTCGTATAGTGTTTTACATTATCTCTACGCAAACGTGTCTACAATATTTTGCTAATCAGAAAGAACAAAAAATCATGTGTTATTTTTTCATTACACGGCTAAGCGTAAACCTTATCAAGCATCTGTGTATATAATTTAGTTGTGGTTGTTCTCCCAGAACTGAGCTTGGAGCCAATCCACAGCCTTCTTGTCCACCTGAAACGCCTTGGCAAGAACATCATCCGAGATTGGTGGCTTTGATCCAAACACTGCATTAGCAATGGTGATTGCGCCAGGGTTTTGGCTGCTGAGCGCGGCGATGGCAACTGCTGGCTTATCATAGCTTGGGTTGAATTGGAAGTGGATGAGCCCTTGCGGGAACACGAACACGTCTCCCTTGTTGAGTGTCTTCGTGAATAGCTTGTTGTCTGGGTTGGACGTGACGAATCCGACATAAAGTGTGCCCTCGAGGACTGTTAGGATCTCAGTGGCACGTGGGTGAGTGTGTGGTGGGTTCTGTCCTTTGGGAGCGTAGTCGATGCGTGCCATGGAGATGCCGAGGGTGTTGAGACCTGCAAGCTTCATCACGTTGATCAATGTTACGTTTGACCCGACCTTGCTCTTGGTAGTGTCCATTGGCTTGTCGAGGTTGGCAGCGAGGAAGAAGTCCTCGGCCTTCACGACATCAGCGTCCTTACAGGGGAATCCATTGACACGCACTGCATCAAAGAAGCAACATATGTACATGCGTTAGAAAGCCAAACGAAACATATGCTATTGTATGTGTCCATCTGATCCACGCGCATGACTTTGATGAAGCACTCTACCAGGGGAGTCCTTGTTCATGTCGGCGACACAGAAGTCCTGGAGAGGGCTGGGATCAGTAGCGACGGCTTGCGAAGCGACCAAGGAGAGAAAAGCAGCGAGAAGAAGGAAGTTAGAGGCGGCCATCTAGCTAGAGATCGATGGAGTTTTGCTAGCTCTTGTAGATGCAAGCTGTGTAGAAGTAGTCGATGCCTGTTGTGTATATGGAGCAAACTAGCTGATGCTTTGTCCATGGAGGCAAGGATGCACGCGTATATATAGCTTGTGAGGCGTGTGAGAAGGTGGGATCGATTCAGAAGATCAGGTCAAGGAGAGGCCGACTAGACAGATAGAAATGGTCCCAGGTTGAGCTAGCGACTGGTTCTCCCCTTGGCATACACATGTTGCATCCGACCCATGCAAGCTACTACTTAATTCGATCACGTGGTCTGGTGATGATACTCCTAGCAATGAGGTGACAAAGTATTTTGATAACTGTTATGCTCGTCACGCATGACATTGCTGATTGGTTGTGTGATCAGGTGATACATAGGGCATGTTAGTTAGAATATTAATTAACCTGATAAAGTGATGTCCTTGACCAGCTTGTGATCTCTGCATGTTCTTACGTTGGTGCATCCATGGAATACAATGGATCGACGCTATAATTTCATCTCAGTTAATTTACACAACAATCACGTATGGCCATTATTTATCTTCGTCAGCTCGCTTCATCACAATGGTTTACTTTGAACGGAACACTGAAATGACATCTCAAAAATAGAACTGATTATACAGAAATTTCATCAGTGATGAGTATCACATCAAGCTCGGTGTTCTTTCCATCATTCAATAAACCATGATGACCTGCACATAGATGGCCGGCCGGCCACTCACCATGATTTTTTTTTTGTTGAAAAGATATAAAGGCGGTCACCATCATGTTGGCCTTGTCGGAGAAACATGAATCAACTTCATGAATGTAATCGACACTTGGTCGTCAATAATACATGATCGACCATGTCAGACAGGCTTTGCAAGATATTAAAAGGAATGCTGATAGTACAAGATAGTCGCCGTTACGTGCTTAATCAACACGCTTTGTTGCATGCAGCCGGTGGCCATTTCAAGCTAGTCATACGCACTACTTGACTCGTCCACAAGCACACCTCGTGTTTCACGCACCCTCATGCGTATATATCCAAACCAATACTGTTGATGTGCTAGGAGATTCGTAATATTTGATGTGGGTACTTTTCACATATCTATAAAAAAGTATATTAGAGATATCAAATTCCAAAAAATAATTTAAGTTCAATTTATCTAGTTTGAGCTAGTTTCATGGTATCTACCCACAATAGTCACATTAAATTCAAAAGTAGTTCAAACTAGTTTGAGTTGAGTTCAAAACTCACTTACCATAAATACATCAAAAGTATAAAACATTTTTATACACAAACTTCAAAATTTTTATTAGTCATACAAGTGTATCGGATTGTTTTTGACGTGGCTGCCTAGGCACCCAAGTGTCTGATGTAATTTACCCACACACACACACACACACACACACACACACACACACACACATATATACACACACACACACACACACACACACACACACACACACACACACACATATATATATATATATATATAATTTGTTGGACTTGGAAATTCGATTTTGGATCCTGTGTGTTTACCGTGGTAGTCCCACAATCAATCACTAGCACACAAATAGAACACCGATATATGTCTTTGTGATCTACCATTTGGCCATTATCACCGACGGTTTTTAATAAGAATCGTCTATGATATCTTCCATTATCACAGATGATTTTTGTTATGAACTGTCTGTGATGTCTCTATCATAGACGGTCTGTAATCTAAACCGTCTGTGATGCCTCGCCACGTCACCGATCCACGACATATCCCTCAGGATCTCGATCTCACCTATTCATTCTCTTCACATCGAATAGCAGGCACCAGTCTCCTCCCCACCTCTCACCCCTTATTAACTCCCCTCTCCCTACTCGAAGAACCAATACCACCAGTACTACTCCAACTCATTTGTGTGCGGCAAGGGTGAGAAAGGGTTCAACAAGGGCGGCTGAAATTTCGCTTGAAGTAAGATGAAAGGAAGAAGGCAATGGCAAATATGCACTATTCCAAGTCACCGGCATAGAAGCTGAAAATTGTGTTCATTGCCTTTTGTTTCTGCTACCTGAAAATTTTCCCACACCACTTATTATATATTGCAGTTTAATGAAGGATATGTAAGTCTAGCTTGTATTAGCCTGAAGTTTCTTGTAGTGTAAGCATCTTTCTAAAATTAAAACCGTGAAGCTTATATTTGTAAAATTGTAAGTGTCCTCTTGTGTATGCAGTGCTATAGATAACTTACTCATTATGTTGTGATGTTGTAATGGTGGATTCTAATCTTAATAGAAATGGAATGTGTTGCTGTGTTTGTTGTTGTATTTGCTTATTTTCAGACGGCATAGTTAACATTTATGAGGCTAGCCGAAAAATAGAAAAAATTGAAGTATAGAATGAACTATCACAGACAGTTTTGTAGTATAAACCGTCTGTTAAGAATTATCACAGACAGCTCGAACCAAAAACCATCTGTAATACTCGCACATAATAGATGGTTCTATCTACTAACCGTCTGTCATACTCGCTCATCACAGACGGTTGGAAGCTGTAACCATCTATGATGTATGAGTAGCACAAACGGTTTTTGGTTTGAGCCGTCTGTGATAGTGTTCTTCATAGACGGTTCTAGTTATAAACTGTTTATGTTGTATTTATCACAGACGGGTCGCAAACCGTTTGTGATAACCTCCGATTATCACTGACACATAAATTCAGATGGTTCAAAAAACCGTATGTGATGACAGTTTCGAACCGTCTATGATGACCCTTTTTATAGTAGTGATTGTTAGCCGCTTCCAAAAATTTGTCAGGTTTAATTTGAGTGTCAAGAATTTTAAAATAAAATAATTATGTTTAAGCACAAAACTTAATACAGCAACATCATTCAAAGTTCAGCTCGCATGAGCATTTTATGTCTACAACAAGACATACTGGACAAATATTTTATTCAACTTCCAAGCAAATCAATACATGATATATATTTTGCATGCTAATCAGATACAACAAGCATACATATTAGTATACAATACAACATTACTATCTAATAGGATAGCAGCTAGTACGTGCAACATTTAATTAATTAATTGTGGTTATCTGCCCAGAACTGAGCTTGGAGCCAATCCACAGTCTTCTTATCCACCTGAAACGCCTTGGCCAAAACATCATCTGAGATCGGCGGCTTTGACCCAAACACAGCATTTGCAATGGTGATAGCCCCAGGGTTTTGGCTGCTAAGTGCAGCAATTGCAACCGCTGGCATGTGGGGGTTAGGGTTGAATTGGAAGTGGATGAGTCCTTGTGGGAATACAAACACGTCACCCTTGTTGAGCACCTTAGAGAAGAGCTTGTTTGGAAGTGGAGGAGCTTGGTTGGACGTGACAAAGCCGACGTAGAGTGTACCTTCAAGCACGGTGAGAATCTCGGTGGCACGTGGGTGGGTGTGCGGTGGGTTCTCACCTAAGGGTGCATAGTCGATGCGCGCCAATGAAATGCCGAGGGTGTTGAGGCCAGGGATCCGCATGACGTTGATCAAGGTAACGTTGGACCTGACCTTGCTGGTCATCGTGTCCCTAGGCATGTCAAGTTTGGCTGCCATGAAGAAGTCCTCCGCTTTCACATCCTTCGGGTCTTTGCAGGCAAATCCATTAACAAGCACTGTATCAAAGAAGTAATATATATACACAAAAGTCAGAAGTTATTTCAAAACACATATATATCTCCGTACGCTTGAGAACCATTGCATGTGCCAAAACTGAGAATTCAGATACGAACAGATGCAAGAACCACTTACCATGGGAGTCCTTGTCGGCGACGCAGAAGTCTTGGAGAGGGCTCGGATCGGAAGCAATGGCCTGCCATGAGACTAATGCAAGAATAGCAGTGAGGAGAAGGAATGGGGAGAAGGCCATATGCTCTTCAACAGATGCTGTCTGTTTGTTAGCTCGATGTGTTTAATATCTCTGTAGTCCTGCTGCTGTGGCCATGGTTGGGGGATGCATGGATGTATATATATCTTGCCTGCAGCGACTGCAGGGTGAGTTTAATTATGAACAAGTCAAGAAGTCTACTATTTATTTGATTTGACTCAGTTTTGTGTAGACAACTCTCCCAACAATGAAGTGACCAAGTAAAGGTTACGCAATATATTTAATGAAAAGAAAAGTAGTTTGATCATTTTTTATGTGATGTTCGTCATGCATGACATTGATGCATGGTTAGTTGCGTGGGGAGTAAAACTCGGCGACGCGTCCCATATAACTAAGCCTAAACAACAATCTGCTCGTTGTCTTCCTTCTTCGATGCCTAATATAACATCAGAAGCAGTGTCATCCGTCATTAAATATCACATCAAATCGCTTTGAAGTACCTGGTCACCATCCTATAGTGATGGCGAGTCAAAAGCCAATTCCAATTACTCAGCCGGCCCCATATATGACCACGTCAGGTTAGTTAGCTAGCACACATTAAAAGGAAAAACATAACGAAACTTCCTAAAGTTGATCGGTTCCAGATAGCATATTACTAGTTCTTGTGGTTACAACCAAATAGCAAAGGAACGAGGCTACAGGAAGACTGTGAAGAGACTGCCCGTAGCCTTACATCATAGGGATGGCAATAGAAGTCTGTGCTAGTGACGTTGGTGATATCTGATATTTGCAAAAAAGAGTGCTCTGGTCATTCCCATGATGCACTCATGCATGTATTTATAGCTATGATGGCTTAGTTACATACACTACTACAGAAATCCTAATACTGGATGACCAATCACAGACGGTTTGACAAAACCGTCTGTGATTGACACTAACACAGACGATTTTAATTTGGACACCGTCTGTGTTAGTGGCGTCGGATAAAACGAGTATCACAGACAGTTCTTACCGATGTACTAAAGTATCACAGACGGTTTTTAATAAAAACCGTCTGTGTTGTGTAGACTATCACAGACGGTTGTTGTTAAGAACCGTCTGTGAATGTTCACAGACGGTTTTTAACAAGAACCGTCTGTGATGTCCCTTTGTCTGTCATATTCTGTTCATGATCAGTGGTTAATATATAAGTACACATTGCTTCTAATAACTTAACTACAGAACTACTGAGACAAGAGATCACAAATTAAAGGCAAATTTATTAATTTCAATTAGAGGCAAATTTATTACAAAAGTCGCACAGGTAAAGAGCTTCCCAGATTGTAATCTTTTGGGCTTCGTACGCTTCTTCTTTGACTTTGGGACTTGGAGGATCAGCCACTGACTTTTCGAACGCCGTTAAGATTATCCTTGTCCTCAGCACTTCCTCCTCCAGCCTGGACAAATAATCAGTAGCATAGACCATAATGTCGTAGAGGATAGCATGAAAAGATTCCTCAGAATCTGCCGTTTCTGCTTGATCGGCAAGGCTATCCATCAGTCTCTCCAATGCGTGTAGAGCTTCTTCCGCTTTGCGCACATTGTGAAGAAGAACCAGGGTAAGGGCTGTTTCCCTTTCTTGAGCGGCAGCGAGACGCCTCCGTCGACGGTGGATGATCAGGTCGAGCTGACGGATGCAAGAAAGTCGGGGAAGGAGAGCAGGGCGTGTGCGGAGAAGCTGCTCCAGATGTAAATTGCTGGCTGCCTGTGTAAGGTTCCGGCCGAACAATTCTTGATGAACAGATGAGAGGAAGGAGATGATCACAGGAATAGTAGAAGCCATATTGTATGTACGTAGAAGAGACCGGGATTAGGCACGCATATTTAACCTTTAGCACAGACGGTTCGTATACCCAAACATTAATGATATAGACGCTTCGTATAACAATCGAGAGACGTTAATTAGACGATCGAAACACGAAGCGTTTTGACATAAAACTTATGACAGATGATTTTTTTATAAAAACCGTCTGTGATAAGATTTATCACAGACGGTTTTTAAACTTAGAACCGTCTGTGATATTAATATCACAGACGGTTCTACGTCTAGAACCGTCTGTAATAAGCCTCCCTATAAATACCCTTTGGCTAGGGTTTTCCCCGTATGCTGCAGTTATATTCTACATCTAAATCCCGATCTGTCTCGTTGCCGCTGCCTCCCCGAGCCCTCGCCGGCCGCCTTCCCGAGCCGTCCGCGTTCGAAGACCGACGCTTGGCTCGCCTCCACGCGCGGCGCCTCCGCTCGCCCGTCGCCTGCGGTCGCCTCCCTAAGCCCTCGCCGGCCGCCTTCCCGAGCCGTCCGCGTTCGAAGACCGACGCTTGGCTCGCCTCCACGCCCGGCGCCTCCGCTCGCCCGTCGCCTGCGGTCGCCTCCCCGAGCCCTCGCCGGCCACCTCCCCGACCCCTCGTCGGCCTTTATGTGATGCTATGATTTGCTTTTAAAAAAAAGATAGTAATTGAGTATAAATATGTTGCCGGCCTTGATAGAACTTTGTTTAGAGACCTTATAGTAATAATATATGCCACATAGACCTTCAAGGGGCATGAAGCAAGTGACACACTAGTGTATCCTGTTCAATGAACCTGATACACTAGTTTGTGTCATTTGCTTCATAGAACATTGTTTAGAGACCTTGTAGTAATAGTATATGCCACATAGACCTTCAAGGGGCATGAAGCAAGTGACACACTCTAGTGTTCCCGTTCAATGAACTGGATTCACTAGTTTATGTCATTTGCTTCATAGAACTTTGTTTAGAGACCTTGTAGTAATAGTATATGCCACATAGACCTTCAAGGGGCATGAAGCAAGTAACACACTCTAGTGTATCCTGTTCAATGAACCGGATATACTAGTTTGTGTCATTTGCTTCATAGAACTTTGTTTAGAGACCTTGTAGTAATAGTATATGCCACATAGACCTTCAAGGGGCATGAGGCAAGTAACACACTCTAGTGTATCCTGTTCAATGAACCGGATACACTAGTTTGTGTCATTTGCTTCATAGAACTTTGTTTAGAGACCTTGTAGTAATAATATATGCCACATAGATCTTCAAGGGGCATGAAGCAAGTGACACACACTAGTGTATCCGGTTCAATGAACCTGATACACTAATTTGTGTCATTTGCTTCATAGTATTAACAACTAAAGTTTGTCACCCACGCATTTTCAACATCATCACCGGATGCGTCCCATTATATATGTACGCACCAATTCTAAGGTTTGTCAATCTTCCCACATTTGTTTCATACTAGTATAGTGTCCGTGCTAACGCCACGGCGGCATTTTAGGGATGCACACGAAATCAACCAAACGAATTTTTGAATGACCATACATGTTTTGTTCCCTGCTTTCAAAGCCAATTTTTGAATGGCTATATATGTAGTGTGCCCGTGCTAACGCTACGGTAAAATACAAAACAAGATAAAATTTGTAAAAAATAAAACAAACAATCAGATTCATTAAGATTCACGTCTCATATATTGTATAACCAAATATTTTTGTCACAGTCAAATCAACAGGAATACAAACAAGTGAAATTCACTCAAGAATGTGCTTGTAAACCTGATCATACATTAGGTTCATGGTATATGTAATGGAGAGAATCAACCAAAGGATCGTCAAACATGGAAAAACATTGATCCTGGCTAAATGCTACTAATGGTACCTTGTGCTCCAAAGAATATAAGAATGCCTGCAACATGCCAATGAAGTGTCACTAATGTTGCAAATATAGAAGAATAGTTATTAGTTGTACCAAGACTTAAACAAAAGTTAGATATGATATGCCACTAAACTCCTATACGCATTGAGTTTAATGAAAAAAATGCAGGTGTTCAGCACAAGCATTGTTGCTAACTTAAATTGGTGAAGATGGAGAGTACGATAATGATCTAACTTACTCAGATAGATAGTTCTACAGTTTCTTTCTGTTGTGGATCCACCTAATAAACAACCAGATAATAATCTCAGATATAAGTGGGCCTGTAAGCTAGCGCATTAGCTGGAGAGATACAAAACCAGACGCTATACCATTTTTTAAGGTTAAAAAACAGAAAATAATGTAACCTTTCTGGATCTAGATTACTTTTGTGTGCATGTATGATCTCAAAACAGAGCAAATAAAAACTGTTGCTTACCCCTCTGGATCTAGTATAGTGTCCGTGCTAACGCCACGGCGGCATTTTAGGGATGCACACGAAATCAACCAAACGAATTTTTGAATGGCCATACATGTGTACCTTCGTTGGTCTGGCGTGACATTAGTATTGAGTTCAATTACATAGTCATCAAGATTTGGAATAGCTCCAACTCTGTTAAAGGTCTGTACATATGCGTATTGAGTATTGAGTTAAAGATTTGGCGTGACATTAGTATTGAGTTCGACTTGGAAATCAGCAAGGCATACAAAGTAAACTCGAGTTCGCAGCGTACCACGAGTATATAATAACAATTTTTACGCACAGCATGAGCCTTTCATGATAAGGATAAATTTTCATATGTAGCAGGAAACAAAAAAAAACAGAATGATTGAGGGCACACCTTTGGATGATCAAGAGTGAACATGGCTATTTTATTATCAGCACCTCCTGAGATTCCACCATTGCATAACCCATCAATAGCAATGGATAAAGCTGCACACCTGAACCTTATTAGATCATACATTGTTTCATTCTTGAAGACAAACATAACTATTATTGGAGAAGGTAAGTTAATCAACTAAAAATTAAAATTGAGAGGGGATAGCATGAGACTTCCCGGCGAAACATAATCCGACAAGATCAGTTTCTCATGTGGTGTTGGACCCCAGTAGTATCCGCGCAAGCCAACCACATTAGGATGCCGGATGTTTGCGAATTTCTTGGCCTCCTTTGAAAACTCTTTCTTGGGCCTTGCGACACCTTCGCTCAGCCACTTCACTGTCAGGAAGACACCATTCTCCAGTGTTGCCCTGTACGAAGTCCCATGGCTGCTCCTCCCAAGTACTTCAGCTGGCGCCCTTGACAGTTCCTCTGGTGTTAGTGTGATTGTCTCATCCAGGAAGTGCAGCTCCCCTGCTAGCCTGTCGGGTGATCTCACCTCCAACCGTGCCAGGCTTTCCTGGCCATATGCCTCCCCAGAATCAGGTGACCAAGAGAAGCGGCTACCCTTTGATGGTGAAAATCCCCCCGCAGCTGACAACTTTTCTTCTTGGCTTACTGCTTCAGATGTAGAGCCCTTTCGAGGAGCAACAAGATCATCTGCTGAGACCAAACCACCTTTGTCATCCTTTCCTTTCATACTGGCAATATCTTTAGTAGCCCTGTGGAGGTTCTTGTCGGAGACCTTCTCTGAGTTAGGAAACTGCCTTGAGATCCGCTTGTAGTGGCATATAATAGCAACAAGGATAAGGATGACAAGAACAACAATGCTAGCTGCTACAAGTGCTATTTTAGCAGCTGTACTGAGTGATTTACCACTTGCTGAACCAGATGGGGAATTGCCAAATCCAGATGAGCTAGCAGGATACTCCAATCTTGAGTTCCCAGGATGGAAAGAAGATTCTGGAAACTTTCTCAAGTTCACTGGGACAACACCAGACAGGTCATTATATGAGGCATTGAAGGATTGGAGGGTATCTGGAAGTGTCTCGGGCAATGGCCCAGTGAACTGGTTCATTGATATGTCAAGAGCAGTAAGTGCTGCAAGCTTAGTGATAGCAGCCGGTAAAGGACCAGAGAAATTGTTTGTAGATATGTCAAGAACTTGGAGGCCAGATAAGGTGGCTATATCATCTGGGAGGCTGCCATTAAAATGGTTTCCAGAAATATCAAGCACTTGAAGACTCAAATTTTTGGATGAGGATCCCGGAAATGATATGCCACCAGTAAGCATGTTATCTTGGATGTAGAGCTTTTGCAGCATGGAGGAAGTGAGTAAATCAGCAGGAATAGGACCACTGAACTGATTAGAGCTGAGGTCAAGGACAGTAAGCTTGGGGTACTGAACAACAGCTTCAGGGATGGTATCAGCTAGAGTATTATGAGAAAGATTCAGGTAGTTCAGACGAAGGAATTGAGAGCTCCCATCAGGAATTGTCCCAGTTAGATTGTTCTGGCTAAGATCAACATATTCCAAATCATTGCTCCATTTGGCAATAACTGATAAATTTCCTTTAAATTTGTTATTTGATAGATCTAACACAGTGCAGCTTCCAGCAAGCAATGGAAGATCCCCAAAAAGAGCATTTGAGGAGAGATTAAGGATATGCAAGGTAGTTGATGTGACCATATTGATATGTCCTGCGGAGTACAGAAAACTACAGTTAGTCCCAAAAAAACTAAGAAACTAATGGACTGATACTGACAAAGTGTCATCATGGAGAAGCGTCATGCTAGGAAAGGAAACATGCAGCTGTTGGTAAATGCATTTGCATATGTAATTTTCCTGCTCTTTCTAACGGATTGAGCTCTAGGAAAGAAGAGTTTACTCAAACATAAGCCACAGGTCTAAAAGGCATCAGGTACCAATGCCACAGCTATGAAATGCAACTGTTTAATACAGGCATAGCTTATACAGCTTGTAATACTTGCTGACGTTAGAGAAGTCCACAAAATTTAAATCCAACATCACATCGCCTAGCTGCACTGAGTCAAGGGCATACCTTTTCCATTAGTCCTTGAAGAGCTGGAAAATCCACTGCCTCCCTGCCCTTCTGAAATAGCTCATCTAGTGACTTCAACAAGAATATATTCTTGCTCACCTGCAAAGAAACACTGCTTTACCATTAAGTACCAGCAAGATATAGTGCCAAGCGTTCTAGATTAAGAGAGATATAGTATTTGTAATTATTATATATAAAAAGAGAAAAAATAAAGCCTAAAGTCAAGCTTGATATCAACAAAGGAAGCAAACACAAAATTCTGTCCTTTAGCATCTGCACAAAGCTATCAGTTTGGCACAAAGAAGCAAACCTATGAATGGTTGTAAAACTGACAAGTTCATGCCACTTTGAATATGCTAAGCTTAAATCAAGTGTTCATCTCAAAAACAGCAACCCCGAGTTATGTATTAAATGACATCTGAAAAACAGCAACCCCGAGTTGAAAGCTGACACTGAATTTGGCATCCATCAAGATTTAAACTCCTGCAAACCAAGCCAAAAAAAGAGATGAGCTTCTTATTACTCACATATTTAATACATAACTCGGGGTTTTGAAATATTTAATACGTACGCAGGACAAAAAATTAGGAGGTGCTTATAGGACAAAGCTAATATGAGACAAGCATACCATACATACATCTAACCAGTGTCAGATCCAGAAATGGAGCACGCCTGATGCTAATTTATGGCAGACTACAATTATTGATAAATTGGAACAGTAGTAAAATATTTAGCAATCTGCATTACAAATTTATATTTCACAAACCGAGATTTTGAAATCGGAATAGAATATCCATTTATAAACTACATTTGGAACTCAGCGAAAGAAATCCCCCAATCCAATCAACTATTCAAAGATCTAAGAAACCATCCCTAGCTAGCTATGTGAAGCGCATAAGGAGTGAAGGCTGAAGAGACGCACCTGCTGTTGGCTGCTGCTGCTTCTGTTGCTCCGAACGGCCGATGGGAAAATGGGGATTGGGGAGCCGTGCCGTCGGTGGAGACGGAGGGTCGAGGTGATGACCACATTGCTAATTCGTTCAAATTATAAGAAACTTTTATATGACTGCACGAAGCATAAAAGATAACATTTAAACGTAATTCCATGCTACTGTCTTTCTCATTCTAATCATCAAGACAATGGCTAAAAAAATTTAATGGATGCTGTCGTAATAACACTAAAATGCCTATACCACCAGTAGGAGTGAAAGACACCTGTAACTTGTTTTGTATTTTGCTTCTTACATGCCACCAGTCATCAGACAATCATAGCTAAAGTAATAGGTTACTCCATATTCATATATTGAACATAGCAAAAGGCAACATCATCCTGAAATAAGAACATAACGGGGCAAGAAAATAAACCAAAACACACAGTATGGCTTCCACCAGGGCCAGATGTGGCATTGCAATTGAAGTGGTATACCATAAAATTTGCAAGTAACCTACAAGGTTCCCACTGAGCAAGAACTCTCTGATACAGGACTCCTTATGAGCAAAGCAGCATGACGCCAGTAAAAGTGGCCAATACCGAGAATTCGCATATTAGATAGTACATCACCATACCACATCTACCCTACTGGCTAATTAGGGATTTTGTAATTGAACAACGAAGGGACGATTCAAGGGCTGAACAGCTAGGAGCCTAGGATAGCCTACCGACTCAACCCAACAGATCATCTAGATATCCCAGATCAAAGCATCAAAGGCAAGCCTATAAACTTCTAGAAACGGGGTCTAGATCGGTCTGTGCAAGGAAAGACTGCTGGTCGGGGGCAAACCTAGCAGAGAGGAGATGAGAAGGGGCGAGAGCAAGGTGTAGGACGGTACCTTGCGACGGTAAGATCTCGCGAAGGGGTCGCAATCACACCGGCGGGCGGGGAGGCTCGCGTTGCTGCCTGCTCGATTTGGGGTCTGGACTGCTTCGCTGAATCGTTTATAGCACATAGCAGATCATTTATAGCACAATACAAATAGGTAGCAGATCGTTTATCCAACCTGACAAATGCTCAATTCAACAAACTTTTTTCGAGAAATCCCCAACAATCCCGCCCAAAAGCGGCTAGATCTGAAGAAAAATAACCAACCTGTGTCCGACGTGGATGGCCTGGACGGACGACGCCGCTCTCCTGCAGGATCTCCCGGTCGATCTACTTGCTGCAGTAGCGCCGCCGCCTTCTAGCCGCGGTCTCGCGGAGTCCCTCCACGTCCTACGATGCCGCCGCCTTCCACTCCAGGAGACGATCGACCTGCATGCATGCAAGCCGCGAGCGTCAGGGACGTGGGAGGGGGTACTCTCGGCCGCGCGGGTGAAGCGGCGGCGGCGGGGAGAGGCGAGATGGGAGGATGGGGGAGGGGAGGCGTGGGGGAGGATGGGGGGAGGCGGAGGGAGGATGGGGGAGGCGGAGGGAGGGGAGGCGCGGGGGAGGAGGGGGGAGGCGCGGGGGAGGCGGAGGGAGGGGAGGCGCGGGGGAGGAGGGGGAGGCGCGGGGGAGGCGGAGGGAGCGGAGGAAGCGCGGGGGAGGAGGGGGAGGCGCGGGGGAGGCGGAGGGAGCGGAGGAAGCGCGGGGGAGGAGGGGAGGCGCGGGGGAGGAGGAGGAGGGGGAGGCGGAGGGAGCGGAGGAGGCGCGGGGGAGGCGGAAGGAGGGGGCAGCGCAGGTCGAGTGGGGGCGCGGGGTGGAGGGGTACTGCAGATCCATTGAAGGATGACCGTCGGATATGGTTGAGTAAGGAGAGAGAATGGATGAGAGTTAATCTGGTGCGCACGTTTTTATGATGGTGTATTTCTGGGTGCATATTGTGGTGTGGACGTAGTTAAGGTCATGACTGTAGAGCAGGTAATTGTTGGGTGGATGTAAAATAATTTGAACTGGTGGATTAATAGTGTAGACTTGTTAGCTTATATATGTACGCGCATTGATATTCCTATTGACAGGCTGCGCCCATCTCTACAACTGCATTGAAACAGCCGGACTTTGCAAAAAATCGAGGAGAGTGAGCTTGGTTTTTGTGGTCTAAAGTCATAAGACCAGATGGAGAGTTCTACTGCGCACAATGATTTTTTATTGCTCTTATCACTCTGTAATTGTGAATTTGTTAATGGATATTTTATTTCATTTCAATTAATTCATTTGCGAAATGGATGCCTTATGTCTGTGAATGAAATGTGATGTGAATTGGATGTTATATGTTTGTGAAATGAATTGAGATGTGAATTGTATGTATACATATACTTGTTTATCTGCTTGTTTCAGAGGGCATGGCTAGCATTTCCTGAGGCTAGCCAATAAACACAAATAGATTTATGGGTAGAAAATAACATCACAGACGGTTTTTAGTTACAAACCGTCTGTGATGACATATCACAGACGGTTTGTAACTAAAAACCGTCTTTGATATATCAATATCACAGCCGGTTTTTAACTAAAAACCATCTGTGATATATCAGCTATCACAGACGGTTTTCAGTTAAAACTGTCTGTGATATTGATATATCACAGACGGTTCGACAACCGTCTGTGATAACCTTCGATTATCACTGACCCATAAATTCAAACGGTTCAGAAAACCGTTTGTGATGACGTTTTTGAACCGTCTGTGATGACCTTTTCTGTAGTAGTGATATATACCTCTATCTATCCCTATCTTTATAGGGGCACAATTGTCCTTTCTCCTTGCTTGGAGTTACACAAGCACCCCTATCTAAGTCTATTCTTCCAGAGGTACATGTGCCATTTCCTTGGCCTTTGTGGGCTTTCATAAAGCTGTCGGCTTTTCCTGCTGGCACTTGGGCCGTTTGGGCTAATGTGGGGGTCACTCCCCTAACAATAGACTCTTATGGTTAAGGGGCCCAGCATTTTATGGGCTGAGACCATGCCTGATGTTGCTTGGCCCCATTTGTCCCTTGGACTCACCGAAAAAGCGCTGCCGTGAATTCCCGCCAAATGCGCTCCTAGTGAGCCACCACGTGGAAACCACGAGGTGCGAACGAGCGTGGCGATGGCTGTTGGAAGCACGTGGCGGTAGTTGGCTTTTCAGCTTTTGGGAGGTGAGGCATCGCACCGGTCATGAGGTGGCATTTGCCTCCTTGACTACTATGCCCACCTTAGTGGTGCTGACCAGGTCGGTGCACTAGACTCCCGAGGCTCATTTGGTCATGGCGGTGATTGGTTTCTTGGGTTGTGCGTGGTGAGGCGTCACGTTTGACCTGGCCAGGTGCTTGTCCCCTCGATTACTACACCCCAGCCAGGCATTAACTGCTACTGCTGTGCCCCCTTTTAAGCACACGCGCAACGCTTGGTTCCAGATATTTGCCTCCTAATTTTTCCCTTGATCTTATGCCATGCCGTATTGTCTTGCTATTGTAGCTCTCCTTCCATCGCTCCCTCTTCTTCTCTTCCTGTCGCTGCATGTTCCGCCATCAGCAGGGTGCGTGCTGGTGACCACTGCAGTCATGGCTCAACGTCAGCCCCCTCCACCAGCCAGTCTGGTTGGGATGACTGTGTGGAGGTGGCTGCTGGGAAGCTATGGAAGGCATCGAGGAAGGCTGTTAGCATGTATGTAAACACGCTGGGGCCATCGATTGTGTCAGAGGAGCTGGTAGAGTCCCTGGTGCGCAATGGCAAGATTGCATCCCGTGACATTGTGCGCTTTCCTGGCGATGAGGTGGTTGAGCTGCATCCGCGGGAGGGTGAGACCATTGTGTTTGTGGTGTATTTTGATGCTGGGCTCTGTATCCCAGTGACACGGTTCATCAGAGACCTATTGCAGTTATACAGGCTAGAGCTCCAACAGCTGACTCTGAATGCCATCACCCGGCTGGTAGTGTACTCCTGGGCCACCCGCTCGAAGGGCAACCAACCCCACGTGGTGGTCTTCGCGTCTCTTCATGACGCCAATGCCAACCGAAGTGGATCGGTCTGGGCCAAATTTCCAATCTGGGTAGGTTAGCCTATAGCTCTATAATCTGTCCTTGCAGGATTTGCCTACCAACTTGACCCGCTTGAAGTGGGAGTCTCACTAGATGGAGCACTGGTTCTACCACAAGATTGTGCACGATAGCAATCTTCGCTTTACTAGACGCCTCATGGACTTCATCTAGACCCCTTTCATGGTATTGGACCGAGACGATGAGGCATGGCTTTAGAGACTCCACGCGATTGCCCTCCAATTGAACATGCGGGACTGTGCCGAAGAGTACTACATGCTCCGCCTGTCGCCTCTGTCTCACCGATGGGGAGGTGTGAATAGCCTCACCTCGATTGGATGGTGTCCGCCCCTCACTAACGGCTCTACAGGGGCCTACGGGTCATGGTGAGTTTTTGTAGGCAAGCATATCTCTACGCCAGCTAACCCATTGTGTTTGCACTGCAACCGTTGGCAGAGGTGGAGCGTGTCGCATGCATGTTCATGGGGCTGTACATCCTCAAGGTGCATGGCCTTCAGGTTGCGCTGACCACAGGGGTTCCTCACATCACCTGCATGTGCGATGCCCTGGGCCTTGATGTGCCTGAGCGCCCATGCCAGCCCCAAATGGAGGTCGCGGGCACAGTGCGGGCGGCCATGAGGGTGAAGGCACCAATAGTGGTGTGGGTGCGGGCGAGCTGTGGGGGCTCCTCCTCGACTACCGTGGTCGTACCTCTCTCCTCGGCCCCCTTGATCTCACTGGGTCAAAGGCCCACCTAAGCGGGCTTGATGAGTCCAATGACTCTGAGGCAGAAGAGGGGACTGGCAAGGTAGAGGATGGTGGTGGCAAAGGTGATGATGACGACGATGATAGTGGTGACGAGGATGATGTGCACATCCTCGATACGCCTAGCTTTGCCATGGCGAAGGGTCATGCAGCACCCCTGAAGCAAGTTATCATGCAAACTTGGGTGAGTGGCTAGCTTCCAGCATGGCTGACCTAGTAGACCCATAGAAGCTGAGGGCATGGTTGGTGGTGGACTTGCCAGCATCGATGACGTGCGCTCCACTGGCTTCACTAGGCCGCCCAACAAAGCGAGCACATATGAGTTCCCCTCCGGCAGGGCCAGCTGGTTTTTGTTTTGCCTTGCGAGTACTAGACAGAGATTTGAGCTCAAAGGATGGTACGCTGCTACCCCCCTAAGTTGGCCCCCTGACCCCAAGCAACGACGGCTATTGAGGGAAGTGCTGGTCTCACTAAAGGTAAGGCAGCAGATCCGAGTGTCGGCCAGCACGTCATAGGAAAGGGTTCCTTTCATTCTTGGGATTTCAAACAGCTGTCCGCACTATGCTCCCTTACCCTATCCCATTCATCAGTGCCTGCACGTACTTTGGCAGTGAAGCATGGTCTGCTTGATGGGGATGAGGCTCGTGGACTCGGGGAGGGTCCTAGCACAGAAGGTGTCTCACGCACAGAGACCACGGAGGTGGCCAGTGTGGAGGTGGCATCCTGTGAAGGTCAGGTTGCGGCCGCAAAGGTGGAGCCCAGGGCGTACTCACTTGACAACTTTGCCCCTCGAGCGGACACCCTCTGATTCCTCTACACCATCATGCACCGTCTAGACTCCAGCCTCAACTGGAGCGCCCTACTACCCTGTGGCCCTGAGCTGCTTTTTGGAGCTCTAGAGGTGACTGAGGCGATGGTACTCTGATCGTTGTTGCCACACTCTCTCTTCTTTTCTTTTTTGACATGTATATATATAATCACGATGTGTTACGTGTCGTAGGCTGTTGCTCTGGCGTGGGCAACACAAATGGAAATGCTTGAGGAGGCATATCGAGCTTGCAGGAGTAGTTGAACGCATCCCAAGCTGCTTCCTTGAGGCCAAAGTGGTGAAAGCATTAGTGGTCACAAAGGCTGCTATGGTCGAGGCCAATCATGTGCCACCGAGGAGAGGGGGAACTTTCTTTAGCAGGTGGCCACGTTGGAGGGGGAAAGGACCGACTGTAGTTCGAGGTTGCAGAGGGTCACAGGCTTCATGACCAGTGTCTGGTGGCAGCATGGGAAGCTATGCAGAGCTTGGAGGTGACACTCATGGACCTCGTGGTCAAAGACCCACCGCATTCTCAAGGCCTGGAAGATCTATGGGGGAGCATACGATACATGAGGGATGCTTCACCGCTTTCCTTGAGGATAGCCTATGCATACGGGGACCATTGCTCATTTGTCACCGCACATATACTCCTCGGTCTCCTGCACATCCAAGGGTGTGAGCATGTCGCCCAACTAGTAGATCCATCTCTGGACCTTCCCTTGGGGAATATTATAATTTTGCATGCGATCCATGCAACCCAGTGCTCTTGTAGCACCCAAAAAATACTTGCCATCTCTAACCATTCTCTCTCTCCCCTATCTCTAACCGATTCAATCTCCTCTCCCGTATAACACCCCATCTCTTATTTTCCCTTCCATCTACCCTTCTTCCTTCCATTCATCAATCTCTCTCCCGTTACAACTCTTTCCTCCAACCTCCCATTATATATCTCTCTCTCCATTGCGCATGCATGCTGTTGCATGGGGGCGTCGGTGGCGTCGGCGGCGGCCGTCCGGCGAGCGGCGGCGGCGTCGCACCGCGCGCACCTGCACCTCGCTGTCAGGGCGCGGTGACGATGTTGCAGCGGCAGTGGCTGCGGCGAGGGCTGCGGCAGCGACGGTGGCCGTATCGCTAAGTCATTATCATATCACTAAAGTTACCTAATAATTGCCATATTGCTAAGTCACCTGGAAAATTGCTAAAGTTACCCGGCTATTATCATATCACCAAAGTTACCTGGCTAGTATCATATCATTAAAGTTACCTGGTCATTAACATATCACTGATACCCGTCTGTTTATTATTATACCACTCATGCTTGCCGAGTCATAGAATTTTAACACTATATTCATACAACAACGTTCTGGGCTAACTTGTTCACTTGCTCTTAGGTTTATTAGAATGCTCGATTAATAATGTTCTAGAATTCATACGTTAAATGAGTGTTTAGAATCTTTGCTTAAATCATTAATGGGGGTAGCATATGATATGTTTAACTTAGGTTTAAATTATTGATGTTCTTTCGATGTTAGGGCTGCTATGTTTTAGTTTCTAATATTATGTTTCAATAATCGTATGATGTTGTATTTGAACCTTGAAGGATGTATGTATTAAACCTGTTAATTTGACTAATAATCACTTATCATATAATAAAACTTGATTGATTGATAACCTTGTGTGAGCTACAGTATAATACCTCTTGGGGTTGATTACTATATCACTATCATCTTATTATTATTCCACATCACCTCATATCAGAAACTATGTCTTCCCATTTTCAACTATAGCACATCTTTTCACTTCTCATAACTTTATTATAGCCTTTTCCTCGCCATCTCTTAGTCACCTTAATTTTGTTCTATTTAATCTATCCATGATGTATCGGTTATCTTATCACCTAGTATCACCAATCTTGTCTCTTCGGTCTCATTGGATTAAATCTTTACTCTCATGACTTTACCTTAATTCAATCACAACTCTCTAATTATATCATGAATAATTCGCTAAATAACGAACCGAGGGTTATCACGCCGGGGCTACCCACATATAGGGGTCATTTCCACCCAACCTGGTAACGTACGGGGGGCCGTACATTCTCGTTACACAGGATATTACACCCCGTCTACGGTTATACAGTCGAGGACAAGGTTGTGCCTGGCTATTCTCGTATAACCGGGTATGTGGGATGAGGTCGCCGGCACCCTTGCTATAACTTGCTATAACTTGTCACATAACAACTATCTTTAATACACAGTCTCCATGATATCCATCTCCCATTTATGACAGTATCTCCGATATCAGTTGTTCGTTGCTTTCATCTTGTACGCATTGTTTACTTGTGATGCTTGTCCTTTACTTCACATGGTTGCATTACTTGTCTTTACTCTTGTGTTGCGACCGTTGTTGGGTACTTGCTGAGATTTCCAAATCTCACACTTGCTCTTTTCAGTCTCAGGTAAAAGGCCAGTGGAGTGATAGCATCATGCATGGGTGGGAACACTCGAGTTTTCAGCACCGTGATTTGCCACCGCTTTGTTGTTTCATTCATTCTTTATTTGGTTAGAAGTGGACCGGTCCCATGTTTTAAATATTTATTCCAGCTTCCGTTGGTTCTCTATTAAAGTGTTAATAAAGTTTATACTTGCCTAGTTTTAAACTCTTTGTGATTTCTTTTATTGTACTTATTTATTCTTCACTTTGGCGATGACGTTCCATGGTAATATCCCATATGGTTACGTGGGGTGTTACAGCTCTGCTTGTTCCTTCCGGTAGAACCTGTTGGACAACTTGGGCTAGGCGATAGTGAAGGTGTCCCTCTGGCATGCTCTTGGGGGTTGCTACTGAGCTAGGGGCATGGCTCAGGAAAGTGGTCCTCAGGGTTAATCTGGTATAGGAATCGTGGAGGCCGCCCACAAGTGTGATGCTGCCTTGCCTACGTGTGTTTGGTCCGTAGTCTTTTGTCAGAACAGGCCGTTCACACAGGACCTTTGCTTTGTAATCTTTGCTTTTTGTAGCGTGGGGACCTCTTGGCACTGGCTTGCCTTGCTTATTATGGCAAATGCCTTGTACCTTTTATGTCCTATTTGATTTGGTGAATTTGATCCATGCCTTCCTTAGGTAGGGGTTCAACAAAGATCGTCGTTCTGTTACAGAGTGCCTACTTCGGAGATGGCTCCACCACTAGTACTAGGTGGAGGACTTGTTGTAATTCTGGGCAAGCTTCTAGCCTTGGGCGCATACCCACCTGCACGCACACCTACATAAAGATTGAAAGTGAGGAGACCGAGTGACGGCATGTCCTCTCAAGGGGGTTTGGGTGTGGGAGGTGAAGTTGTCTGGGTTGACGATGTGTATCTACTTGTGCTTAGTTTTTGTTGTTTCTTGTGAGAAAGAAAAGTTGTCCCATTCGTACTGATGTGCCCATGTGCCTATGCTCTGCGTTTGAAACTTAGGTGACGAAGGCTTGCCATTTAGACTCTAGCATGCCTGTTGTCACAGAGTAGAGTGACTTTTTGGGGACGAGGTCTCCCACTGAGAGGCTCCGCGCATCAGTTTCTTATTGTATGATGTCATTGTCATGCGGAGGTACTTCGCGATGTTGAGTGTGGCCTGCATCCAATCTCCATTGATGAAGTTGAGCGACACTCGACGTTTCTACAACATGGGGGGAGTGTACCTCTCTACACTCTATGGGATTTTGCCTTAAGCTCCTCTCTGGTCATGGCCTCATCTCCATAGAGCAACTGGAATGGGGTGAAGCCTGTCGAGCGGGAGACCATGGTTCTCATTAACCAGAGGACCTTTCGCAATTCTTCGGGCCACTTTCCCTTGGGGAGGCTGACCAATCATTTCTTGATGCTATCGGATATGGTGCCATTCGCATGCTCAATGGCTCTGTTGGACTGCGGATGCCCAACAGAGGCATAGCACACCTTGATGCCCATGCATTCATAATATTTGTGAAAAACCTTGATGCCCATGCATTCATAATATTTGCAAAACATGTCTACATCAAACTGTAGACCATTGTCGATGGTTATCTCCCAAGGTACTCCAAAGCGGCATATAATATTCTACCATAGGAATTTCTAGGCTGCCTTGGAGGTAATCTTGGCAAGGGGTATGGCCTTGACCTATATGGAGAAGTAGACATAGGCGATAATGATGAATTTGCAATCTCCCGAGGCGCGTGGTAGTGGACCAATGATGTCGATCCCCATCGAGCGAGCAGCCATACAGGGAGATCAGTTGAAGGGGTGTAAGCGGGGCATGCGAGAACCACCCCATCCATTGACATCCCTAACACCGTTGGACCAACTCCATTGACATCCCTAACATCTTGTAGAAGCCTTGCTAGAAGGCTTTTTTTATGAGGGTTCTCGGGGCTATGTGGGATTCACATAGCCCGGCGTGCATCTCCGCAAGCAGCTCCTAGCCTTCATGTCATGAGAGGTAGTGAAGAAGTGGGGTGTATACACCACACTTGTAGAGGATGCTGCCAACCAGTTCGAAGGTTCTTGCTTGATGCATCAACTTCCATCCTTGGCGTGGGTCATCTGGTTCATCACCGCCTAGGAGGAAGGCGACAAGGGGTTATCTCCAGTTGTCATCTTGTGTGACGTGTAGCACTCCAGCAATTTGTGGTTGGTTGGGAGGGACCATCATGGAATTCAACACTTCAAAGAAGACCCCTGTAGGTGGCTCTCTTTCTTGACTGACAAATTTTGCTAATGTGTCTGCCTCGCCATTAGTGGCATGTGGTACGGATTTTATGGAGATTCCTGAGAAATAGTGCTCCCTCATGCGGACCACCACGAGATACCTAGTTAGACTAGGATCCTTGACTTGATAAGTCTTGTCGATGTGTGATGCGAGGAGGCAGGAATCGGTGTGTACGAGCACCCTTCATGCCCCGATGGCCTTTCCCTTGTGTAGCCCAAATAAGAGGGACTCATATTCTAGTATGTTGTTGGTTGCGAGAAAACTGAGGTGTGTGGTGTAGGAGAGGCTCTATCCTTCAAGCATTGTGATGATAGCTCCTACATTGATTCTGTCAGCGTAGTAGGCCCCATTTACATGCAGAGCCCACACTGGCTCCAAGGGTTTCTCGCAGGCCTGCTGGCCCCCGAGGGTCCATTCAATGATGAAGTCTACAAACACCTACAACTTGATGGCGGTTTGCACTACGTACATGAGGAGAAGGAGGCTAGCTTAGCTACCCACTTGCCGATGTGGCCGGTTGATTCCATGTTTTGTAGCATCTCTTACCAAGGGGAAGGATGAGGGTACAATAATGTTATGCACCATGAAGTAGTGCTACAACTTGCGCAAATACATGAGTAGAGCATACGCGAGCTTCTCCAACTAAGTGTATAAGGTCCTGGCTCCTTGAAGAGCCTCCAACATGTAATATACTCGCTGCAGCACAGGGCCTTCATCTAGCACGAGCACAACACTAATAGCGAGGGGGTCGTGGTGATATACAACAAGAGCATAATCTCTAGTGTCAAGCACATGAGGCGGGGGAGCTTGGTGAGGTATTTGTTTAAGTCATGGAAGGCTTGTGCACACTCATCTATCCATCAAAAATTGCCTGAACCACCTAGTGTTTTGAAAAAAGGCAGCGCATGCTGTGCCCCTAGAGAGAAAATGACTAAGGGCGGCTAAGCAACCTGCAAGCCTCTTGATGAGCTAATGTTGTCCTGATCTTTCGATGAAAAGGATAATTTCGATTGGATGATGACCAACTCTCACGATCCTAGCTATGAACGCAACACATACGAACCAAGCAATCACTGAACTAATCACCAAGTCGTTATCAACCGTGCCAAAGACCTAATTGACCTGATCATGAGGATCAATTCCTGCAAGCAATCGAAGAACAAGCAAGAGCAAAGTAACAAGCAATCTGAATTGCGAATATATGAATTGAGTTCAAAAAGGTGGGATTCCATAGAGGTTCTTTATGGTTGGTCTAGTTGACACAAGTGAAGAACAAAAATTTTCACAATGGAGAAGCTAAGCAAATAATATCCAAGGAAACTAGAAGGGTGCAGCCTCCTTAAATAAGGGAGGAAAAGCCGCATAAAACTAAGAAATAAGGGGTGGTACTATTTATGGTACTGTTCATATGAATAGTATAGCCATGAATAGTACAGGCTAAGAGAGGGGGCGCCTCTTCCCCTTGGGCCCAAGCATTACAAGGCCTAATTTGGCGTAAACAGGTGATGTAACACATTCTTTTAGTGATTATGGTACGTACAGGATGAATTTGGATGTGAGGCTAGATTCATTGGAAAGAGGATGAGATAATCTTTCCATCGAGTACTCATGGACCTCAAATGGACTCCGTATGTAAAAGTTATGCACATTTGAAATTGGTGCTGTCTTCAGAGGCCGAATTGAATCGCACAAGTTTATCTTAATGATTAGCTCCTAAGTTCTTGAGTAAAAGAACATCACATACATTAGGTAGTAGCATATTCTTATTAGAAACAAAATTTACTCCAAGAAATGAAGTTATCTGATAGTTCAATTGTTGTACACGAGCCCTTGTAATTGGACCTTGCAAGTGCATAGGTTCAGATCCATTGGTTGTATGCATGGAAGTGATGTCCTCATCATTCTCCCATTCTTGCATTTTAGTCGTCCTCGAATCAAGCTCATCATCTTCCTTCCAAATCCAAGGAACACATACAAGGAACACATACACGGAACACACACCGCTTGGGGTCCACACAAAATCACCATAAATCATGCATGATTATTCGTATAGTGTTTTACATTATCTCTACGCAAACGTGTCTACAATAGTTTGCTAATCACAAAGAACAAAAAATCATGTGTTATTTTTTCATTGCACGGCTAAGCGTAAACCTTATCAAGCATCTGTATATAATTTAGTTGTGGTTGTTCTCCCAGAACTGAGCTTGGAGCCAATCCACAGCCTTCTTGTCCACCTGAAACGCCTTGGCAAGAACATCATCCGAGATTGGTGGCTTTGATCCAAACACAGCATTAGCAATGGTGATTGCGCCAGGGTTTTGGCTGTTGAGCGCGGCGATGGCAACAGCTGGCTTGTCATAGCTTGGGTTGAATTGGAAGTGGATGAGCCCTTGCGGGAACACGAACACGTCTCCCTTGTTGAGCGTCTTCGTGAATAGCTTGTTGTCTGGGTTGGACGTGACGAATCCGACATAAAGTGTGCCCTCGAGGACTGTTAGGATCTCAGTGGCACGTGGGTGAGTGTGTGGTGGGTTCTGTCCTTTGGGAGCGTAGTCGATGCGTGCCATGGAGATGCCGAGGGTGTTGAGACCTGCAAGCTTCATCACGTTGATCAATGTTACGTTTGACCCGACCTTGCTCTTGGTAGTGTCCATTGGCTTGTCGAGGTTGGCAGCGAGGAAGAAGTCCTCGGGCTTCACGACATCAGCGTCCTTACAGGGGAATCCATTGACACGCACTGCATCAAAGAAGCAACATATATATACATGCGTTAGAAAGCCAAACGAAACATATGCTATTGTATGTGTCTATTTCATGCACGCGCATGACTTTGATGAAGCACTCTACCAGGGGAGTCCTTGTTCATGTCAGCGACACAGAAGTCCTGGAGTGGGCTGGGATCAGAAGCGACGGCTTGCGAAGCGACCAAGGAGAGAAAAGCAGCGAGAAGAAGGAAGTTAGAGGCGGCCATCTAGCTAGAGATCGATGGAGTTTTGCTAGCTCTTGTAGATGCAAGCTGTGTAGAAGTAGTCGATGCCTGTAGTGTATATGGAGCAAACTAGCTGATGCTTTGTCCATGGAGGCAAGGATGCACGCGTATATATAGCTTGTGAGGCGTGTGACTGTGAGATCTGGACCTGGCCGCATACCTAGGTCCAGCCGGGTTTTTACTCCCCGGGCCACAGGTCCACATGGGCGGAACACAACCAAGCCCACGGAGCAACGGAGCAACAACCTTATAAATGATACTGGGCCTTCTCCCCCCAAAAGACTAGTCCAATGTGTGGGGGCTCCCCCACACTTATAAGTTGTGCTTTCTCCTCTTCCACAACCAATGTGGGATTATTCCCAACAATCTCCCCCTCACACATTGGTTGGACACATCTACAACCATGAGGTCCAAGGAGGTGTTAGGCACCTAGGCTCTGATACCAAATGTGAGATCTGGACCTGGCCGCATACCTAGGTCCAGCCGGGTTTTTACTCCCCGGGCCA
The DNA here is from genome assembly GCA_017311315.1 of Dendrocalamus latiflorus. Classification (NCBI taxonomy): domain Eukaryota; kingdom Viridiplantae; phylum Streptophyta; class Magnoliopsida; order Poales; family Poaceae; genus Dendrocalamus; species Dendrocalamus latiflorus. The sequence goes on along the minus strand of CM029653.1, from coordinate 7,768,104 downwards.
CAGGTCCACATGGGCGGAACACAACCAAGCCCACGGAGCAACGGAGCAACAACCTTATAAGTGGTACTGGGCCTTCTCCCCCCAAAAGACTAGTCCAATGGGTGGGGGCTCCCCCACACTTATAAGTTGTGCTTTCTCCTCTTCCACAACCAATGTGGGATTATTCCCAACAGTGACAAGGTGGGATCGATTCAGAAGATCAGGTCAAGGAGAGGCCGACTAGACAGATAGAAATGGTCCCAGGTTGAGCTAGCGACTGGTTCTCCCCTTGGCATACACATGTTGCATCCGACCCATGCAAGCTACTACTTAATTCGATCACGTGGTCTGGTGATGATACTCCTAGCAATGAGGTGACAAAGTATTTTGATAACTGTTATGCTCGTCACGCATGACATTGCTGATTGGTTGTGTGATCAGGTGATACATAGGGCATGTTAGTTAGAATATTAATTAACCTGATAAAGTGATGTCCTTGACCAGCTTGTGATCTCTGCATGTTCTTACGTTGGTGCATCCATGGAATACAATGGATCGACGCTATAATTTCATCTCAGTTAATTTACACAACAATCACGTATGGCCATTATTTATCTTCGTCAGCCCGCTTCATCACAATGGTTTACTTTGAACGGAACACTGAAATGACATCTCAAAAATAGAACTGATTATACAGAAATTTCATCAGTGATGAGTATCACATCAAGCTCAGAGTTCTTTTCATCATTCAATAAACGATGACCTGCACATAGATGGCTGGCCGGCCACTCACCATGATTTGTTTTTTGTTGAAAAGATATAAAGGCGGTCACCATCATGTTGGCCTTGTGGGAGAAACATGAATCAACTTCATGAATGTAATCGACACTTGGTCGTCAATAATACATGGTCGACCATGTCAGACAGGCTTTGCAAGATATTAAAAGGAATGCTGATAGTACAAGATAGTCGCCGTTACGTGCTTAATCAACACGCTTTGTTGCATGCAGCCGGTGTCGCCAGTCACCCGCCCTCCTCCCTTTCTCTTCGCCCTCCTCTCCGTCACCGATAGGTAGGACCTCCCCCTCCTGTCTTCTACCTCCCGCCACCCCCTTATTTCCTTCTTTCCTCCTGCGCAAACGTCATCACCATCACTGTGTCGAATACCCTTCCATTCCTACGTCTGTTTCCCCTTTCTCTCCGCAATCACCGCTGGCCGCCAAAAATCACGTTGAACAATTCGCCGGCTCCGCCCTCCTCACCCACTATAAATACCTCTTGAGCACTACACTACTTCGTCGCACTCCTCCCACACCCCATCTTTCTCTCTCGCTAGCCATAGCTCCTCCTCACTACATCCCTTCTCTCTCTGAGACCCAGCTACTCTTCGGCGAGAAATCGCCGCTACTTAGGCTATCCCCGAGGCTCGCTGTCCACCTTCTTGGCATCATCAAGCCATGATGAATGCTACCAACCCCTCCGTCAGTCTTAAGCGACACCGAAACCATGAATCCACCAGAGCTCGACCCCGCCACCACAAAAACCTCATCACCAACCTCCTCTGGACATCTCTGGTAATGCACAGTACACCCCTGCAATCCCCTCACCCTCCTCTCTCTAATGCGGCATTCGCAGGCTACCGCCGCCCGTTAGAGCACCAGCAACCATTGGACCAAGAGCGCCGAGCACCACCACAAGGTACATGTGACATGGCGGCCACATTGTGCCACAAGGCACCATCGGGCATGCCACCGCAGCAGCAGACGCCATGTTAGCGCTCGCTCACACGGTCAACAGCTGTGTCGGCGCATTGCCACATGGGTTACACATGTCACACACATGGCAGCCACCTCAGCAGAGTTTGCCGAGTCAGCACGAACGTGGCCACCACATCATCCGCCATGTCAGCACATGAGTTCCCAGACACATGGCAGCCACGTCAGCGCCACATGGCTGCCACATCAGTAAATTTTGCCCAGTCAACCGCCATGTCACCCTCCCGCCACCTCAGCCTCTCTGTAGTCCATGGACCTGGTTCACGGTAGACCAAGCCCACATGTTAGCCTCTGGTCCAAAAAGTCCACCCTAGGGCTAATGTTAGATATCATAAATCCACTTTTAAGAAGAAAATTAATTCAGCGAAAAAATAAAATACTCTACTGATGTCATAATTCCAATTTCTTTTTGAAAAATAATTCTAAAAATTCAGATTTATTCTTTTTCTCTGATTTCAAACTTCTAGGAGCCCGTTCTACTTTGTCCTAGCTTCGATTAGAACCATTCAAATTTCTAAATTCATCAAAAATTCCCTCTATCAATTTTTACACTTATTTTTAATATTTAGAGTTTATATTAAAAACCATCTATGATAATGAAGTTATCACAGATGGTTTGTATTACAAACCATCTGTGATATGTTTTCCACCTCGCAATCCTCCAAAATTTCATAATCTCCCTCTTGAGTCCGAGTAAGATTACGTTCTAAGACACCTTTAGTAAAATGGGCATAACTTTTGCATATGATGTCCATTTGCGATATTCTTGTACTCGTTGGAAAGCTAACGACGAGCCCGATGCGAAAAAATGACCCACTTGTGTTAGTCGCCCTCTAAGATCTCTAAAATCGGCCATCTTTGGCTCTGGATTTGCATCACAAATTTTTAGTTTCTGTTTTTGCCCTTTTTCTTGGTCTTCACTTCGGAATATGGGTTTCGCCTCAATTGTAAAGTTATAGATCACGTTGAAGCCTTTCAAACGAGCATATATAAGCCATATAAAACTTTGCTATTTTATCTTTTGAGACTAGCTATTTACATTGCACCGATATATGTCTTTGTGATCTACCATTTGGCCATTATCACCGACGATTTTTAATAAGAACCGTCTATGATATCTTCCATTATCACAGCTGGTTTTTGTTATGAACTGTCTGTGATGTCTCTGTCATAGACGGTCTATAATCTAAACCGTCTGTGATGCCTCGCCACGTCACCGATCCACGGCATATCCCCAGGATCTCGATCTCACCTGTTCATTCTCTTCACATCGAATAGCAGGCACCAGTCTCCTCCCCACCTCTCACCCCTTACTAACTCCCCTCTCCCTACTCGAAGAACCAATACCACCAGCACTACTCCAACTCATTTGTGCGCGGCAAGGGTGAGAAGGGGTTCAGCAAGGGCGGCTGAAATTTCGCTTGAAGTAAGATGAAAGGAAGAAGGCAATGGCAAATTTGCACTATTCCAAGTCACCAGCATAGAAGCTGCAAATTGTGTTCATTGCCTTTTGTTTCTGCTACTTGAAAATTTTCCCACACCACTTATTATATATTGTAGTTTAATGAAGGATGTGTAAGTCTAGCTTGTATTAGCCTGAAGTTTCTTGTAGTGTAACCATCTTTCTAAATTTAAAACCGTGAAGCTTATATTTGTAAAATTGTAAGTGTCCTCTTGTGTATGCAGTGCTATAGGTAACCTACTCATTATGTTGTGATGTTGTAATGGTGGATTCTAATCTTAATAGAAATGGAATGTGTTGATGTGTTTGTTGTTGTATTTGCTTATTTTCAGACGGCATAGTTAACATTTCTGAGGCTAGCCGAAAAATAGAAAAAAATTGAAGTATAGAATGAACTATCACAGACAGTTTTGTAGTATAAACCGTCTGTTAAGAATTATCACAGACAGCTCGAACCAAAAACCATCTGTAATACTCGCACATAATAGACGGTTCTATCTACCAAACGTCTGTGATACTCGCTCATCACAGACGGTTGGAAGCTGTAACCATCTATGATGTATGAGTATCACAAACGGTTTTTGGTTTGAGCCGTCTGTGATAGTGTTCTTCATAGACGGTTCTAATTATAAACTATTTATGTTGTACTGATCACAGACGGGTCGCAAACCATTTGTGATAACCTCCGATTATCACTGACACATAAATTCAGATGGTTCAAAAAACCGTCTGTGATGACAGTTTCTAACCGTCTGTGATGACTCTTTTTATAGTAGTGATTGTTACCCGCTTCCAAAAATTTGTCAGGTTTAATGTGAGTGTCGAGAATTTTAAAATAAAAGAATTATGTTTAAGCACAAAACTTAATACAGCAACATCATTCAAAGTTCAGTTGGCATGAGCATTTTATGTCTACAACAAGACATACTGGACAAATATTTTATTCGACTTCCAAGCAAATCAATACATGATATATATTTTGCATGCTAATCACATACAACAAGCACACAAATTCGTATACAATACAACATTACTATCTAATAGGATAGCAGCTAGTACGTGCAATATTTAATTAATTAATTGTGGTTATCTGCCCAGAACTGAGCTTGGAGCCAATCCACAGTCTTCTTATCCACCTGAAACGCCTTGGCCAAAACATCATCTGAGATCGGCGGCTTTGACCCAAACACAGCATTTGCAATGGTGATAGCCCCAGGGTTTTGGCTGCTAAGTGCAGCAATTGCAACCGCTGGCATGTGGGGGTTAGGGTTGAATTGGAAGTGGATGAGTCCTTGTGGGAATACAAACACGTCACCCTTGTTGAGCACCTTAGAGAAGAGCTTGTTTGGAAGTGGAGGAGCTTGGTTGGACGTGACAAAGCCGACGTAGAGTGTACCTTCAAGCACGGTGAGAATCTCGGTGGCACGTGGGTGGGTGTGCGGTGGGTTCTCACCTAAGGGTGCATAGTCGATGCGCGCCAATGAAATGCCGAGGGTGTTGAGGCCAGCGATCCGCATGACGTTGATCAAGGTAACGTTGGACCTGACCTTGCTGGTCATCGTGTCCCTAGGCATGTCAAGTTTGGCTGCCATGAAGAAGTCCTCCGCTTTCACATCCTTCGGGTCTTTGCAGGCAAATCCATTAACAAGCACTGTATCAAAGAAGTAATATATATACACAAAAGTCAGAAGTTATTTCAAAACACATATATATCTCCGTACGCTTGAGAACCATTGCATGTGCCAAAACTGAGAATTCAGATACGAACAGATGCAAGAACCACTTACCATGGGAGTCCTTGTCGGCGACGCAGAAGTCTTGGAGAGGGCTCGGATCGGAAGCAATGGCCTGCCATGAGACTAATGCAAGAATAGCAGTGAGGAGAAGGAATGGGGAGAAGGCCATATGCTCTTCAACAGATGCTGTCTGTTTGTTAGCTCGATGTGTTTAATATCTCTGTAGTCCTGCTGCTGTGGCCATGGTTGGGGGATGCATGGATGTATATATATCTTGCCTGCAGCGACTGCAGGGTGAGTTTAATTATGAACAAGTCAAGAAGTCTACTATTTATTTGATTTGACTCAGTTTTGTGTAGACAACTCTCCCAACAATGAAGTGACCAAGTAAAGGTTACGCAATATATTTAATGAAAAGAAAAGTAGTTTGATCATTTTTTATGTGATGTTCGTCATGCATGACATTGATGCATGGTTAGTTGCGTGGGGAGTAAAACTCGGCGACGCGTCCCATATAACTAAGCCTAAACAACAATCTGCTCGTTGTCTTCCTTCTTCGATGCCTAATATAACATCAGAAGCAGTGTCATCCGTCATTAAATATCACATCAAATCGCTTTGAAGTACCTGGTCACCATCCTATAGTGATGGCGAGTCAAAAGCCAATTCCAATTACTCAGCCGGCCCCATATATGACCACGTCAGGTTAGTTAGCTAGCACACATATTCAAAGGAAAAACATAACGAAACTTCCTGAAGTTGATCGGTTCCAGATAGCATATTACTAGTTCTTGTGGTTACAACCAAATAGCAAAGGAACGAGGCTACAGGAAGACTGTGAAGAGACTGCCCGTAGCCTTACATCATAGGGATGGCAATAGAAGTCTGTGCTAGTGACGTTGGTGATATCTGATATTTGCAAAAAAGAGTGCTCTGGTCATTCCCATGATGCACTTATGCATGTATTTATAGCTATGATGGCTTAGTTACATATATACCTCTATCTATCCCTATCTTTATAGGGGCACAATTGTCCTTTCTCCTTGCTTGGAGTTACACAAGCACCCCTATCTAAGTCTATTCTTCCAGAGGTACATGTGCCATTTCCTTGGCCTTTGTGGGCTTTCATAAAGCTGTCGGCTTTTCCTGCTGGCACTTGGGCCGTTTGGGCTAATGTGGGGGTCACTCCCCTAACAATAGACTCTTATGGTTAAGGGGCCCAGCTTTTTATGGGCTGAGACCATGCCTGATGTTGCTTGGCCCCATTTGTCCCTTGGACCCACCGAAAAGCGCTGCCGTGAATTCCCGCCAAATGCGCTCCAAGTGAGCCGCCACGTGGAAACCACGAGGTGCGAACGAGCGTGGCGATGGCTGTTGGGCGCACGTGGCGGTAGTTGGCTTTTCAGCTTTTGGGAGGTGAGGCATCGCGCCGGTCATGAGGTGGCGTTTGCGTCCTTGACTACTATGCCCACCTTAGTGGTGCTGACCAGGTCGGTGCACTAGACTCCCGAGGCTCATTTGGTCGTGGCGGTGGTTGGTTTCTTGGGTTGTGCGTGGTGAGGCGTCACATTTGACCTGGCCAGGTGCTTGTCCCCTCGATTACTACACCCCGGCCAGGCATTAACTGCTACTGCTGTGTCCCCTTTTTAAGCACACGCGCAATGCTTGGTTCCAGATATTTGCCTCTTGATATTTCCCTTGTTCTTATGCCATGCCACATTGTCTTGCTATTGTTGCTCTCCTGCCATCGCTCTCTCTTCTTCTCTTTCTGTCGCTGCATGTTCCGCCATCAGCAGGGTGCATGCTGGTGACCACTGCAGTCGTGGCTCAACGTCAGCCCCCTCCACCAGCCAGTCTGGTTGGGATGACTGTGTGAAGGTGGCTGCTGGGAAGCTATGGAAGGCATCGAGGAAGGCTGTTAGCATGTATGTAAACACGCTGGGGCCATCGATTGTGTCAGAGGAGCTGGTAGAGTCCCTGGTGCGCAATGGCAAGATTGAATCCCGTGACATTGTGCGCCTTCTGGGCGGTGAGGTGGTTGAGCTGCATCCGTGGGAGGGTGAGACCATTGTGTTTGTGGTGTATTTTGATGCTGGGCTCTGTATCCCAATGACACGGTTCATCGGACACCTGCTGCAATTATACAGGCTAGAGCTCCAACAGCTAACTCTGAATGCCATCACCCGGCAGGTAGTGTACTCCTGGGCCACCCGCTCGGAGGGCAACCAGCCCCACGTGGTGGTCTTCGCGTCTCTTCATGACGCCAATGCCAACCGAAGTGGATCAGTCTGGGGCCGAATTTCCAATCTGGGTAGGTTAGCCTATAGCTCTGTAATCTATCCTTGCAGGATTTCCCTGACAACTTGACCCGCTTGAAGTGGGAGTCTCACTAGATGGAGCGCTGGTTCTACCACAAGATTGTGCACGATAGCAGTCTTCGCTTTACTAGATGCCTCATGGACTTCATCCAGACCCCTTTTGTGGTATTGGACCAAGACGATGAGGCATGGCTTCAGAGACTCCACGTGATTGCCCTCCAATTGAACATGTGAGACTGTGCCAAAGAGTACTACATGCTCCGCCTGTCGCCTCAGGCTCACCGATGGGAGGTGTGAATAGGCTCACCCCGATTGTATGGCGTCCGCCCCTCACCAACGGCTCTACAGAGGCCTATGAGTCATGGTGAGTTTTTGTGCTCCCAAGCGATGCCTTGTAGGCAAGCATATCTCTACGCTAGCTAACCTATTGTGTTTGCACCGCTACCGTTGGCAAAAGTGGAGCATGTCACATGCATGTTCATGGGGCCGTACATCCTCAAGGTGCATGGCCTTTAGGTTGCACCGACCACAAGGGTTCCTCACATCAACTGTGTGTGTGTGATGCCCTGGGCCTTGATGTGCCTGAGCGCCCATGCCAGCCCCAAGTGGTGGTCGCGGGCACGGTGCGAGTGGGCAAGAGGGTGAAGCCACCATCAGTGGTGTGGGTGCGGGCGAGCTGTGGGGCTCCTCCTCGACTATCGTGGTCGTACCTCTCTCCTCGGCCCCCTTGATCTCATTGGGTCAGAGGCCCACCTAAGCGGGCTTGATGAGTCCAATGACTCCGAGGCAGAAGAGGGGAGCGGCAAGGTAGAGGAGGGTGGTGGCAAAGGTGATGACGACGACGATGATAGTGGTGATGATGCACATCCTCGATACGCCGAGCTTCGCCATGGCGAAGGGTCATGCAGCACCCCTGAAGCAGGGCATCATGCAAACTTGGGTGAGTGCCTAGCTTCCAGCATGGCTGACCTAGTAGACCCCATAGAAGCTGAGAGCATGGGTGGTGGTGGACTTGCCAACATCAATGACGTGCGCTTCGCTGGCTTCACATGGGTGGTGGTAGACTTGCCAGCTCAGAGGATGGTACGCTGCTACCCCCCTAAGTTTGCCCCCTGTACCCCAAGTGGTGACGGCTGTTGAGGGAAGTGCTGGTCTCACTGAAGGTAAGGTAGTAGATCCGAGTGTTGGCTAGCACATCATAGGTAAGGGCTCCTTTCGTTCTTGGGACTTCAAACGGTTGTCCCCACTATGCTCCCTTACCCTATCCCATTCATTAGTGCCTACACATACTTTGGCAGTGAAGCATGGTCTGCCTGATGGGGATGAGGCTCGTGGACTCGGGGAGGGTCCTGGCATGGAAGGTGTCTCACGCACAGAGACCACGGAGGAGGCCAGTGTGGACGTGGCATCCTGTGAAGGTCAGGTTGCGGCCGCAAAGGTGCAGCCCAGGGGGTACTCACTTAACAACTTTGCCCCTCGAGCAGAAACCCTCTGATTCCTCTACGCCATCGTGCACCGTCTAGACTCCAGCCTCAACTAGAGCGCCCTACTACCCTGTGGCCCTGAGCTACTTTTTGGAGCTCTGGAGGTGACCGAGGTGATGGTACTCTGATCGCTGTTGCCACACTCTCTGTTCTTTTAATTTTTGACATGTATATATGTAATCACGATGTGTTACATGTTGTAGGCTGTTGCTCTAGCGCGGGAAACACAAATGGAAATGCTTGAGGAGGCATCGAGCTTGCAAGAGTAGTTGAACGCATCCCGAGCTGCTTCCTTGAGGCCAGCTTTGGAGATGGCTCCACCACTAGTGCTAGGTGGAGGACTAGTTGTAATTCTAGGCAAGCTTCGAGCCTCGGGCGCATACCCACCTGCATGCACACCTACATAAAGATTGAAAGTGAGGAGACCGTGTGACGGCATGTCGTCTCTAGGGGGTTTGGGTGTGGGAGGTGAAGTTGTCTGGGTTGACGATGTGTATCTACTTGTGCTTAGTTTTTGTTGTTTCTTGTGAGGAAGAAAAAGTAGTTCCATTCGTACTGATGTGCCCACGTGCCTACGCTCTGCGTTCGAAACTTAGGTGACAAAGGCTTGCCATTTAGACTCTAGATTGCTTGTTGTCACAGAGTAGAGTGACTTTTTGGGGACGTGGTCTCCCACTGAGAGGCTCCGCAACATGACTTTTGCCTTAAGCTCCTCTGTGGTCATGGCCTCATCTTCATAGAGCAACTGGAATGGGGTGAAGCCTGTCGATCGGGAGACCATGGTTCTCATTGACCAGAGGACCTTTGGCAATTCTTCGGGCCACTTTCCCTTGGGGAGGCTGACCAATCATTTCTTGATGTGTCGGATATGGTGCCATTCGCACGCTCAATGGCTCTGTTGGACTACGGATGCCCAACAGAGGCATAGCACACCTTGATGCCCATGCATTCATAATATTTGCAAAACACCTTGATGCCCATGCATTCGTAATATTTGCAAAACATGTCTACATCAAACTGTAGACCATTGTCGATGGTTATCTCCCTAGGGACTCCAAAGCGGCATATAATATTCAACCATAGGAATTTCTAGGCTGCCATGGAGGTAATCTTGGAAAGGGGTATGGCCTTGACCTATTAGAGAAGTAGAGATAGGCGATAATGATGAACTTGCAACCTCCCGAGGTGTGCGGTAGGGGACCAATGATGCCGATCCCCCATCGAGCGAGCGGCCATACAGGGGGATCAGTTGAAGGGGTGTAAGTGGGGCATGCGAGAACCACCCCATCCATTCACATCCCTAACACCGTTGGACCAACTCCATTGACACCCCTAACATCTAGTAGACGCTTTGCTAGAAGGCATTTTTGATGAGGGCTCTCGGGGCTATGTGGGACTCACATAGCCTGGCGTGCATCTCCGCAAGCAACTCCTAGCCTTCATGTCATGAGAGGTAGTGAAGAAGCGGGGTGTAGACACCACACTTGTAGAGGATGCTGCCAACCAGTTCGAAGGTTCTTGCTTGGTGCATCATCTTCCAACCTTGGCGTGGGTCATCTGGTTTATCACTGCCTAGGACGAAGGCGACAATGGGATATCTCCAGTTGTCATCTTGTGCGACGTGTAGCACTCCAGCAATTTGTGGTTGGTTGGGAGGGACCATTGTGGAATTCAGCACTTCAAAGAAGACCCCTGTAGGTGGCTCTCTTTCTTGATTGACAAATTTTGCTAATGCGTCTACCTCGCCATTAGTGGCATGTGGAATGGATTTTATGGAGATTCCTGAGAAATGGTGCTCCCTCATGCGGACCACCATGAGATACCTAGTTAGACTAGGATCCTTAACTTGATAAGTCTTGTCGATATGTGATGCGAGGAGGCAGGAATCAGTGTGTACGAGCACCCTTCATGCCCCGATGGCCTTTCCCTTGTGTAGCCCAAATAAGAGGGCCTCATATTCTACTATGTTGTTGGTTGCGGGAAAACCGAGGCTTGTGGTGTAGGAGAGGCTTTACCTTCAAGCATTGTGATGATAGCCCCTACATTGATTCTGTCAGCGTAGTAGGCCCCATTTGCATGTAGAGCCCACACTGGCTCCAAGGGTTTCTCGCAGGCCTGCTAGCCCCCGGGGGTCCATTCAATGATGAAGTCTACAAACACCTACAACTTGATGGTGGTTCGCGCCACGCACATGATGGAGAAGGGGGCTAGCTTAGCTACCCACTTGCTGATGTGGCCAGTTGATTCCATGTTTTGTTGCATCTCTTCCCAAGGGGAAGGATGAGGGTATGGTAATGTTATGCACCATGAAGTAGTGCCACAACTTGCGCAAATACGTGAGTATAGCATACGCGAGCTTCTCCAACTTAGTGTATAAGGTCGTGGCTGCTTGAAGAGCCTCCAACACATAATATACTGGCCGCAGCACAGGGCCTTCCTCTAGCACGAGCACTGCACTAATAGCGAGGGGGTCATGGTGATATACAACAAGAGCAGAACCTCTAGTGCCAAGCACATGAGGCGGGGAACCTTGGTGAGGTATTCATTTAAGTCATGGAATGCTTGTGCACACTCATCTATCCATCAAAAATTGCCTGAACCGCACAGTCTTTTGAAAAAACGGAGCGCATGCTTTGCCCCTAGAGAGAAAAATGACTAAGGGCGGCTAAGCAACCTGTGAGCCTCTTGCTAAGCTAATGTTGTCCCGATTTTTAGATGAAAAGGATAATTTTGATTGGATGATGACCAACTCTCATGATCCAAGCTATGAACGCAACACTTACAAACCAAGCAATCACTGAATTAATCACCAAGTCGTTATCAACCGTGCCAAAGACCTGATTGAACTGATCATGAGGATCAATTCCTGCAAGCAATCGAAGAACAAGCAAGAGCAATGTAACAAGCAATCTGAATTCTGAATATATGAATTGAGTTCAAAAAGGTGGGATTCCATAGAGGTTCTTTATGGTTGGTCTAGTTGACACAAGTGAAGAACAAGAGTTTTTACAATGGAGAAGCTAAGCAAATAAAATCCAAGGAAACTAGAAGGGTGCGGCCTCCTTAAATAGGGGAGGGAAAGCCGCACAAAACTAAGAAATAAGGGGTGTTACTATTCATGATACTATTCATATGAATAGTACAGCCATGAATAGTACAGGCCAAGAGAGGGGGTGCCTTCCCCTTTGGCCCAAGCATTACAAGGCCCAATTTGGCGCAAACAGGTGATGTAACACATTCTTTTAGTGATATGGTACGTACAAGATGAATTCGGAGGTGAGGCTAGATCCGTTGGAAAGAGGATGAGATAATCTTTGCATCGAGTACTCATGGACCTTAAACGGACTCCATATATAAAAGTTATGCACATTTGAAGTTAGTGCTGTCTTCAGTGGCCGAATTGAATCGCACAAGTTTATCTTGATGATTAGCTCCTATGTTCTTGAGTAAAAGAACATCACATGCATTAGGTAGTAGAATATTCTTATTAGAAACAAAATGCACTCCTAGAAATGAAGTTACCTAATAGTTCAATTGTTGTACGCGAGCTCTTGTAATTGGACCTTGCAAGTGCATAGGTTCAGATCCATTGGTTGATGCATGGAAGTGATGTCCTCATCATCCTTCCCTTCTTGCATTTTAGTCGTCCTCGACTCAAGCTCATCTTCTTCTTCCAAATATGGCTTCAAATCTGCAATGTTAAATATGGGACTAACCCCAAATTCTGTAGGCAAATCAAGCTTATATGCGTTATCATTAATCTTTGCTAACACCTTGAATGGACCATCAGCTCTGGGCATCAACTTAGACTTTCTCAATTTAGGAAATCTATCTTTGTGCAAATGCAGCCACACTAGATCACCAGGTTCAAAAGTTTAACTCTTTCTAATCTGACTACCAGCAATCTTATACTTAGCATTCATGCGCTCTATGTTTTCTTTAGTGGTTTCGTGCAATTTAAGGACAAATTCAGCACGCTTCTTAGCATCTAAATTTACTTTTTCAGAAGTGGGGATAGGCAATAAATCAATAGGAGTGCAAGGATTAAACCATATACTACCTGAAAAGGGCTCATCTTTCTAGTAGAGTGCAGCGATCTATTGTAAGCAAACTCTACATGATGTGGATATTATTTCCACATCTTCAAGTTTTCTTTAAGATAACCCTACACATAGTTGATAGCGTGCGGTTGACAACTTCAGTTTGTCCATCCATTTGGGAGTGACAAGTAGTAGAAAACAATAGCTTGGTACCCAATGTCGCCCAAAGTGTGCACCAAAAGTGACTCAAAAACTTCGCATCTCGATCTAAAATAATAGTATTGGGCACTCCACATAGTCGAACAATCTCTCTGAAAAACAAATCAGCAACATTCGTAGCATCATCGCTCTTATGAGAAGATATAAAATGTGCCATTTTAGAAAACTTATACACAACAACAAAAACAATATCTCCCCTTCTTTGTTCTAGGTAGTCCTAAAACAAAGTCCATTGAAATATCCTCCCAAGGAACGCAAGGTACAGGAAGAGGTATATATAAACCATGTGGATTAAGTTGGGACTTAGCTTGATTGCAGGTAGTGCAGTGAGATACATAGCGCTCAACGTCGTGCCTCATCTTTGGCCAATAGAAGTGTTCGGTGAGGATGTCCTCCGTTTTTTGACACCAAAATGAGCTAGTCCTCCCCCGTGCACCTCCTGTAACAACAAAAGACGAACAGAGCTGGCTAGAACGCATAGCTTGTTAGCTCTAAATAAAAACCCATTATTGAAAATAAATTTATTTCAGCATCTATAATTTTTGCAATTGGACAGGGCATCTCTAAACTCATCATCAAAAGTGTATAGTTCTTTTATTATCTCTAAGCCAAAAATTCTACAATCAAGTTGAGACAACATTGTGTACCATCTAGACAAAGCATCAACAATCACATTTTCCTTCCCTTTCTTGTGTTTTATGACATAAGAAAAAGATTCAATGAATTTAACCCAAACATGTCTATGGTTCAGTTTAGCTTGACTTCTAAAATGTTTCAATGATTCATGATCAGAATGTATAATAAATTCTTTGGGACATAAATAATGTTGCCATGTTTCTAAAGTTCGAACGAGAGTAAGTAATTCCTTATCATAGGTAGAATAGTTTAAACTAGGCCCACTCAATTTTTCACTAAAATAAGCAATAGGTTTATCTTCTTATAGTAACACACCTCCAAGTCCAATTCCACTAGCATCACATTCAAGCTCAAAAGTCTTACTAAAATCAAGAAGCTGGAGAAACAGCACATTTGTGAGCTTCTCTTTCAGAAGGTTGAATGATTGTTCTTGTGCAGGCCCCCAATGGAAAGGAACACCCTTCTTGGTGAGCTCATTCAATGGTGTGGCAATGGTGCTAAAATCCTTGATGAAGCATTGATAAAATCCAGCCAGTCCATAAAAACTTCGCACTTGTGTGACCGTGTTAGAAGTCGGCCAACTCTGTATAGCGTCAATCTTGGCTTGATCTTCAATGCCCTATGGAGTAACCACATAGCCAAGAAACAATACTCGATCGGTGTATCTCGCATGTAGATAGGCAGAGATTCCTGCTTGGGTCAATTAAGGACCGAACACTATTGCCACACATGTAAGTCTAACCGTACAACCGCACGTGTTATATAGGCTCTAGCATTCATGCCCCCACCGACACCATCACTCTCAAGAAAAGGGAATTTTGAGCTATGTGACATTCAACTAGCTAGCATATTACGCATAGAAGACGTGATTATAAATGAAGCCAAGTAAGAAAGATTCTTAGAATAACTCAATGATGACTTGTCTATTCAACTACTTGCCTATCCAACTCCTCTCCAACGACTATGTTGATTTCCACCAGCTTGTCAGCAAGGCTATCTGCCAGGAGTCCAAGCACCAAGAGATAGAGAATCGAAAGAGATGGATGTCTGCCTAGCACTTGAATACCAAAGGTTTTCCCAGAGCTAGAGGAACTACACCACAAACCACCAAGTTCCAGCCATCACTGTCAACAGGAGAGCTAGTTCCAGCCATCCCTCCTCCCAACACTGAAGATGACAAAGCCTTGATAGTTGGCTTTCCACAGAAGAACTTAACCTCTGTAGTAGGAGTTACATGTTTCAACTACCATAAGATGGGACATTATGCCAACAACTACCCCAAGAAGCAATAGACATCAAGGAATGGTACACCTGAAACACCAACTATTAAAACCCTCCAGACAATAATCAGAAGTCCACAAAATTTTAAGAGTTGTCTGAACCAGATCACAACTCAAGCCACGTAGGGTAAGATCCCAATCCAGTTCTTTGCTAGCCATCCAAATCTCGAAGATGAGATTCTTTTTAAAGGGGATAGTTTGTAACATGCCAACTATTTATTTTAAAATAATAATAATTTAATTTAAAATAAAAACAAGCGTTATTTGGTTGCCTGAGTTTCAAATTTATTTGCCTATTTTTCAGCTTTTAAAAAGGAGAAAATTGAGAATATGCCCTCCAACTAGATGGAAATCTAGGATATACCCTCCTTTAGATCCTAATTGATAATATACCCTCCTGTAGAGTGTTTTGTTGAGCAAATGCCCTTTTTATACTATTTAGTACCTCTTAAGTATACTAATCCGTATTGTACTGTATTTTGACATTAGGATGACCATTTTGCCCCCATGTACAGCTGTGAAGAAGATAAGTCTCGATTGGGCAATGCTTGGCTAGGGTTTCCCGGACCAAACGGCGGCGCGGCAGAGGGTGTGGGGCGGAGGTCCGGCGGCCATACATGGGGGCAAAATGGTCATCCTAATGTCAAAATACAATACAATACAGATTAGTATACTTAAGAGGTACTAAATAGTATAAAAAGGGCATTTTCTCAACAAAACACCCTAAAGGAGGGTATATTATCAATTAGGATCTAAAAGAGGGTATATCCTAGATTTTCATCTAGTTGGAGGGCATATTCTCAATTTTCTCTTTAAAAAAAACTTCTCTTTTGAAAAGTAATTTAAGTAAAACAAAAAAATATTAAATAATAGATTATTTAAATTTTTGTAACAATCCTAATTCAAATTAGTTATTTGAAAGTATTTGGTTTTATTTAGTTTTCCTGGAATTTAAAATCCAATTTAAAAGTTAAAAATTATTTATGTACAAAAATAACAGCCAACATTAAGTTGGAAATAATTTTTCAAAGTACAAAATAGTTCTAGAGATTTTTGCAATTTTTTTAGAATTTATAGACATTATTTGCTATTTCCTAAGCCTTTATTTAATTTCTAGGTATTTCTAAATTCAAAAAGTTGTTTAAAATCCCAAAACTTCCCTAGGCCGAAACCTCTCTCTGGCCCATTTTCTCTCTATGCCACAGCCCAATTCTCCCCAACTCACTTCTCCCTCCGCTCGGCATAGTTTTCTACATGGCCCACCTTCTGTCGTGCCTGGCCCACTCTGCCTTCCTCTCCCTCTTCTCTCTCTCACCAATAGGTCCCATCTGCCAGCACCTCCCTCTCACTGACATCGGGCCCACCTGTCATATCCTTCTCCCTCACGCCTTTTTCTTCCTCCCACCCTCACCGCCAAATCCAATAGATCCCCTTTCTTTGTCATGATCTTGCCATCGTTCGGATTTTCTTCCCTTTTCTACCCCCCTCCCCCTCAGTTTCCCTCATCGTTTCCTTTCCTACTCCCCCTTTCCTTCTTTCTCCTCTCTGCATTTGCCGTCTCTCAAAATCTCTGGTGATGAAACAAGCTTCATGCTCCCCTCTGCCAGCTTATAAAAGGCATCCCCCAGCACCCTCAGACCTCACCTCTCTTTCCCTCTTCGAAGCACCCATAGCTCCCGCACCATTCTCCTTCTCTCTGAAGTCTGATGAGAGCAACAGCAAGAAATCACCAACGAATCAACCACCACCAGGCCTCGTTGACACCCCTCCACCATCCAAGTTTGCCTCCAGGACATCGTGCCACCGCAAACCAAGTTTTTCCACTCTCCTGTTGCCATCGACCACCTACAGTGATCCTTGTGCACCATGCCAGGTAGAGATCGAATCCATGTAGCCTCCTCTCTCTTTTTCATCAATTGCTAATCATTGTCACTCACCAGAACTCTGGCCACCCACGAGATCCATGCACCACCGCCGCCGGCCATGCCACATCAACGCACGGTCAAACAAGGTGTCCACGTTGCACCACATCGGCACACCGCCACCCCGACAACTTCCCACACCACACAAGTGATGGACCTGGTCCACTGTGGACCAGACAACATTTGTGGACCTTGTCCATAGACTCAGGCCCACATGTCAGTGTCTCGACCTCTTTTTCTTTAAGAAATTAATTCAGCTAATATTCAAAATCCCTAATGATGTCATCACAATGCATTAGTCCTAAGTTTCCTTTAGAAAAATAATTTAGCCAAAATCAATAATCCTTGTTGACAACATAATTACCTTTTCCATTAGGAAAATAAATCCAAAAATCTCAGTTAATCAATTCTTCCTCTTTTTCTTAGTTTTAAAACTTCCAATAGCGCATTCTCCTCTATCCTAGCTCCAACTAAACCTATTTTTTCTCCTACATTCATCTAAAATCCCAATCTATCCATTTCTACTGTTCT
Organism: Dendrocalamus latiflorus; assembly: GCA_017311315.1. Lineage (NCBI taxonomy): Eukaryota > Viridiplantae > Streptophyta > Magnoliopsida > Poales > Poaceae > Dendrocalamus > Dendrocalamus latiflorus. The sequence goes on along the minus strand of CM029653.1, from coordinate 7,750,722 downwards.
TTTGAATTTTGGAGTTTGTTTGAAGTTTATTTAGTTTGTTTGGTTATTTTCACGTGTAGACTGTGATGTTTCAAAGGAGTACTACTTTGATGATTCTCACCAATCTGCGAAGCAAGCTAAGTTACACACCTTGATCAAGTTGATCCTAGTTTGTAAATTAAATTATGTTGTTTCAAATTATTCTGGAAGCATATGTTTATTCAATGTATTTCAATTTTAGTTTGAAATACTTAGTTAATTCCTCCTTGTTATGACCACATTGGACTTTGTCTAACTTAATACCTTGTTACCCTAGAATAAAACTCTAGTTAGTATACTAGTATTAGCTAGAAAACTTTATAGAAATGCTTAGAGATAATTTTAGGCTTGGGATAACATTTTCACATAAAATGATGAATTTTAAAATGTATTCTAGACTTTGGTGAGTCAAGGACTATGAAATATCTGACAAAGTAAAATATAAAACTTAGTTTAGACTTAGACAAATACTTAGGTGGTGTGTGGTTGCTGGCACACATTGTTGCTCAGTGGCTCAACATGGGTGCTTAGTACAAGGGGTACATGGAAAATATGCTTAAGTCAATTAAGAATCGGTCTATGAGCTACTACTATACAACCCTATCATACTATCATAACACTGGTATCACTACTACAAAAGGGGTCATCACAGACAATTCAAAACTGTCATCACAGAAGGTTTTTTGAATTGTTTGAATTTATGTATTAGTAATAATCAAAGGTTATCATAGACGGTTTGTGAGCCGTCTGTGATAAATACATCACAGACGGTTTATAGCTAGAACCGTCTGTGAAGAACACTATCATAGACGGTTCTAGTTACCAACCGTCTATAATACTCACACATCACAGACGGTTCTAGCTACCAACCATCGTGATGTGTGAGTATCACAGACGGTTGGTATATAGAATCATCTGTGATACTTCCCTATCACAGACAGTTTCTGGTTCGAGCCGTCTGTAATAATTCTTCACAGACGGTTTATACCATAAAACCGTCTATGATAGTTCATTCTATACCTAAATTTTTTTATTTTTCAGCTAGCTTCAGGAAATGCTAACTATATTATTTGAAAACAAGCAAATACAGCAACAAACACAGAAACACATTCTATTTCCATTAAGATTAGAATTGACCAATACAACATCACAAGATATCAAGTAGGTTATCCATAGCATGCACTGCATACACAAAAGGACACTTACAATTTTACAAAGATGAGCTTCACAGCTACAAATTCAGAAAAATACTTACACTACAAGAAACTTCAGGCTAATGCAAGCTAGACTTACACATCCTTCATTAAACTACAATCTAAAACAAGTGGTGCAAGAAAATTTTCAAGTAGTAGAAACAAAAAGGCAACAAACACCATTTTCAGCTTCTATGATAAAATCAACAGCTTCTATGCCGATGACTTAGAATAGTGCAGATTTGACATTACCTTCTCCCTTTCCATCTTGCTTCAAGCAAAATTTCAGTCGCCCTTACCGAACCCCTTCCCACCCTTGCCGCACACAAACGAGTTAGAGTAGTACTAGTAGTATTGGTTCTTCGAGTAGGGGGAGGGGGTTAATAAAGGGGTGAGTGGTGGAAAGGAGAATAGTGCCTGCCATTCGATGCGGAGAGAATGGACGAGTGAGATCGGGATCCTAGGGAATATGTCGCGAATCGGTTACGTGGTAGGATATCACAGACAGTTCGGATTACAAACTGTCTATGATAGAGACATCACAGATGCTTCATAACAAAAATCATCTATGATAACAGGAGATATCACATACAGTTTATAACAAAAACAGTCGGTGATAATAGCGTCACAAGACAGTATATCGGTACAATATAAATAGCTAGTCTCAAAAGATAAAATAACAAAATATTATATGACTTATATATACTCGTTTGAAAGGTTTCAACGAGATCTACAACTTTACAGTTGAGGTGAAACCCAAATTCCGAAGGGAAGATAAACAATTTTGGCAAAAATAGAAAATGAAAACTTAAAATGCAAATTTGGGGCTAAAGATGGCCAATTTTGAGGGTCTTAGAGGGTGACGGCACAAGCTGATTATTTTGTTGAATCGGGCTCGTCGTTAGCTTTCCAACGAGTACACGAACATCGAAAACGGACACCGTATGCAAAAGTTATGCCCGTTTTACTAAAGATGTCTCAAAATTGAATCCTACTCGGACTCAGGCAGGAAATTATGAAATTTTGGGGGATTACGAGGTGGGAAACATATCACAGACGGTTTTTAATACAAACCGTCTGTGATAACTTCATTATCACAGACGGTTTTTTATTTAAACTGTCTGTGATACTTCACAGATGGTTTAAATAAAAAACCGTTTGTGATATCTGCCATTATCACAGACGGTTCTTATCAAGAACCGTCTCTGATAATTCACAGACGGTTCTGGATAAGAACCATCTATGATGTCTTGTATTATCACAGACGATTCGTATAAATAATCGTCAATGAAAATACCACAGACGATTATTCGTATAAACCGTCTGTGATACTTACAGCACAGATGGTTCCTAGGAACCGCTTATGATGTAAGCATCCAGTTTAGCCTCTTTTGTAGTAGTGTATAGAACAGTCATGGCTAACTAGCTTATGGGTTCCAACTTGAGTCTCACTATAAGTTGAATGTGAGCATGGCGTAGGCTACGAGAAATCTCACACAACACACATGGGAACCCAATCTAGTGGATTCTTTATTGAGGTGAAAGCTTAGTGGAGGCATGACTAGGTTGATGGTTTTGCATTGTAAAGGCTTTGTTATGATTTTCTCAGTCACACGAATCAAAAGTGTGTAGTGGCCGACATTATGAGTAAATCATATCTTGTGGATAAAGTTACATATACCACCTCTATAGAATGTATAAACTGTCCTAGATAGCCATGCCCACGGTCGTGGGCATGCCAAGTAAAGTTTTTCATGAATTAGGCTTTATTTTTCAAAAATTGGTTTAAATAGAATTGTTGGAATCTTTTTGAAGAAAGATGGTCCCGGTAGGATTCCCGTGATTAGGTTAGTGTTAGGTTGGACCTGAACAAACGTTATTAATTTGCTTAAATTAATGTTTTTTACTTTCTGTATTAAATTTAGCAATTTCACATCTATTTACTATATTTATTTAAATTTGGTTTCACACTCAAATAACTCTATATACCTTCACTTGTTGCCCTTACACTAATAATGCATTTTCCTGTGTAACTTGCAGAGTATATTTTTGTGCTCACCCTTACTTAATTATATTGCTCAGAGGAGGACGACTTTGACTATGGTGAGGATCAGGATGATTAGGCCATGTCTTATTGTCATTTGCATGTGAGCAGGCTTATTGGGCTTCTTTATTTTATTTAGTATTTTTCACTGTTATTTATTTTTATATTTGGCCTATGGGCCATGGTGATGTAAAACTTCACCCTAAGGCCCATACTCTTTTATTTAATAAAGTTTGTCATTATGTATGATATTATTTAGGGGTGGAAACGGATCGGATACGGTCGAATAGTCTCAAATACGAATACGAATCCATATTTTTAAAACGAATACGAATACGAATTCGAATATTTTCAAATACGGATACGAATATTCTCGAATACGAATACGGATATTTTCGAATACGGATTTTCTCGGATACGAATATCGGATAAAACAGATTCCTAACGGTTTTGCCGATTTTTTATCGGTTTTTGACCGGTTACCAGTTTTAAACCGCCTAAATTCAAGTTTTGAATCACAAAATTTGTACGAATTTTTCATGGGTTCTAGAAACGGATCGAATAGTCTCGAATACAGATACGGATACGAATATTCTCGAATACGAATACAAATATGAATACTCTCAAATACGGATACGAATATTCTCGAATACGAATACAGATATTTTTGAATACGGATTTTGCTTACCATATTCGAATTTCTCTCGGATATGAATATCGGATAAAACGAATTATCCGTTACCGCTTTCCACCCCTAATATTATTGATCCCTATTACCACTGTGTGCACTAGAATTTCTGGACTAATGCGATTGACACAGAGGATCCGGAGGTATTGTTTCTGGGTCTAACACTAAAGTAGTGAGGATATTCCAGAAAGGTTTGCTCATAGGGGCTCCATTCACAAAGACGTTGGGATCAAAGCTTGCTAATAGAATAGTGAATGCTCACTTGGGGGAAGTACACACCTAAGTGAGGGTTTGCCATTCATCAGGCTGGTGCAAGGTTAGGACTAGGTGATGTAAAGGCTTTATGATAATCAATTTTGTCACAGGTTGAAGGAAGCATGCAGTTGCCGACAATATATTAGGTTATCTCATATGGGTAAAGTTATACAATCTCTCAAGAGTGTTAAAACTATTTAAGTAGCCTTGCTCATAGTCATGAGCATGCTTAGATGCAGCCACAATGAGTATAGTTTTTATTTTGACAAAATGGTTTTGTTCGAAAATGATGGGATGGCATGTATGTGTTGCATTTGCCATACCCATGGTCAGGAATTGTTCAATGTTCACAGCCTAGGAGGGCTGTGAATTACTGTGATTTACTCATGGTAAAGTTATATAAATGCTATTTCATTACATGTCAATTGCTTTTTATAATTTCGTTGCAAATTACTACTTATCGATATTGCAAATATAAACTTGTTTCATGCTGAAATAACTTGTAGCATAGAGCCTTATTCATTGTTAGCCTTGTGTGTATGTTTGTGTGTGTGTGTGTGTGTATATATATATATATATGTATGTATATATATTTTGTGCCTACGCGTTCTGTGCGCGTAGTTTTGTGCCTACACACACACACACACACACACACACACACATATATATATATATATATATATATATATATGGACTTGGAAATTCGATTCTGGATCCTGTGTGTTTACCGTGGTAGTCCCACAATCAATCACTAGCACACAAATAGAACACTATTGCATCACATTCATACAAGAGAAAATAAAATAAAGTAGCACTTAATATTAAACGGTTCAACATAGGCTTACATGGACAAGTTTTAAACAAATGGGCTGACTAGCCAAAAGAGTACTTCCAACAAAAATAAGTGATATGTAAGACAAAAGAGCCATCATGGTATGCCATAACCCACAAGCAACCGACTAGCTTTTTGCATCCTCATCCCCAAATCCCACGGCATAAAAGTAGCCGACCAAGGGATCTTCCTCATCTTGCTTTGATTGGTTTAACAAGCACTTGTGGATACAAAATTGTATTGTCTAGTACTTTAAGCAAGGATATAAATACACGCAAGCTTTATGCAGTTATTTCTGGTATTTCTGAAATTTATTTGGTTTCTTTTGAGTCTTTCTGAGTTTTCTTAGGTTTTCTGAAAAACAAAAACTATTTAATTATCTCCCATTTTCCTAGGATGCCACATGGCTGGTCTAGATTTCGCCACATTACTGCCTGGCCCATCCTAGTCACCCGCCCTCCTCCCTCTCTCTTCGCCCTCCTCTCCGTCACCGATAGGTAGGACCTCCCCATCCTGTCTTCTACCTCCCGCCACCCCCTTCTTTCCTTCTTTCCCCCTGCGCAAACGTCATCACCATCACTGCGTCGAATACCCTTCCATTCCTACGTCTGTTTCCCCTTTCTCTCCGCAATCACCGCTGACCGCCGAAAACCACGATGAACAATTCGCCCGCTCCGCCCTCCGCACCCACTATAAATATCTCTTGAGCACTACACTATTTCGTCGCACTCCTCCCACACCCCATCTTTCTCTCTCGCTAGCCGTAGCTCCTCCTCACTACATCCCTTCTCTCTCTGAGACCCAGCCACTCTTCGGCGAGCAATCGCCGCTACTTAGGCTATCCCCGAGGCTCACTGTCCACCTTTTTGGCATCATCGCGCCATGATGAATGCTACAAACCCCCCCCCCCCCCGTCAGTCTTAAGCGACACCGAAACCATGAATCCACCAGAGCTCGACCCCGCTACCACAAAAACCTCATCGCCAAGCTCCTCTGGACATCTATGATAATGAAGTTATCACAGATGGTTTGTATTACAAACCGTCTGTGATATGTTTCTCACCTCGCAATCCTCCAAAATTTCATAATCTCCCTCTTGAGTCTGAGTAAGATTCCGTTTTGAGACACCTTTAGTAAAACGGGCATAACTTTTGCATATGGTGTCCATTTTCGATGTTCTTATACTCGTTGGAAAGCTAACGACAAGCCCGATGCAACAAAAATGACCCACGTGCGCTAGTTGCCCTCTAAGATCTCTAAAATTGGCCATCTTTGGCTCTGGATTTGCATCACAAATTTTTAGTTTCTGTTTTTGCCCTTTTTCTTGGTATTCCCTTCGGAATTTGGGTTTCGCCTCAGTTGTAAAGTTATAGATCACGTTGAAACCTTTCAAACGAGCATATATAAGTCATATAAAACTTTGCATATATGTGTTGATGTGTTTGTTGTTGTATTTGCTTATTTTCAAACGGCATAGTTAACATTTCTGAGGCTAGCCGAAAAATAGAAAAAAAATTGAAGTATAGAATGAACTATCACAGACAGTTTTGTAGTATAAACCGTCTGTTAAGAATTATCACAGACAGCTCGAACCAAAAACCATCTGTAATACTCGCACATAATAGACGGTTCTATCTACCAAACGTCTGTGATACTCGCTCATCACAGACGGTTGGAAGCTGTAACCATCTATGATGTATGAGTATCACAAACGGTTTTTGGTTTGAGCCGTCTGTGATAGTGTTCTTCATAGACGGTTCTAGTTATAAAGTATTTATGTTGTACTGATCACAGACGGGTCGCAAACCATTTGTGATAACCTCCAATTATCACTGACACATAAATTCAGATGGTTCAAAAAACCGTCTGTGATGACAGTTTCTAACCGTCTGTGATGACTCTTTTTATAGTAGTGATTGTTACCCGCTTCCAAAAATTTGTCAGGTTTAATGTGAGTGTCGAGAATTTTAAAATAAAAGAATTATGTTTAAGCACAAAACTTAATACAGCAACATCATTCAAAGTTCAGCTGGCATGAGCATTTTATGTCTACAACAAGACATACTGGACAAATATTTTATTCGACTTCCAAGCAAATCAATACATGATATATATTTTGCATGCTAATCACATACAACAAGCACACAAATTCGTATACAATACAACATTACTATCTAATAGGATAGCAGCTAGTACGTGCAATATTTAATTAATTAATTGTGGTTATCTGCCCAGAACTGAGCTTGGAGCCAATCCACAGTCTTCTTATCCACCTGAAACGCCTTGGCCAAAACATCATCTGAGATCGGCGGCTTTGACCCAAACACAGCATTTGCAATGGTGATAGCCCCAGGGTTTTGGCTGCTAAGTGCAGCAATTGCAACCGCTGGCATGTGGGGGTTAGGGTTGAATTGGAAGTGGATGAGTCCTTGTGGGAATACAAACACGTCACCCTTGTTGAGCACCTTAGAGAAGAGCTTGTTTGGAAGTGGAGGAGCTTGGTTGGACGTGACAAAGCCGACGTAGAGTGTACCTTCAAGCACGGTGAGAATCTCGGTGGCACGTGGGTGGGTGTGCGGTGGGTTCTCACCTAAGGGTGCATAGTCGATGCGCGCCAATGAAATGCCGATGGTGTTGAGGCCAGGGATCCGCATGACGTTGATCAAGGTAACGTTGGACCTGACCTTGCTGGTCATCGTGTCCCTAGGCATGTCAAGTTTGGCTGCCATGAAGAAGTCCTCCGCTTTAACATCCTTCGGGTCTTTGCAGGCAAATCCATTAACAAGCACTGTATCAAAGAAGTAATATATATACACAAAAGTCAGAAGTTATTTCAAAACACATATATATCTCCGTACGCTTGAGAACCATTGCATGTGCCAAAACTGAGAATTCAGATACGAACAGATGCAAGAACCACATACCATGGGAGTCCTTGTCGGCGATACAGAAGTCTTGGAGAGGGCTCGGATCGGAAGCAATGGCCTGCCATGAGACTAATGCAAGAATAGCAGTGAGGAGAAGGAAGAAGGAGGAGGAGGAGGAGGCCATATGCTCTTCCACAGATGCTGTCTGTTTGTTAGCTGGATGTGTTTAATATCTCTGTAGTCCTGCTGCTTTGGCCATGGTTGGGGGATGCATGTATGTATATATATCTTGCCTGCAGCGACTGCAGGGTGAGTTTAATTATGAACAAGTCAAGAAGTCTACTATTTATTTGATTTGACTCAGTTTTGTTTAGACAACTCTCCCAACAATGAAGTGACCAAGTAAAGGTTACGCAATATATTTAATGAAAAGAAAAGTAGTTTGATCATTTTTATGTGATGTTCGTCATGCATGACATTGATGCATGGTTAGTTGCGTGGGGAGTAAAACTCGGCGACGCGTCCCATATAACTAAGCCTAAACAACAATCTGCTCGTTGTCTTCCTTCTTCGATGCCTAATATAACATCAGAAGCAGTGTCATCCGTCATTAAATATCACATCAAATCGCTTTGAAGTACCTAGTCACCATCCTATAGTGATGGCGAGTCAAAAGCCAATCGCTTTGAAGTACCTGGTCACCATCCTATAGTGATGGCGAGTCAAAAGCCAATTCCAATTACTCAGCCGGCCCCATATATGACCACGTCAGGTTAGTTAGCTAGCACACATATTAAAAGGAAAAACATAACGAAACTTCCTAAATTTGATCGGTTCCAGATAGCATATTACTAGTTCTTGTGGTTACAACCAAATAGCAAAGGAACGAGGCTACAGGAAGACTGTGAAGAGACTGCCCGTAGCCTTACATCATAGGGATGGCAATAGAAGTCTGTGCTAGTGACGTTGGTGATATCTGATATTTGCTAAAAAGAGTGCTCTGGTCATTCCCATGATGTACTCATGTATGTATTTATAGCTATGATGGCTTAGTTAAATATATACCTCTATCTATCCCTATCTTTATAGGGACACAATTGTCCTTTCTCCTTGCTTGGAGTTACACAAACACCCTATCTAAGTCTATTCTTCTAGAGGTACATTTGCCATTTCCTTGGCCTTTGTGGGCTTTCATAAAGCTGTCGGCTTTTCCTGCTGGCACTTGGGTCGTTTGGGCCAAGGTGGGGGTCACTCCCCTAACAAAAGACTCTTATGGTTAAGGAGCCCAGCATTTTATGGGCTGAGACCATGCCTGATGTTGCTTGGCCCCCTCTGTCCCTTCGACCCACCGAAAAAGCGCTGCTGTGAATTCCTGCCAAATGCGCTCCTAGTGAGCCGCTGCGTGGAAACCACGAGGTGCGAACGATCGTGGCGATGGCTGTTGGGCGCACGTGGCGGTAGTTGGCTTTTTAGCTTTTGGGAGGTGAGGCATCGCGCCAGTCATGAGGTGGCGGTTGCCTCCTTGACTACTATGCCCACCTTAGTGGTGCTGACAAGGTTGGCGCACTAGACTCCCGAGGCTCATTTGGTCGTGGCGGTGGTTGGTTTCTTGGGTTGTGCGTGGTGAGGCGTTGCGCTTGACCTGGCCAGGTGCTTGTCCCCTCGATTCCTACTCCCTGGCCAAGCATTAACTGCTACTGCTATGCCCCCTTTTTAAGCACACGCGCAACGCTTGGTTCCAGATATTTGCCACCTAATTTTTCCCTTGTTCTTATGCCATGCCCGCATTGTCTTGCTATTGTAGGTCACCTGCCATCGCTCTCTCTTCTTCTCTTCCTGTCGCTGCATGTTCTGCCTTCAGCTTGGTGCGTGCTAGTGACCACTGCAGTCATGGCTCAACATCAGCCCCCTCCACCAGCCAGTTTGGTTGGGATGACTGTGTGGAGGTGGCTGCTGGGAAGCTATGGAAGGCATCGAGGAAGGCTATTAGCATGTATGTAAACACGCTGGGGCCATCGATTGTGTTAGAGGAGCTAGTACAGTCCCTAGTGCGCAATGGCAAGATTGCATCCCATGACATTGTGCGCCTTCTGGGCGGTGAGGTGGTTGAGCCTCACCGCAGGAGGGTGAGACCATTATGTTTGTGGTGTGTTTTGATGCTGGGCTCTGTATCCCAGCGACACGGTTCATCGGAGACCTGCTACAGCTATACGGGCTAGAGCTCCAACAGCTGACTCTAAATGCCATCACCCGGCTAGTAGTGTACTCCTAGGCCACCCGCTCGGAGGGCAACCAACCCCACATGGTGGTCTTCGCGTCTCTTCACGACGCCAATGCCATCCGAAGTGGATCGGTCTAGGCCAAATTTCCAATCTGGGTAGGTTAGCCTATAGCTCTATAATCTGTCCTTGCAGGATTTCCCTGCCAACATGACCCGCTTGAAGTGGGAGTCTCACTAGATGGAGCGTTGGTTCTACCACAAGATTGAGCACGATAGTAGTCTTCGCTTTACTAGATGCCTCATTGACTTCATCCAGACCCCTTTCGTGGTATTGGACCGAGATGATAAGGCACGGCTTTAGAGACTCCACGCGATTGCCCTCCAATTGAACATGCGGGACTCTGCCAAAGAGTACTACATGCTCCGCCTATCGCCTCTGGCTCACCGATGGGAGGTGTGAATAGGCTCACCTCGATTGGATGGTGTCCGCCCCTCACTAACGGCTCTAGAGAGGCCTACGAGTCATGGTGAGTTTCTGTGCTCCCAAGCGATGCCTTGTAGGCAAGCATATCTCTGCACCAGCTAACCCATTGTGTTTGCACTGCTACCGTTGGCAAAGGTGGAGCGTGTCACATGCATGTTCATGGGGCCATACATCCTCAAGGTGCATGGCCTTCAGGTTGCGCCGACCACGAGGGTTCCTCACATCAACTGCGTGTGAGATGCCCTGGGCCTTGATGTGCCTGAGTGCCCATGCCAGCCCCAAGTGGTGGTCGCGGGCACGGTGCGAGTGGCCATGAGGGTGAAGGCACCATCAGTGGTGTGGGTGCAGGCGAGCTGTGGGGTTCCTCCTCGACCACCGTGGTCGTACCTCTCTCCTCGGCCCCCTTGATCTCACAAGGTCAGAGGCCCACCTAAGCGGGCTTGATGAGTCCAATGACTTCGAGGCAGAAGAGGGGAGTGGCAAGGTAGAGGAGGGTGGTGGCAAAGGTGATGATAACAACGATGATAGTGGTGACGAGGATGATGTGCACATCCTCGATACGCCTAGCTTCACCATGGCGAAGGGTCATGTAGCGCCCCTGAAGCAGGGCATCACGCAAACTTGGGTGAGTGCTTAGCTTCTAGCATGGCTGACCTAGTAGACCCCATAGAAGCTGAGGGCATGGGTGGTGGTGGCCTTGCCAGCATCGATGACGTGCGCTCCGCTAGCTTCACTAGGCCGCCCAACAAAACCAGCACACATGAGTTCCCCTCTGGTAGGGCCAGGTGGTTTTTGTTTTGCCTTGCGGGTACTAGACAGAGATTTGAGCTCAGAGGATGGTACGCTGCTACCCCCTAAGTTGGCCCCCTGTACCCCAAGCGGCGATGGCTATTGAGGGAAGTGCTGGTCTCACTAAAGGTAAGGCAGCAGATCCGAGTGTCAACCAACACGTCATAGGTAAGGGCTCCTTTCGTTCTTGGGACTTCAAACGGCTGTCCCCACAATCAATCGCTAGCACACAGATAGAACACTATTGCATCACATTCATACAAGAGAAAATAAAATAAAGTAGCACTTAATATTAAGCGGTTCAACATAGGCTTACATGGCCAAATTTTAAACAAATGGGCCGACTAGGCAAAAGAGTACTTCCAGCAAAAATAAGTGATAAGTAAGACAAAAGAGCCATCGTGGTATGCCATAACCCACAGGCAACCGACTATTTTTTTGCATCCTCATCCCCAAATCCCACGGCATAAAAGTAGCCGACCAAGGGATCTTGCTCATCTTGCTTTGATTGGTTTAACAAGCTCCAGGAAAAAAAGGATTTTTGGAATTATTTTTCTAAAGGAAAATCTGAGTTATTGCGTCAGGAGGGAATTTCTTTTTCAGCTGAATTATTTTTCAACTGAAAAATAGATTTACTACGTCAGCTGGCGTCAGCCCTCGGGATGGTTTGACTGGCAGGTGGGCCCGGGTCCATGTGGACCGAGTCCATGGACTCGGGCGGGGCTGAGGTGGCGCAGGGGGTGGCGTGGCAGCCGGTGCCCGCGTGGCGCCCATGTGGCGCTAACGAGGCGGCCACCTCACCCGCCACGTCGGCACCGAGGCAGTACCAGCCGGAGGAGCTCGGGCTCCGGGATCTCGCCGGCGTACGGCAGCTCGACGGCGGCCGGCGATGGGCGAGGAAGGGAGAGGGGAGCGCGGCGATCACGAGGAGGGGCGCAGCCTTACCAGCGGCGAGCACAGGGCACCGGAGGCGCACGGGCTACGGCGCGACGGCGGTGGAGCGCACGGGAGGGGAAGGGGAAAGCGGAGGGAGGTGGGGCGGAGTGAGGGGAGGCCGGGGGAGGCTTTTATAGGGGTCGGGAAGGGGGGAGGCGTGGCGAATTTCTCGCCGGAGATGCGCGGGGCGGCGGCGGTTACGGGCGGAATTAGGGGGGACACGGCGCGGGGATGGTGGGATTTGGGCGCGGGGGTGGCGAGGTGGGTCGGCGCATGGGGCACGGCGCGCGCGGGAAAAAGGAAAGAAATCCCTCAGGCGAGGGGCGGCGGAGATGGCAGCGGAGAACGCGCGGCCGGGCGGGAGGAGGAAGAAGGCGCGGGGAGGGGATGGCCCTGACAGGCGGGCCCGGCGCACAGAGAGACAGGAGGGAAGGGGCAGCTGCCGGGTGGGGCCGGGGAGGAGGAGAAAGAGGGAGGGAGCAGGGTGCGGACGGTGGGGATCGGGCCAGCGGGGCGACACGGCGCAATCCGGGCCGGCCACATGGCGAGCGGGGGAGAGGGGAAGGCGGGATCGGCCGGGCAACGTGGGCGGATCTGGTCCGTCCACGCGTCGCCCGCGGGGAGGGGGCTAGGTTTTGGATTTTAATTTTATTTTCTTGATTTTCAGAAAACCCGAGAAATTGCAATAAAGCTCAAAAAAATATGAAATAAATTCCACAAATTCCAGAAAAATTCACAGAAGTTTCTGGACAAGTTTTGGACTTAGAAAATATTTCCAACTAATGTTGGCTCTATAATTTTATACTTTAAAAATATTTTTTTAATTTCAAAAATACAATTTTAAACTCCAGAAAATCCAGGAAACCAAATAAAAGCCAAATAACTCCAAATAATTATTTTGAACTAGGATTTTCATAGAAAATCAAAAAATCATTTTATTTAATAATAATTTTAGGTTTTCATTTAAAATACTTTTTAAATCCAGCTTTTTTTTCAAAAACAGAAATTCAGTGCAAATCCAAATTTAAAATCTTTGGTAACAAAAATAATTATTTTTAATTCAAATTTCATTTTAATATTATTACTTTATTTATTTTTATTTTAATAAAAACCTGGCCTGTTACACAAAACCAATCATATCAATAGCAAATCAATCAAAACAAGAGATAGCCATGGTGATGATCAAATATTGATATATTGCCACTTGAGGAGATAAGTTTTATAGCCACTCCACCTTGAAGGATAGAGATCACACCACAAGCATTCAACTCTCAAACGCTAACCCTAAAACAATAGAGCACACAAGAGAGGTAGGTTGGATGGTTCACCACAAGTCTCCATCCCAGCCCCTTAAATAGATGGGCTAACCAGCCACATCTAACTATTAGTGGATACCATCCACTTAGTACAATGGGGGGGAACCCGATAACCCCACACATGGGTTTTGACTCACACATCACACTAATGTATGCTTTTCAAAGCACATAAGTTTGAATCTGCTACATCCTTAGCTTTAATCCATCTTGATCAAACTAGCTTCTCCATGACCTAAACCGCCTATGAGAAGGTCAAACTACCAAAATACCATTTCTTGACCCAGTCTTCATCTTCCATTGCATGCAATCACCTTGCTTGCCACGTGTAGGTGCACCACTAGCTTGCCACGCTTTGGTAAGTCTCTCCCGTTTTGGATTCACCGGACCACGCCTCACTTGGACTGACCAAGCCACAAGGTGCGAACCCGTCGTTCGAACTTTTCTTCAATATTTCCTGCCTTTCTTGTGCCATGCTTGAGCTCACCATCCCACCCAGCATCCTTGATTGTTCTGGGCCTTGCCTCCTCTATGAGTGTAGCCCCGATCCTCGCCGCTCACCATGGTTGACTCCAAGCAATTCTGCACATCCAAAGATAAAGAAATCATTTTCGCCCTCAAGTTCTTCAAAATTTGATCCACATTAGCAATGACATGTCTCATGCATCCTATAACCACTAACCTAGGTCACTAAATCATCCTATGACTCAAAATTCCTAAAATCATTCGTTTCCACACCTGTCTAGAAAAATCTACAAATTTGCAAATTCTATATTTTCACTCCTCTATAAGGACAATGGTTCATCACAACAAAACTATGGGCCTTCTCACATGGTTCTTCAATCTCCCCATTGATGAACTCATTGGCAATTTCTCAAAAAATGCAAGTGGAGAGTTGTTTTAGAATTTAGAAAGAAAATTTTGCAAATAAAACTCAAAATAGTCATAAGAGGAATGCAAAGACTGAAAATGACCATATGAGGCAGAAATAGTTTTAAGCTGCTGAAAATGGCATGTTTTTCACAAAAAAAAACTTCAAATCCACCAATTGAGTTGGGACATCTCATTCTAGATCCATATGAAAGAACAATTGTTCTATTTGACCTTGGTCATGGTGAGAAGAGGTCAAAAAATCAAGAGAATCATATCACAACATTAAAGCTCCACTTTAGAGATGTTGTACAAAAACTCCAAATCACACTCTAGTTATGCATTTTTACCAATATTTCCCCCCTTTGATAATGGAGTCATTGAGTTGCATAGAAGAAGAAAGAGCATGAATGAAATGAAGTGACTGCATAGTAGGAGCCATGATAACTATCCAAAGTGACTCTACAAGGATTATACCAAGTCATATTATATGAAAGAGCTATCTAGATCATGACAAACCATATATAGCAAAACTAAAGCTTAAGAGAGTGGTATAGGTCATCCAAAACTCCCCTTGAGTTCATGCCTAGTGCAATGGCAAACTATCTCATGAGAAAGAATTGGTCAGATCAACTTTTTTACACAAAAGTGATCATTTTACATATTCTGGACTTAGTTCATGAACAAAGAGCTAATGCTAACTCAATCTTCAATAAAGAACTAGTATAGCTCAATCTAAAGCTCAAATTAGGTTCAAGACTCAACTTAGTCTATTTGACATGGCATGAATCATAAAAGGATCACTAGAGCAAAACTAGTCACAAGATCTAGCGACACATGATTTAATTCAAGTTTCTCATATTTAATATGGCTAACATGGCAAAAGCTAAGCTACACATAGAAGAACATGATAAATCTAGCAAACTAGCATAAGACATGGCAAGATGTAAAGCATTAGCCCCTAACTCTCTCCCTGCAAAGAAGTAAAACAAGAAAAATCAAGAGCCTCAGTGAAAATATCCGCAACTTGCTACTCGGACTCTATATAATGAAGCACAATATCATCTTTCTCTACATGGTCTCTAAGAAAATGGTATCTAATGTCAATGTGCCTTGTTCTAGAGTGTTGCACTAGGTTTTTGCAATGTTTATAGTGCTAGTGTTGTCATAACAAAGAGGAATACTATCTAAAGCCAACCCATAGTCCCATAGAGTAGACATGATCCAGAGAACCTGAAAACAGCTACTAACAGCAGCTACGTACTCAATCTTGGCAGTGGACTATGTAATAATGGACTGCTTCCTAGATGACCAAGAGATAAGAAATATGCCTAAGAAGTGACAAGTGCCAGATATACTCTTCCAAGCTATTCTACTATAACAGCACAGCTACTTTTTTTAAATTATTGAGTAAAAAAATTATTAAATTAAATAATTTGTTTTAAAATAAGAACTTGTGTTTTGGTTTTATGAATTTTAAATTTGAATTTGCCCTATTTTTCTGCTTTTAAAAAGACTTGATTTGAAAAGTAATTAAAGTAAAAACCTAAAATATTATAAAAAATCCTAATTCAAATTAATTATTTGAACTCATCTGGTTTTTATCTGGATTTTTTTGTGATTTGTTTGAAATTTTAAAATTCATTTTTAAAATTAAAAAGTATTTTAGTGTAAAACTAAAAACCAAAATAAGCTAGAAATATTTGTCCTAAGTCCATAATGATTTCAGAAATTTATGCGAATTTTTCTGGTATTTCTAGAACTTATTTGGTTTCTTCTGAGTCTTTTTTTAGTTTTATTAGGTTTTCTGAAAAACAAAAACTATTTAATTATCTCCCTTTTTCCTAGGATGCCACATGGCTGGTCTAGATTTCTCCACATTACTGCCTGGCCCATCCCAGTCGCCCGCCCTCCTCCCTCCCTCACCTCCCTCCTCTCTGTCACCGACTGGTAGGACCTCCCCCACCTGTCTTCTACCTCCCGCCACCCCCTTATTTCCTTCTTTCCCCTGCGCAAACGTCATCACCATCACTGCGTTGAATACCCCTCCATTCCTTCATTTGTTTCCCCTTTCTCTCCGCAATCACCGCTGGCCGCCGAAAATCATGACGAGCAATTCGTCGGCTCCACCCTCCTCACCCACTATAAATACCTCTTGAGCACTGCACTACTTCATCGCACTCCTCCCACACCCCATCTTTCTCTCTCGCTAGCCGTAGCTGCTCCTCACTACATCCCTTCTCTCTCTGAGACCCAGCCAGCGGCATCGAAACCATGAATCCGCCAGAGCTCGACCCCGCCACCACCAAAACCTCATCGCCAACCTCCTCTGGCCATCTCTGGTAATGCACAGTACACCCCTGCAATCCCCTCACCCTCCTCTCTCTAATGCGGCATTCGCCGGCTACCGCCGCCTGTTAAAGCACCAGTGACCGTCGGGCCAAGAGCGCCGAGCGCCGCCACAAGGCACATGTGACATGGCGGCCACGTTGTGCCACAAGGCACCATCAGGCATGCCACCACAGCAGCAGACACCATGCCAGCGCTCGCCCACACGGTCAGCAGCTGTGTCAGCACATTGTCCACGTGGGTTACACGTGTCACACACATGGCAGCCACCTCAGCAGAGTTTTCCGAGTTAGCACAAATGTGGCCCACCACATCATCCACCATGTCAGCACGTGAGTTCCCAGACACATGGTAGCCATGTCAGCGCCACATGGCTGCCACATCAGCAAATTTTGCCAAGTCAACCACCATGTCACCCTCCTGCCACCTCAGCCTCTCTGTGGTTCATGGACTTGGTTCACGGTAGACCTGGCCCACATGTTAGCCTCTGGTCCAAAAAGTTCATCCTAGGGCTAATGTTAGATATCATAAATCCATTTTCCAGAAGAAAATTAATTCAGCGAAAAAATAAAATCCTCTATTGATGTCATAATTCCAATTTCCTTTAGAAAAATAATTCTAAAAATTCAGATTTATTGTTTTTCTCTAATTTCAAACTTCTAGGAGCCCGTTCTCCTTCGTCCCAGCTTCTATTAGACCCATTCAAATTTCTAAATTCATTAAAAAAATTCCCTCTATCAATTTCTACACTTATTTTTAATATTTATAGTTTATATTAAAAACCATCTATGATAATGAAGTTATTACAAGTGGTTTGTATTAAAAACAACCCTCCAAAATTTCATAATCTCCCTCTTGAGTCCGAGTAGGATTCCATTCTGAGACACCTTTAGTAAAACGGGCATAACTTTTGCATGTGGTGTCCATTTTCGATGTTCTTGTACTCGTTGGAAAGCTAACGATGAGCCCGATGCGAAAAAATGACCCACTTGTGTTAGTCGCCCTCTAAGATCTCCAAAATCGGCCATCTTTGGCTGTGGATTTGCATCACAAGTTTTTAGTTTCTATTTTTGCCCTTGTTCTTGGTCTTCCCTTTGGAATTTGGGTTTCGCCTCAGTTGTAAAGTTATAGATCACATGGAAACCTTTCAAATGAGCATATATAAGCCATATAAAACTTTGTTATTTTATCTTTTGAGACTAGCTATTTACATTGCACTGATATATGTCTTTGTGATCTACCATTTGGCCATTAACACCGATGGTTTTTAATAAGAAACGTCCATGGTATCTTCCATTATCATAGATGGTTTTTGCTATGAACTATCTGTGATGTCTTTGTCATAGACGGTTTGTAATCTGAACCGTCTGTGATGCCTCGCCACGTCACCGATCCGCGGCATATCCGCCAGGATCCTGGTCTCACCCATCCATTCTCTTCACATCGAATAGCAGGCACCAGTCTCCTCCCCACCTCTCACCCCCTAATAACTCCCCTCTCTCTACTCGAAGAACCAACATCACCAGTACTACTCCAACTCGTTTGTGCGTGGCAAGGGTGAGAAGGGTTTCGGCAAGGGCGGCTAAAATTTCGCTTGAAGTAAGATGAAAGGAAGAAGGAAATGGCAAATATTCACTATTCCAAGTCATCGGCATAGAAGCTGAAAATTGTGTTCGTTCCCTTTTGTTTCTGCTACTTGAAAATTTTCCCACACCACTTATTTTAGATTATAGTTTAATGAAGGATGTGTAAGTCTAGCTTGTATTAGCCTGAAGTTTCTTGTAGTGTAAGCATCTTTCTAAATTTAAAACCGTGAAGCTTATATTTGTAAAATTGTAAGTGTCCTCTTGTGTATGCAGTGCTATAGGTAACCTACTCATTATGTTGTGATGTTGTAATGGTGGATTCTAATCTTAATAGAAATGGAATGTGCTGCTATGTTTGTTGCTGTATTTGCTTATTTTCATATGGCATAGTTATCATTTTTGAGGCTAACCGAAAAATAGAAAAAAAAATAGATATAGAATGAACTATCACAGACAGTTTTGTGGTATAAACCGTCTATTAAGAATTATCACAGACGGCTCAAATCAAAAACCATCTGTGATACTCGCACATAATAAACGGTTCAATCTACTAACTGTCTGTAATACTCGCTCATCACAGACGGTTGGAAGCAGTGACCATCTATGATGTATGAGTATCACAAATGGTTTTTCGTTTGAGACGTCTGTGATGGTGTTCTTCATATATGGTTCTAGTTATAAACCGTTTATGTTGTACTCATCACATATGGGTCACAAACCGTTTGTGATAACCTCTGATTATCACTGGCACATAAATTCAGATGGTTCAAAAAACCGTTTGTGATGACAGTTTCGAACCGTCTGTGATGACTCTTTTCGTAGTAGTGATTGTTAGCCGCTTCCAAAAATTAGTCAGGTTTAATGTGAGTGTTGAGAATTTTAAAATAAAATAATTATGTTTAAGCACAAAACTTAATACAGCAACATCATTCAAAGTTCAGCTGGCATGAGCATTTTATGTCTACAACAAGACATACTGGACAAATATTTTATTCGACTTCCAAGCAAATCAATACATGATATATATTTTGCATGCTAATCACATACAACAAGCATACATATTAGTATACAATGCAACATTACTATCAAATAGGATAGCAGCTAGTACGTGCAACATTTAATTAATTAATTGTGGTTATCTGCCCAGAACTGAGCTTGGAGCCAGTCCACAGTCTTCTTATCCACCTGAAACGCCTTGGCCAAAACATCATCTGAGATCGGCGGCTTTGACCCGAACACAGCATTGGCAATGGTGATAGCCCCAGGGTTTTGGCTGCTAAGTGCAGCAATTGCAACCGCTGGCATGTGGGGGTTAGGGTTGAATTGGAAGTGGATGAGCCCCTCAGGGAATACGAACACATCACCCTTGTTGAGCACCTTAGAGAAGAGCTTGTTTGGAAGTGGAGGAGCTTGGTTGGACGTGACAAAGCCGACGTAGAGTGTACCTTCAAGCACCGTGAGGATCTCGGTGGCACGTGGGTGGGTGTGCGGTGGGTTCTCGCCTAAGGGCGCATAGTCGATGCGCGCCAATGAAATGCCGAGGGTGTTGAGGCCAGGGATCCGCATGACGTTGATCAAGGTAACATTGGACCTGACCTTGCTGGTCATCGTGTCCCTAGGCATGTCAAGTTTGGCTGCCATGAAGAAGTCCTCCGCTTTCACATCCTTTGGGTCTTTGCAGGCGAATCCATTAACAAGCACTGTATCAAAGAAGTAATATGTATACACAAAAGTCAGAAAGTTATTTCAAAACATATCTATATCTCCGTACGCTTGAGAACCATTGCATGTGCCAAAACTGAGAATTCAGATATGAACAGATGCAAGAACCACATACCATGGGAGTCCTTGTCGGCGACGCAGAAGTCTTGGAGAGGGCTCGGATCGGAAGCAATGGCCTGCCATGAGACTAATGCAAGAATAGCAGTGAGGAGAAGGTAGGAGGAGGAGAAGGCCATGTGCTCTTCCACAGATGCCTATTTGTTAGCTGGATGTGTTTAATATCTCTGTAGTCCTGCTGCTTTGGCCATGGTTGGGGGATGCATGGATATATATATCTTGCCTGCAGCGACTGCAGGGTGAGTTTAACTATGAACAAGTCAAGAAGTCTACTATTTATTTGATTTGACTCAGTTTTGTGTAGATAACTCTCCCAACAATGTAGTGACCAAGTAAAGCTTACCCAATATATTTAATGAAAAGAAAAGTAGTTTGATCATTTTTATGTGATGTTCGTCATGCATGACATTGATGCATGGTTAGTTGGGTGGGGAGTAAAAGTCGGCGACGCGTCCCATATAACTAAAGCCTAAACAACAATCTGCTCGTTGTCTTCCTTCTTCGATGCCTAATATAACATCAGAAGCACTGTCATCCGTCATTAAATATCACATCAAATCACTTTGAAGTACCTGGTCACCATCCTATAGTGATGGCGAGACAAAAGCCAATTCCAATTACTCAGCCGGCCCCATATATGATAACGAAACTTCCTAAAGTTGATCGGTTCCAGATAATATATTACTAGTACTCGGCACATTCTGCCTGCTTAATGACAATTTCTATCTGGTATTACTAGTACTTGTTCACAACCACCTACGCTTTCTGCTGCTATATATACACGTCCATCCTCTGCAAGGCCAAAGCACACACCGACACCAGAAACATAAACATATACTTGAGAAACAGCACTCGCAGAAGATTCTGCAAAAACCAAATGGCCTCCTCCTACTTCCTTCTCGTTGCTCTACTTGCGTCGGTCTCATGGCAGGCCATCGCTTCTGATCCGAGCCCTCTCCCAAGACTTCTGCGTTCCATACAATGACTCACACAGGGGCAGATCTACAGTGGGTCAAGGGTGTTCAGCTGAACACCCAAAATTTTTGACAAAAATTTTTGTATATGTAGTGTATATTACATGTGTATATATATATGTGGACATATTTAGCTATTTGCTCTCCTATTTGCTGCCCAGCCCGACCGGCGACCGCCCGAGGAATCAGTTCCGCGCGCGCGTGTCCGGGGGAAAGCCAGCCCAACCCAGCCCGAGCGAATCCGCGCGCGGCGCGCCTGCGGCCTGCGGCCTGCTCCTGCTCCCCCGACCCCCGGCCCCCTTCGGCATTTCCCCCGGCCCCCGAACCCCGAACGCCCGGTCCCGACCCCATTTCCCGAACCCTAATCGGCTCCGCCCTCCGCGCCCCCGCTCGCCCGCTCCGCCCCTCCAGTCTCCGCCGCTCCGCTCCGGGCTCCGGCCTCCGGCGCCCCTCCGCTCCGGCTCTCCGCTCCGCCGGGCGCCGGATTCCAGATCTGGCCGTCCGGCCCTCCGCTCCGCCGCCCGCCGGCACCTCGACGGCGTGCCCGACCGCGACACGCCGACGCCGCACCGCGTCATCCCCCGGCTCTCCGGCGTCTCCGCTCCGCCGGGCGCCGGATTCCAGATCTGGCCGTCCGCCCTCCGCTCCGCCGGCACCTCGACGGCTCTCCGGCCGTCCGGCGTCTCCGCTCCGCCGCTCCAGGCTCCAGCCGACCGGCCTCCTCTCCGCGCGATCGCGCCTCGCCGCCTCCGCCAGTTGCCCAGTCCAGTCGGCAGTCGGCCAGTGAGTGCTTGAGCATGATGTATTGCAGTAGCAGTATTGATGTTTATTGTTCACTGTTGAGTTGAATTGTTGAAAATTGAAATGTTGAATTGTTGAGCAATAAGCATGATGATGATTGATGATTTGATGACTGAATTGGTTGAGAAAATAGCAGTTTAGACTGGTGATTGCCTGATTGGTGAATGGTGAATGGTGATGTCTCAATGTTGAATTTTTAGATGAAATGTTCAATGTTGAATTTTTGTTGAATTTCAGCATCAGAAATATTGATTTTAGATGTCTCAATAATGGTTATGTGTTGAAAAATGAAAATGAGAAATTGAGATGTTCTCCTTAGTATGAACAATTGTATGTTAATTATTACTATTGTAGATCTTTATGTTTTGTACTGTAAAATATTTTTACAACTTCGAACACCCATTCCAAAATTCCTGCGTCCGCCACTGGACTCACATGGTATGGACTTCAGCTCTCTTAAATCGAACACTTTTGAGTTCGATACATGCGATTCTGATAGGTAAAAATACATATTAAAAATTGACAGTAACTTCGAACACACTGTTATACATGTTTAATTTCCTTCATGATGCAATTTGTGTCAATGGATTCGTCTGCAAAGATTGTTCGACTGGATGACAATAGAAGGAGTGAATGTCACCAACTCAAAATTTTTCTTCAAATATTCAAGATTCTTTCCTCAGACATCTACAGAGGTGTAGAAAACATAATCCTCAGCTAAAAATCAAACCAATTAGGTCAAATCAACAAAGCTTGGAACCTAACCTTCCCAGCGTTCTAACCGGTCTCCAGAAGGCTGTCTGACTGGCCCGAGCAGTTTGACTACTAGTATAAGAGTGGTCTGATTGCTAGCTATAGTAAAATTAGGCAAATAAATAGTGTTTTCAGCACTATTTCAAATCCGAATAACGATGGAACTTTTGATCTGTAAATCTAAATGACATGAAATTTTGCAGTGATCTTTTCTAGGCTATCAAGAACCTATTCCAATAAACAATCATGAAAATCATCACCAAAGTTGAGACATTTTTTAGTTTAAAGGAAAGGTGCACTAAAACCGCGCCAAAACTGAAATTGGTGAATACAACTTACTCGTAGGTGGATAATGACCAAGATGGGTCTAGATGTATTCTCACATATCCTAGCAAGCAAGAACACGAAAGAAATCACATCAAAAACCCTCAGATTAAGAAATAACACTTTGAGGTCAACTCAAGCAGAAACAGATTTTCTTGATAAACTTGCATCAAAGTGCCGAGATGGGGTAGAGATAGATTCCCAGAGATTGTCTCCATTACTTACATATCCTTGGCACAATAAGACCAAGAAAACGAAAGGAGAGAGATCAAAATCAACCAAATCAAAAGCAAATCAATCAAAACATGATGGATCCACGAAGCTGATCAAAGATTCATGTATTACTTGCTTGACAGGGATAGTTTTATAGCCACTCTACCTTAGAGGACAGAGAGTACACAATGCACTAAACTCTCAAACCCTAACCCTAGACATGAGCACAAGAAAGATGGATTGGATAGTTAACACAAGTCTCTATCTCTTTATATAGGTGGGCTAACTATCCACACCTATCTCTAATGGATATTATCCACTTAGTATAATGAGGAAAACCCATTAATGTAACATCCGAAAATTTTATTTGCATTTTATTGGATTTATTGTAATTTATTTGGATTTTTCTAGATTTTATTCCAAAGCCTAAAGCAAGAATATTTTATTTATCTATTTTATAAGCGCCAAAAATATTTTATTTTATTTTTTTAGAGTCTCCAGGATTTATAGTATTTTTGTGAATTTGTATGGAATTTTTTAATAGTTAATTGCTAGTTTCTAGGTATTTTTTGAAGCTTCCTAGTATTTCTAAAAAATATAAAACAAAATTTAAACCCAAACTCTACTTGGGCTTACATGTCTAAAGCCCAGATCAAATCCGCCTTACCCGATTTATTCTAGGCTGTCACCTTTTGGCTAACGGCCCTGAGAGGTATGTGGTTGGTGCCTAAGTCAAGTTAAGAACCGGTCTATGAGCTACTGCTACAAAGCTCTTTTTGTACTACCACAAGGCTGGTATGGGATAGTCTTGGCGGGCTAATTTGTAGGTCCCAACCTGAGTCTCGCTGTAGGTTGAAAATGAGAGTGGCGTAGGCCATATGAAGTCTTATTCGGCTCAAGAGGAGGTCCCGGTCTAGTGCATTCCTTACTACAGTGAAACCTTAGTGTTGGCTTGGCCATGTTGAGGGCTTTGCATCATAAATGCCTTGTCATGATCTCTCCGCCACAAACCCAAGGAAGTATGTTAATCGCGCGGCAATATTTGATGATCATACCTTTTGGGTAAAACTGTACAACCTCTGCAAACTGTATAATCTATCCTGGATAGTCGTGCCCACTGTCATGGGCAAGCTGAGTAAAATTTTTCATAGATTAGACTTTCTGTTTTGAAAAACTGGTTTTGATGGAAGTTGTTGGAATCTTTTTGGAAAAAGATGGACCAGGTGGGATACCTGTGGATAGGTTAGTATTTGGTCGTAGCCCGCACTAACAATATTACTTTGTTAAATTACTGTTTCTATTTATTGTATAAGATTCAGCTTTTGAATCTACTTACAGTATTTACTTCAATTTCGCTTTACGATCAATTAACCTTACTATGCCTTCCATTGTCAACCCTTATGCATGCATTAACTCTGTTAAACCTCCTGGTGTAACTTGTAGAGTACTTTATGTACTCATGTTGCTTAATTAACTATTTTCAGAGGATGCCTTCATCAGCTTCAGTGAGGATAACGAAGAGTAGGCCACGTCTTACAGTCATTTGCTTATGGGCAAGCAGGATGGGCTGCTCATTATTTATCTTCTGTTGTTTATCTTTATGTTGGCTTCGAGCCCCGTTATTGTAAACTTTGGCCATAAGGTCGTACTCTTTTAATTAATAAAGTTTGGTTGTTATGCATGATATGTGTTCCTGTTAACCCGGTGTGCACTACATTTTCCTAGGATAATGCGATTTACACAGAGGATTCCAGAGTTGTTGCTCCAGGGTCCGACAGAGATGGTATTAGAGCTATAATGACCCTAAGACATGACCGTAAATAGAATAGAATGGACAAACTTTAAGAAAATATTTTAAAATATAGCTATTTTGGAAATTCCTGAATCTAGTCTTTTTCACTCTATCACTTAACCATATTCTATCATCAAAAAAAATTGTTTACTGACTCTTCTCCTTTTCGAAATTGTAGATGGCCGAACATCCCACCCAAGTCACCCATGGAATCCTTGCCAGCCACTTAGCTGACTATCTTTGGGATCTTCTCTAAGAGTTGGGCTTCAAGGCACACCTTATTTATTAGGGATACATGAGCACTTATGGAGATCAAGAACGTTGGAGGTGGAAGTGTTGATTTACGCCAACATTGGAGATGAAGCAACATTTCACACCTTTAATGCCTCTCTACCACGGGACACCTTCTTCAACAGAATCCAAGGCGCAGCCCGTGAAGCAATCTGCTAGATGAGGGACATCTACCCACAAGAGCTACGATGCACCACATTTTACAACTACCCCAGCAAGTTTCTTGCTAGCTCTAGCAGCGTCTTCTCCTCTACAGAGTATGAGAGTAACCCAAGGTTCATTAGTCAAGTGAGGTACGCCAAGTCTTTGGACTATATGTACCAAACCACCTTGCATGAGTTGAGCTCCGCATCACAGAGACTCTGTGTAGCAGAAGAAGAATTAGCCAAGTACCGCATTGAGGATGAGGGTTCCTCTATGATTGAGCCGCCCCCAAAGAAGCGTAGTAGTAGTAGCACCAGCCCATAGAAATCATGAGTTTAAGTCCAAGTTATAGGAAAATCCTTGTGAGCTGTTATTCCTTTGTCAACAGCCTCAAGGTTATAATTATAATATTTAATAAAAGTGTTTTGTTGGTTGTTATTTAAGTTTTATTGCTTTTCTTGCTTGTTGTGGGAATGTTACAAAGACCTTCTCCTAGTTCTCTCTTCTGTTCTCCTAAATCTGCAAGATTCCAACAGATGGTGAACACAAGGATGAACGTCAATGACAACACCAACGCCAAAACCGAAACACAAGGAAGCCGGTCTACTCCCAGCCCTCCGCCTCCACCAGTAGCCGGACCTGACTAGGCTCAATTGATGGCAAATCAGAATCAGCTAATTCAACTGCTAGCTCAAACCATCAACAATCTAGCCCAGTATGTTCCTCTGACGCCTGCTCAAGCTCCTCAAACCTGATTGTCAGAGTTTTTTAGGATAAAGCCTCCAACCTTGTCAAGTAGTGCGGAGCCAATGGATGCTAATGATTGGTTCAGTGCAATTGACAAGAAGTTGGATATTTTGCAATGCACTGATCGAGAAAGGGTCTTGTTTGCTTGTCACCAGTGGAATGGACTTGCTTCCGAGTGGTCAAATCAATTGTGTTATCCGATCCATAACCCTCACCAATGACCAAGGAGTGGAATTAATCTTTACCCCCAAAGTCCATGAAAAAGAAGATTGTGCTCTTAACCAACTTCAAGTACTAGAAGAAGTACCGGTTGTGCGGGAACACCCAGATGTATTTCCAGAAGATTTACCGAGAATGCCACCGGATAGGGAAATCAAGTTGTGATTGACCTAGTCCCTGGTACAGCTCCAATCTCCAAGAGACCGTACCAAATGCCAGCTAATGAGTTAGCTGAGTTGAAGAAGCAAATTCAGGAGTTGGAGGATAAAGGATATGTTCATTCGAGTTCTTCACCTTGGGGAGCACCTGTCCTCTTCGTCAAGAAAAAGGATGGAAGCATGAGAATGTGTGTGAACTACAAGCACTCAATGATGTTACAATCAAGAACAAGTACTCGTTGCCTAGAATTGATGATCTGTTTGATCAGCTGAAAGGAGCTAGTGTCTTCTCCAAGACAGACTTGAGATCAGGATATCACCAGTTGAATATCCGTGCTGAAGACATCCCCAAGACTGCATTCTCTACTCGTTATGTGTAACATCCTGCTTTTCTGGAGTTTATAAATCCCAATTTTCAAAAATTAATTTGCTGGAATTTTCTGGAATTAATTAAAGCTTAAAAGGAATTTTCAGAATTTATTTGGATTTAATATGATTAAATTAAACATTAACATTTGCCAAGATCATTTTATTTGAGTTCCCTGAGTCTCAAGGAATTTTCTGGATTTTTGGTGATTTTTCCGGATTTATTTGCTATTTTCTAGAGCTCAAAAAGAATTATTCGAATTTCTGGAAAAAGAAAATCCCGAACCGGCCGGTGGGCCGGAACCCACCGAACCGGCCCGGTCCGACCGCCGGCCCAGCCGCGCCCCGCCTCGCCACGCGGCGCGCATCCGCGCTCGGCCCGCGCCCGCGCCCTCCGCCCGAAGGTCGACGCGCGTCGCCCATCCCCGCCGTTCGCCCGCGCGCGCACGCCATCTCGGCCGTCCGCTTCGCCCGCGCGCGCGCCGCTAAGCCTAACCCTAAACCGCCGCCGCCCGCGAG
This sequence comes from Dendrocalamus latiflorus, assembly GCA_017311315.1. Taxonomy (NCBI): domain Eukaryota; kingdom Viridiplantae; phylum Streptophyta; class Magnoliopsida; order Poales; family Poaceae; genus Dendrocalamus; species Dendrocalamus latiflorus. Next base: position 7,723,137 of record CM029653.1, on the reverse strand, counting down.
CACCGCAGCCGTCCGATTCCCCGCACGCGATCCCGGCCGTACGCGTGTCCCAAACCGTGTCCGACTCCGCGCCGGGCCGAGATCGATCGGGCCGCCTCGGTTCGCGTGTTTTTATACGCACGGCTGCCTCGGTTCGCGTGCCCGCCCGTCGCCGCAGCGGTCGCCTCCCGACTTCGCCGCCGTTCCTCCGCCGTCGCCGCGTCAGCCGCCCGCGCCCTCGGTTCCGCCGCCGCCCGTCGTCGCCGTCGCCGGTGAGGACTCGGCCGCCGCGCACTCTCTCCGCTCCACCGTCGCTGACGCCGGAGACGAACCGCCGTCCCGCCGCCCGCCCGCGCCCGCGCCGCGTCCGCGCGACGCTTTGCGCAGCGCGCCGCCACGCGTCGGCGATCCACCGCCGTCCCGCCCCGAGCCGCTTGATCCCCGCCGCCCGTTCAGATCTGGGCCGACGGCCCGGATGCGTCCACGCCCCCGCACCGCAGCCGTCCGATCTAACCCCGCCGCCGCACGCCCAAGCCGGCCACGTCAGCCCTAGGCCGACGTGTCAGCCTAGTCAGCAGCCCCGTCAGCTGCCACGCCAGCATGCCACGTCAGCCCTAGCCGCTTGCGCCAGCATGCCACGTCAGCCCTAGCCGCTTGCGCCAGCAGCCGGTCAGTCGCACTGTTTCGTGCGCCGAGTCCACCGTAGACCCATCTCACCGTGCACCCGGTCCACAGCACAGTGCCTTTTCCGATTTTCAGCCTTTTTCCTAAAACCAGATTTTCCAGAGCCCCGTTCTCCCTCGTCCTAACTCCGATTGACCCGATTCTTTTTCCTAAATTCATCTAAAATTGAGCTCTACCTTTTGGTTCAGGTTTGAGAATTTTTGGAGTTCATTTGAATTTTATTTGAATTTATTTTTTCTCTTTGTTTTGTTTTCTCTCTCGTTAGATCACGCGTTCGAGGGAGCCGCCGTTGGATTTGAAGATCAAGAACCGTCAACTGAGCAAGGCCAAGGCAAGTCGTGTCCTTTGATCATGTTGAACCCAGTTTGCAATCTATTATTTAAATATTTTGTTTTAAATTACATTGCATCGCTACTTTTATACAAACCTTGTAATTGGTAGTTATCACCTCAATTGAGTAATTCCCTCCTTGTTAAATTTGAATGCCATGATGCCATTGTCACCATAGGTTGGGAAACTTAGTAGTGATGCTATGTTACGATCACATTTGGGATGGCACGATTAGTATGCTTAGCTATGCTTTTAGTATCGTTTGGGTTCATCATCACATGTGACTAATTAATTTGACTTAATGACATACTGAATCATGGTTGGTGCCACCAATATAAAATTTGTGCCATGGCATTGGTGTGTCGTTGGCGTGGTTACACAAATTTGGTTTTCACTCGGGCGAATGATCGTGCAGTAAAGGGGAGAAGTGTGATTAACACTTCAGGGATGTGGATGTTTCGCCTGGGTATTATTTAAGGACTTAACTTTGTGCGCCATTGATCTGAGCTGTACCGTGCAAACCACATGTCTAGTATGGGATAGACCTGGCATAATAATTTGTGAAGTCTCAACTTTGGTTTCACTACTGATGTTGTTGTGGCGCAAGAGGGGGCAATTACCGACTAGGGGGTTACCCTACTCGACGGCGAAACCTTAGCGAGTGGGATCGGGTTGAGATGGATCATTGTAAAAGCCTTGTTGTGGTTACCTTAAGCTGAGGCTAATCACATCGTGTGGGTACAGTTGTGCAACCTCTGCAGAGTGTAAAACTATTCGAATAGCCGTGTCCTCGGTCATGGACAATGCTCGGTGATTTCACACGAGGTATAGTTACTCTTGGAAAATTTGTAGTTGGTCAGTGGATGGTTAACTCACTGTTGGTTTAGCTTGTGGATGGGAGGTCCATAAGTAGTTTACTTCAATTCCTTTGATTATTCATTATTGTTTTATTTACAATTCGCCTTCAATCTATTTATGGTAATTTCAAATGCTGTTTATGCAAATTAACCTTTCAGCCTTCCATTGGTAAGCCTTGCATACTATATTGCATCATTTGTTACAAACAGCTTGCTGAGTACCAATGTACTCACGGCTTTACGCCTATGTTGCTCAGTTGAGGATGAGGAGTGCTACCAGCAGGAGATTCCAGGAGGCGAGTACTTCGACGACTACGCGTTCTAGGCTTCGCTCCCCACTCGATTGCCCGTGGGCATGTCGATTGGCCACTACGCTTTATTTTGGATTTTCCGCTGCTAAATTTTGTTAAGCCCCTAAGGCTATTGAGATTGTAAGCTTGACCATAAGGTCTCACTTTTGATTATTGATGAATAATTTGAGTTTCCCCTTATTTAATATCGAGATTGTGGTGATGTTTACCTCTATGTTTGACTGTGTGCACTAGCGTGATCCTGGACTAGTGCAGTATACACAGAGAGTCCGGATTTGCATATTCGGGTCTCTACATTATGGATAGTATGAGTTCGATGTCATGTCCTTTGGACTGACAAATGCACCTGCTTATTTCATGGGTATGATGAACATTGTCTCAGCCTTAGAGACCAGACCTGACTTCGGGAGGGAGTCTCCTGTCTGATTCAAAACCCAGTGGATCAAGGTATTCTCTCAGCCTTAGAGATTCAACCTGCTTTACCTAATCAGATCAAGGAAGCCCAGAAGGTTGATAAGGATATTCTGGAAGTATGAAATAATATGAGAAGAGGCAAAGCCCCAGGGTTCAATGAAGATGAGCGTGGAACTATCTGGTTTGAAAACTGCATCTGTGTGCCCAATAATCAAGAGATCAAGAACATAATTCTACGAGAAGCCCATGAAACCCCATACTCAATTCACCCAGATCGTACCAAGATGTACCAGGACCTTAGGGAAAGATACTGGTGGGTCAGTATGAAAAGAGAGATTGCAGTGTTTGTTGAAGCTTGTGACACCTACCAGAGGGTCAAGGCAAAACATCAAAAACCTGTAGGACTTTTGCAATCCATGCCAATACCAGATTGGAAGTGGGAAGAATTTGGCATGGATTTCATAACCAGACTCCCTAGAACTCAATCTGGCTATGACTCAATCTGGGTGGTAGTCGACCGACTGACTAAAATAGCTCATTTCATACCTGTCAAAACTACTTACTTTGGAAGTAAGTTAGCTGAGCTATATATGTCTAGAATCATGTGCTTACATGGACTTCCCAAAAAGATTTTAGCAAAAACTTCATGAAGAGTTAGGGAGTAAGCTTAACTTCAGTACGGCTTATCATCCCTAGACAAATGAGCAAACAGAGTGAGTCAACCAAGTACTAGAGGATATCATAAGAGCATGTGCTTTGGATTTTTCGAATAGTTGGGACCGTTCTTTACCTTATGCTGAGTTCTCATACAATAATAGTTATCAGGCCAGCCTGCAGATGGTACCTTCTGAAGCACTATATGGTAGGAAGTGCAGAACACCTTTACTCTAGAAACAGCCCGGATAGTTTCAAGATGCTGGACCGAACCTACTTCAATATACTGAAGAAAAAGTAAGAAAAATCAAGGATAGATTGAAGATAGCCCAGTGTCGACAGAAAAGTTATGCCGACAACCACCATCGAGACTTGACCTTCGAGGTTGGAGACTATGTTTATCTCAGAGTATCTCCTCTTAGAGGAGTCAAAAGGTTTCAAACAAGAGGAAAGCTTACACCGAGATTTGTGGGACCATTCAAGATCTTAAATCGCAAAGGAGAAGTTGCATACTAGTTGGAGTTACCACAAAGCAAGTCAGGAGTGCACAACATCTTTCACGTCTCTCAGTTGAAGAAATGTCTCCGAGTACCCGCAAAACAAGTAACACTAGAAACCCTGGATCTTAGGAAGATCTCACTTACCAGAGCAACCAATCAAGATTCTTGAGACAGCAGAGCATCAGACCAGGAGGAAGACCGATAGATGTTGTAGAGTCCAGTGGAGCAATCACATAGAAGATGAAGCAACCTATGAATGAGAAGAAGACCTAAAAGCCAATCATCCCCATCTCTTTGCTAGCTAGGTCAAATCTCGAGGGTGAGATTTTCTTAAGGGGAGTAGGTTGTAATATCCCAAACTCATTTCATACATGTCAAAACTACTTACTTTGGAAGTAAGCTAGCTGAGCTATCACTACAACAAAATGAACATATTAAGACGTTTTGTTTAAGACGCTTTGAATCATGTCTCTCTTTTTAGAACCACAATTGAAATAGAGACGCAATTTGAGATGCTCTAAAGGGTTGCACGCTATTAAATTCTATTAAAACGGCTGCTGAGATGTTTTGGAGTACGTCTCATGTATAGAGACGAAATTTTAGATGTCTTATTTATCATTTGTGATGCCTTATCTATTATCTCCATATAAGAATATTAAAAAAACAAAATGGTGTAAGTAACGGTATATATATAAAACATAAAAAAATATCAATCTCAAAGTTCGAACTCACAACCTGAGACTTTTCTTTCGCTTTTGTCCAGTGGCTGAAAACATAAAAAAATATCAATCCCAGGGTTCGAACTCTCAACCTAAGGTTTAGAATGTTCACGCATTAACAGGGGCGGAATTGGGCCCCTGGGAAGGTGGGCTTTAGCCCGGGGTAGGGGCGGATCTATAGTGATTCAAGGGTATTCAGCTGAATACCCAAATTTTTTGACAAAAAACTAGTATATACAAGGTATAACACATATATATACACTTAGTTGGGCCGCATTTAATGTTTTCAGCCAAAATAACCCATCCCGAAAGAACTTGGGCTGGTCGCCGCCAGCCGCCACTGTGCTGGCCCATTCCGCGTTTTCTTTTCCGGGTCGTTCACTGCCTCGCTCCCCACACAGAGTTGCGACGCCGAGCGACAATGAGAGACCATGTGGTCGTGACTCCATGTGAATGATGAGTAATTGACAAAGGTTTAGGATAGTCAAGTTTGGTTTGTGAGGTCGGACCATGTCGTTGCACGGTGCAACGGGCTCAGTCAGACTTGGTCAAACCTGGTCAAAGGGATTAGGATGTGTATTATGTTGTTTTGACAGGTTTAGGCTTTATCATGCTTAATGTTGGTTCATTAATGCATTTATGCTTTCATGTATCGAGCGGTGCTATTTGACGTGGTTGCTTGTCTGTGTGACTGCAGGATGTCGAAGCGGAGTCGTGGTGAGACACGAGGTGACCGGACTAGACACAGGCGGTGTCGAGGTCAGAACGGTCGGATGTGTCAAAGACGGCGGAGATTCGATGTGGTTGTGAGTCATGGACGACAAGGAACGCGGAAGCTTCCCGGAAGGTGCAGGAGGGGCGAAACGGGAATTTCGCAAGGCTGCACAGGTGGAAGTGATTCCGTTCGGGTTTAGCCGGCGTAACGGGGGGAGACCCGTTAGCCATGGGCTATAAATAGGTGGAGGGGGCTGCATGTCTCCTCATGGATTCTAGAGAGAGTTAGGGTTTTCTTGAGACAAAAGAGGCTTTGAGGGTTGTTTCTCTCTTTGCTCTTTAGTGGTTAAGGGCAGCAGGGTGTTGTCTGCCTCGTAGCTTTCTCTGTGTTCATCCCCTCTCCAAGAAACATGTAGTTAGTGGGTTTCTTGTGTTCTTGTGTGGGAGAGGGAGAGGATTGAGTGGAGAGTCTTGTAATCATTCCTCTTGTTTGAATGTCCATGCGTATGGGGACGTAGTTCTCTGTAAATTTCTGTGATGGAATGAAATTTCTGGAGTTTCCTCCCGAAGCTTCTCTCTGTTCTTCGTTGTTCCATTTTGGTGATTTCTTGATTTTCTGTGTTTTGAGTTCTTGCTTGCTGGGATTGCCCAAAATGGATTGCTCTAGGTTGGGATGATGCTCCAAGATCATTTGATCAAGTTTCCCAAGAGCTAATCATGTTAAATATCAGATTTTAGCTTTTGGCTTCCCCTGTTCTTCACTTTGCCTTCTAGGGTTTTGGTACAAATCTTGATTCCCTCTGCAAGTTGGCTTGAAAGTTTGCATGGAGAGTCCAGAGGCTATTAATTAGCTATCCTCAAAATTTCATGGCCAAAGGATTAAAGGTTGGGAAGTAATTTCGTTTTTCGTTCAGTCTTGCAAAAATTTCAGATTTCTACCATAATCTGAAATTATTGCTCTTAGGATTGATTTCTTGGTCCCCTAGAGCCCTCATGCTATTTAGCTTGTTGTAGTGTTGCTCTGGGACAAAAAGAATGGGACAAATCCACCTTGATTCTTGATTTTTGATTATCTGAAAGGGTGCTCAAATTTCAGGGTTTTCAGTTTGTCCTCGGGTTGCCTGGGAACAGGGGGGCGGTCAGACCAGCACTCTTGGAGCGGTCAGACCGGCTATTACCCAGCGGTCAGACCGGCTATTACCCAGCGGTCAGACCGGCTTTTACCCAGTGGTCAGACCGGCCCAAGGGTTTTTGCTGTTGAAATTTTCTTTGTTTGCAGTGTTGGTTCTCCTTTCTGTTGCAGTGGTTATTTCCCTGGTAGCTTGAGTTTCCAGAGTCTTGATTTCCTCTTCATAGCTTGTCGTAGCTATTTGGAGAGGTAAATTTGCTTGTGAGTACTTGAGGGCAAGTTTTAGAAGTCGACATTCACCCCCCCTCTGTCGCCATTTCGGTCCAACAATTGGTATCAGAGCCGGTTAGCTCTAATTCATAGATCTTAACCGGTCTCAAGAGCCATGGCGATGGACAAGTACTCGACCAAGCCGCCCGTGTTCGATGGCATCGATTACCCCTTCTAGAAGAGCCGAATGGAGACATACATCCAGGCCCAGGGGTATGCCATCTGGCGGAAGGTCAAGGTACGATTCGCTGTTCCTGCCGATGAGAACATCAATGCCGGGAACATGGCTGATGTTGAGGCGAATGCAAAGGCAAGGAACATCATCATCTAGGGTTTGAGTCGTAGTGAGTTTGACCGTATATCTTACCTGTCGTCCGCCTACGACATCTGGGTGACCCTCGACGCATACCATGAGGGCACCACCCAGATCAAGACGGTTCGACAGGACCAGTTCAAGCGCGAATACAACAAATTCGAGATGCTTGCTGGTGAGTCCCTGGACGAGTGCTTTTCGCGATTTCACAAAATCTTGAGCAACCTCCGAGCGGTCGGTGTCACATACCCCGACTCGGACAACGCTCGTCAGATGCTCGCGGCACTCGATCTGCGCGTGTGGGAGATGAAAGTGACCACCATCAAAGACACGACAGACCTCTCGACCCTGACTCTTGACGCGCTATACTCGCGCCTCAAGACTCACGAGATTGACGTTGTCTCTCGTCGGTCGAAGTCACAGTCGATGGCCTTGGTCACCGATCCCGTTTCTTCTTCTGGGCCTTCTTCTGACTTTTCTTGCGGTTTCTCCCTTTCTGCTCTCTGTGACATAACTGATGATCAGTTAGAGCAGCTTGCGGATGATCAGCTGGCCCTCCTAGCCCGAAGGTTTTCCCATGCCTACAAGGGTAGGAGAGACAGAAAGAAAGGAGGACCCGTGATTTGCTTTGAGTGTGGTGGCCCCAACCACATTCGGGCAAACTGCCCCAAGCTGGAGAAGGGCAAGAATGACTACGGCGGTTCGGGCAAGAACGACTACACCGACAAGAACCGCAATAAGAAGACTCCAGCTCAGACGCCGGGAAAGAAGAAGTTCCGCAACTTCGGCAAAGCCAAGAAAAGTAGGTGTTTGCTAGATCTGATAGATCTGTTCCTCGTGCCACTTCACCTGCGAATCGAACAAATAATTTTTTGTTAATCTTGTTTAGGTTGCATGCTTCCTAGCCATAGGATTGGTAGTTAATAGTAGGTGTTGTGCTAGCGTCGATTTCTATTACGGGTTAATGAAATTGATGTCCTTCGAGCACTCGGCTGATAGACGACCCAACGGCTGCGGCTATTGGCTTCCCCTGTGACCGGTCAATCGGACCGAGCTTTTTGGTTAGTTTGTGACTTTTCTGATTGAGTGTTTGATTTAATTTACTGGTGCTTACAACATCGTCATGCCAATGTAGAAATTAGAATCTTTGCTATTACTATTACAACATACCATAGAGTGATGGATCGAGGTTGGATGAGTGAACCAAGATCAACTGATTCTTATAAAGATGGTGTCACATATTTTCTATCTGTTGCATTCCGTGATATTCCAAATGGTGCCAAGATCCTTTGTCCTTGCGTGAACGGTAGAAACAGAGTAACTCAGAATTATGATAGAGTTAAAACTCATTTGAGATGTGCTAGTATTCTTCAAAGTTATACAAAGTGGGTTCATCATGGCGAGAAATATGAACCACCATCATTAGTATTTGGTCCTCCTGTATCAGGTTATTCTAAGAAAATTCCTGTTGCTAGTGCTCAGAGGAGTATTGTTGTAGAAGGTGCACAAGAAAGATTGGATGACATGGAAGGACTCCTAAAAGCTGCATTTGTCATGGAAGATAGCTGTGAATCTCTATCAAGTACTTCTATTGGTGAACAAGATGATATTGATTTTGACTTCGGTAGTATGGAAGCTAATATGGCCGAGAACAGGAATAACACATTGGGAGATGATTATACCAGTGGGGAACAAGACATGTTTGCAAGCTTCATGAAGGATGCAAATACAAAACTATATCATGGATGTGAAACATTTTCGAGGTTGTCGTTCTTAGTCACTTTGTATCACCTAAAATGCATACATGGATGGACACAAGAATCTTTTACAGCACTACTTGGTGTGCTATATGACGCTCTTCCACCGGAGGCAAACTTACCAAAGAATTGTTATGAAGCAAAAAAAATCATCCGTGGTTTAGGGCTTGATTATAAAAAAAATGCATGCTTGCCCTAAAGATTGCATGCTATATCGAGGTGACAGAGCTACAGAAGAGTCTTGTCATGTGTGTGGTACCTCCCGTTGGAAAACTGATAAGAATGGGACTCCAATTGAATCAAAAGGAAAAAAGAAACCGGCTAAAGTGTTGCTTTATTTCCCATTGATACCAAGAATCCAAAGACTTTTTTCAACTAACAAAACTTCATGTGATATGCACTGGCATGAGGAGGGTCGTACAAAAGACGGATTGCTACGACACCCGGCTGATGGTGAGGCTTGGAAAGATTTTGATGCTCGATATCCTAAATTTTCTGCAGATACCCGTAATGTACGCCTTGGTCTTGCTAGTGATGGATTTAAACCTTTTAGGAATATGAGTTCAAAGCATAGCACTTGGCCGATAATGCTCGTTCCTTACAATGTACCACCTTGGATTTGCATGAAACAAACGTCATTAATTTTATCGATGATCATTCCTGGACCAGATTCTCCTGGGAATGATATAGATGTCTATTTGGTGCCACTTGTTGATGAGCTTTTGCAACTATGGGAGGGTGTGGAAACATATGATGCTTCTTCACGGAATAAATTTTCTCTCCGAGCTGCACATAACGTCTCAACGCACATGCCTATATTAATTGAGACGTGGTGCAGCCGTTTTTATAAAAGCGTCTCTAACTTTATAGGGATACAGTGCAGCAGTCTCTAATGAACGTCTCAAATAATATAGGCAAGCCTTAGAGAGCGTCTCTATATTTTTGAGACGGTTCATGTAGAGACGTTTCTATGACGCTTTATAAAAGCGCCTCAGTTGTCTGTGGGAGACGAAACAGAACGTCTCTAACCTACAAATATGATGTCTCACCACGGATGTTTTTTTATAGTGTATATATGTCTAGAATCATGTGCTTACATGGACTTCCCAAAAAGATTTTAGCAAAAACTTCATGAAGAGTTAGGGAGTAAGCTTAACTTCAGTACGGCTTATCATCCCTAGACAAATGAGCAAACAGAGTGAGTCAACCAAGTACTAGAGGATATCTTAAGAGCATGTGCTTTGGATTTTTGGAATAGTTGGGACCGTTCTTTACCCTATGTTGAGTTCTCATACAATAATAGTTATCAGGCCAGCCTACAGATGGTACCTTCTGAAGCACTGTATGGTAGGAAGTGCAGAACACCTTTACTCTAGAAACAGCCCAGATAGTTTCAAGATGCTGGACTGAACCTACTTCAATATACTGAAGAAAAAGTAAGAAAGATCAAGGATAGATTGAAGATAGCCCAGTGTCGACAGAAAAGTTATGCCGACAACCACCATCGAGACTTGACCTTTGAGGTTGGAGACTATGTTTATCTCAGAGTATCTCCTCTTAGAGGAGTCAAAAGGTTTCAAACAAGAGGAAAGCTTACACCGAGATTTGTGGGACCATTCAAGATCTTAAATCGCAAAGGAGAAGTTGCATACTAGTTGGAGTTACCACAAAGCAAGTCAGGAGTGCACAACATCTTTCACGTCTCTCAGTTGAAGAAATGTCTCCGAGTACCCGCAAAACAAGTAACACTAGAAACCCTAGATCTTAGGAAGATCTCACTTACCAGAGCAACCAATCAAGATTCTTGAGACAGCAGAGCAGCAGACCAGCAGGAAGACCGATAGATTTTGTAGAGTCCAATGGAGCAATCACATAGAAGATGAAGCAACCTATGAATAAGAAGACCTAAAAGCCAACCATCCCCATCTCTTTGCTAGCTAGTTCAAATCTCGAGGGTGAGATTTTCTTAAGGGGAGTAGGTTGTAACATCCCAAATTTTTATTTGCATTTTATTGGATTTATTAGAATTTATTTGAATTTTTCTGAATTTTATTCCAAAGCCTAAAGCAAGAAAACATGATTTATCTATTTTCTAAAAGCCCAAAATATTTTATTTTATTTTTCTACATTCTCCTAGATTTATAGTATTTTTGTGAATTTTTAAGGAATTATTCAGAGTTAATTTCTATTTTCTAGGTATTTTTTTGAGCTTCTAGTATTTTTGAAAAATATAAAACAAAATTTAAACCCAAACCCTCCTTGGGCTGACACGTGTCAAGCCCAGATCAAATCCGCCCCGCTCGATTTAATCTTGGCTGTCCCCCTTCGACCGACGGCCCTGATCTCCTCCTTGCACCACGAGGCAATCATCCGGCCGCCCCATCTCTTCCCTTTTCTCCTCTCTCACCGCCAACATGTGGGTCCCCGGTCTTCTTCCTTGCTCCTTCTTCCTCCCCAAGCCAACCACCATGGCTGTGAGCTGAGCTCCTGATTCTTCTGTTGCCCTACCATTTCTTTGTGTCTTTATGGCCACTGAGTGCCCCTCTTCAATCTCCACTCACCTTCGCCCATTTCCTCTCTCTTTAAATCCCACCTTGCCATTTAATGCCACCTCTGGCCATCATTGCTCCGGCAACCATTACCCCCCTGATCCTATATAAAGCCCTCCCCCTGCGTCCCATTCTCAAGCCCCACTCCACCTTGCTCCACCTCCAATTCTCCTCCCGTGCCCGAGATGCCCTAGTGTCGTCTCTCCTCTTCGTCGAGTGCCGAAGGTCCTCCAGTAAGGAATTGCCATTGGTCAGAGTGGCACCGAGCCAAACCGCCACCATATTTTCCTTTGTTGGGCCCGTGCGCATGCCTACCGCCCCCCCGTTGGGCAAGCCACTGCTAGAAACGCCTTGCCGTTGATGCCCTCACTCGGCCACCTCTGCTTCCTCGAAGTCGGCCGCCACCAAGCATCCCCGAGCATCGTGCCAAGGTGCTTTGTGATCCTCATCACCCCCTCTTGCTCTTGCGCCAACCGTCGGCCACTGCTAAGCACTAAAGCTTCGGTATCCTCGGGTCTCGAGCACTACCCTGGCCGGCCTTGCCATGTCAGCAGGCTAAGGTGACGTGGCCACCATGTGGCAATCCACGTCGGCTCCAAGTCACCCCGTCGGCCTCATTCGCCATGTCAGCATTTCTAAATCTTTTCCTTCACAAAAATAAAGCGGCCGAAAAAGGAAAATCAAATAATCCAATTTTTCAATAAAAAATAATTCTGAAAATTAGCCTTTTCTTTTTTCTTTAGTTTTAAACTTCCAGAAGCCTGTATTTCTTCATTTCTGACACCGATTGAATCTGTTCAAATTTCTAAATTCTTCCAAAATTCTAAACTACCCAGTTCTTGACTCATTTTGAATTTTTGAATTTTGTTTGAATTTATTGGCTTCCGTTCTTCGCATGTAGACTACGATGAATCCGGAGTATTCGATTTCGATGATTCGCAGCACCAAGACTTTGAGCAACGTAAGTTACACCTTTGACCATGTTGCACATAGTAATTTAAATTATTTATGTTTTTTAATTGATTCTGCATGAATATTTTTATTCAACGTATTTTAATCCAATTTTAAATTTAGTTATTGCCTGTTTGATAATACCTCCTTTGATATTGATTCTCGGATAACTTGTCACCCTAGAATAAAACTCTGGTTAGCACGCTCGTATGGAGTAGAGAATTTTTGTATCAAATGCTTAGACTTACTTAGACATTTTTTTTATTTTGGGATAACTTTTTCACATAAAATGGTAAACTTTTGAAACGCACTCTTATCTTTGGTGAGTCAAGAAAGGCTATGAATTATTTCAAAACAAAATATAAAATCTAGTGTAGACTTAGGCTAATGGTTAGGTGGTGGGTGCTTGTTATCATGCATTGTTATTCGGTGATACAATGTTGATTGCCAAGAACAAGGGGTATGTGGTTGTTGCCGAAGTCAAGTTAAGGACCGGTTTGTGAGCTATTGCTACAAAGCCTTTTTCGTACTACCACATGGCAGGTATTGGACAGTCCTGGCAGACTAATTTGTAGGTCCCAACCTGAGTCTCGCAGTAAGTTGAAAGTGAGCATGGCACAGGCCAAGTGAAGTCTCACTCGGCTCAAGAGGGCGTCCCGATCTGGTGGTTTCCTTACTGGGGTGAAACCTTAGTGTTGACTTGGCCAAGTTGAAGATTTTGCATTGTAAAGGCCTTCTCATGATCTCTCTGCTGCACACCCAAGGAAGTGTGTTAATTTCATGGCAATATGAGATGATCATGTTTTATGGATAAAGCTACACAACCTCTGCAGAGTGTATAATCTATCCTGGATAGCTGTGCCAACGGTCATGTGTAAGCTGAGTAAAGTTTTTCACGGAAGTTATTCAAAAATTGGTTTTGACGGAAATTGTTGGAATCTTTTTGGAGAAACATGGACCAAGTGGAATCACGACATAATGATGACTAACTTTATCGAGGTGTACACCTGAGTTCTTAGGGGGTCCTGGATATTGTAGGGAGGACCTGGATTCTGGACGTTGACATGCTAAAGTGTGGGAAGGGTCGGCGGTAGAGCCATCTATTATGATGTGACCACGCCACCAACACATACGACCATAGCGGCCAATTTCAAGATTGAACTAAAGGTGAATTCGTTTCGTCAACTTCAACACATTTTAAATGAGAATATGATGCTACCTAATGATGAAAAAATATACATTTGTAGCACCACATCACTTTGGAACAAATTGAAGCAAAGGTTCAAGTTGGATAGGTTTTGGAATCCAATTCGGCCTCCAGATCAGTTCGGATTCAGCTTGATAGGCCAACTTCAAACGGCCATAACTTTTGATCAAGAAGGTTTCTTGGGGCCGTGAGTACTCGTTGCAAAGCTCTTGGAGTGTACTTTCAAATGGATCTGGTCTCACCTCCAAACTCCATCCGAGCAGATCAGAAACTGCAAAACAAGTCACATCACTTTTCAAGTCCGAGTCAAAGTGGGCCGAGGGCCTTGTAACTTAGGCTATTTGGGCCGGTACTGTTCACGTGAACAGTACCACGGCCGTGTGAACAGTACCATGAATAGTACCGCACCCCTTTTCATTAGATAAGTGCGGCTTCCCCCCTCCCCTATTTAAGGAGGTCGCACCCCTTTAATTTTCCTTGGGTTTTCTTAAGAGATTATTCTGCTTAGCAGTTTCACCGCACTGTTCGGCTGAGGAATCTCAACTTGTGAACTTAATCTTTATTCCAATACAATTTCAGATTGCATCTTGAACTCTCTTGCTTGTGTTCTCGATTCGCCTGCAGGAGATAGCCTTCTTGGCGAGGTCAACCGTGTTCGGCACGGTTGATATCCAACGGAGCAGTGGTGTAGTGATTGCGAGGGGTTCGATCAGTTTTGGTCGGAGCCTTTGGATCATCAACGTCAAGTTCTCCACAATCGACTTATCAGTACCTCTCGGAAGATCGGGCCATCGTCATTTGGGCAATAAGACCAAATGGGGCAGCTTTACGCTATGACAAAACCCAGACGCAGTAGCTTTGCGTAGTGATAATACCAGGTGGGGCAGCACTCTACCTCGCAGACTATTCACAAGCAATTAACCAGACCATGCCAACCCTTTGGCTTATAAAAGGAGGTGGAAGAGATCTATGAGAGAATACTACACAACCAAACCCCACACTACACTAGAGCTTGGTTCATCACATCGGGATGGACAAGAGGCAGGAGAAGCAATTGGACAAGGTGATGAAGTAATGGTAGGAGACCCGTGAATTAGCAAGGTCTGTTGTGGCCCGTGATGAACAAGCAATGACCTCTGTGGCCCGGGCTGAACCAGTAGAGTGTGCCAAGACGTTAGCTCCCCGTAATGATAGCCCTGTAGTAGCAACCCCATCCTGAACGTTTCAATCGAGCATTCACCGCAACACCTACCCGCGGGGAGACACCACCTTTCTGTTGGTGCAGGGACCCATGCAAGTTCTTTAAGTCTAAGCAACGGCTCAGCCTAGGCAAGCATTACTGGGGTTGCACAAACTACTCCTATGACAATCCCGATCGCCGTTGGGACATGAGCACCTATCGACAATTGGTAAGGACCAGTTATAGTGTGTTCCCCAACAATTTCTCTTTTAAAGTTCGCACTAACAACATCTCCCGTCTACCCGTAGTCCCTGGAACTGCTATGTATCTCTATTACCACTTCGTGCACTAGCTTTTCCTGGATTAGTACAGTTGACACAGAGGATCTGGAGATATTGTTTTCTGGTCCAGCACCGAATTAGTGAGGGTATTTCAGAAAGGTTTGCTCGTAGGGGTTCCATTCACGAAAGCCATCGTCGTTGCTGCAAGAACCAGTCAGAGCAAGAGATGGGCAAACCCAAGAGCAACCAAGCACACGTACACAGGATAGGGCGAGGGATTTATGTCTCTAGCCTTATCTCTTTCCTTGTCCCACCGATTGTTTGAATCCACCCCTTTTTTTCTTTTCCTCAAAAAGGAAAATTACCAAAATACCCTCAATATCACAACACGGAAAACATACATGGATTTAGGGTATTCGATGCCTGGGGTCCACACAAAATCATCATAAATCATGCATGATTATTCGTATAGTGTTTTACATTATCTCTACGCAAACGTGTCTACAATATTTTGCTAATATCAGAAAGAACAAAAAAAATCATGTGTTATTTTTTCATTACACGGCTAAGCGTAAACCTTATCAAGCATCTGTATATAATTTAGTTGTGGTTGTTCTCCCAGAACTGAGCTTGGAGCCAATCCACAGCCTTCTTGTCCACCTGAAACGCCTTGGCAAGAACATCATCCGAGATTGGTGGCTTTGATCCAAACACAGCATTAGCAATGGTGATTGCGCCAGGGTTTTGGCTGCTGAGCGCGGCGATGGCAACAGCTGGCTTGTCATAGCTTGGGTTGAATTGGAAGTGGATGAGCCCTTGCGGGAACACGAACACGTCTCCCTTGTTGAGCGTCTTCGTGAATAGCTTGTTGTCTGGGTTGGACGTGACGAATCCGACATAAAGTGTGCCCTCGAGGACTGTTAGGATCTCAGTGGCACGTGGGTGAGTGTGTGGTGGGTTCTGTCCTTTGGGAGCGTAGTCGATGCGTGCCATGGAGATGCCGAGGGTGTTGAGACCTGCAAGCTTCATCACGTTGATCAATGTTACGTTTGACCCGACCTTGCTCTTGGTAGTGTCCATTGGCTTGTCGAGGTTGGCAGCGAGGAAGAAGTCCTCGGGCTTCACGACATCAGCGTCCTTACAGGGGAATCCATTGACACGCACTGCATCAAAGAAGCAACATATATATACATGCGTTAGAAAGCCAAACGAAACATATGCTACTGTATGTGTCTATTTCATGCACGCGCATGACTTTGATGAAGCACTCTACCAGGGGAGTCCTTGTTCATGTCGGCGACACAGAAGTCCTGGAGAGGACTGGGATCAGTAGCGACGGCTTGCGAAGCGACCAAGGAGAGAAAAGTAGCGAGAAGAAGGAAGTTAGAGGCGGTCATCTTGCTAGAGATCGATGGAGTTTTGCTAGCTCTTGTAGATGCAAGCTGTGTAGAAGTAGTCGATGCCTGTTGTGTATATGGAGCAAACTAGCTGATGCTTTGTCCATGGAGGCAAGGATGCACGCGTATATATAGCTTGTGAGGCGTGTGAGCAGGTGGGATCGATTCAGAAGATCAGGTCAAGGAGAGACCGATCGACTAGACAGATAGAAATGGTCCCAGATTGAGCTAGCGACTGGTTCTCCTCATGGCATACATATATTGCATCCGACTCGTTTAAGCTACTAGTTAATTAATTCGATCACGTGGTCTTGTGTATAGATAAATCTCTACTCCCAGCAATGAGGTGACGTAGTAATTTGATAACTGTTATGCTCGTCACGCATGACATTGCTGATTGGTTGTGTGATCAGGTGATACAAAGGGCATGTTAGAATATTAATTAACCTGATAAAGTGATGTAGGCCAGCTTGTGATCTCTGCACGTTCTTACGTTGGTGCATCCATGAAATATAATGGATCGACGCTATAATTTCTTCTCAGTTAATTTACACAACAATCACGTATGGCCATTATTTATCTTCTTCAGCCCGCTTCATCACAGTGGTTTCCTTTGAACGGAACACTGACATGACATCTCAAACATAGAACTGATTATACAGAAATTTCATCAATGATGAGTATCACATCAAGCTTTTTTTTCATCATTCAATAAACGTTGACCTAGTCAATAAACGATGACCTAGCACAAGATAATCGCAGTTACGTACTTAATCAACACGCTTTGTTGCATGCAGACGGCGGTGGCCATTTCAAGCTAGTCATACGCTTTAGTTGACTCGTTCAAAAGCACCCTCTTGCTCCGGTAACCCTCGGCCCCCTCTTGCTCCGGTAACCCTCGGGTCCCAAGCACCGCCCCGGCCAGCCTTGCCATGTCAGCAAGCTAAGGTGACGTGGCCGCCATGTGGCGAGCCACATCGGCTCCAACTTGCCCTATCAGCATCATTTGCCATGTCAACATTTCTAAATCTTTTCCTTCACAAAAATAAAGTGGCTAAAAAATAAAATCAAATAATCTGATTTTTCAATTCAAAAATAATTCAAAAAATCAACCTTTTCTTTTTTCTTTAGTTTTAAAATTCTGAAAGTCTGTATTTCTTTATTTTAACTCCGATTGAACCCGTTGAAATTTCTAAATTCTTCCTAAATCCTATACTACCCATTTCTTGACTTGTTTTGAATCTTATTTGAATTTGTTTGCTTTGGTTCTTCGCATGTAGACTACGACGAATCCGGAGAGTTCGATTTTGACGATTTGCAGCACCAAGATTTTGAGTAAGGCAAGTTATACCTTTGATCATGTTGTTCCTAGTAATTTAAATTATTTATGTTGTTTTAAATTATTCTACATGCATATTTTTATTCAATGTAATTCAATCCAATTTTAAATTTAGTTATTGCCTGCTTGTTAATACCTCCTTTGACATTGATTCCTGGATACCTTGTCACCCTAGAATAAAACTCTAGTTAGTACACATAAAACTCTGACTAGAGAATTTTTATCAAATGATTAGACCTGCTTAGACATAATTTTTGTTTTGAAATAACTTTTTCACATAAAATGATAAGCTTTTGAAATGTATTCTTGACCTTGGTGAGTCAAGAAAGGCTATGAATTATTTCAAAATAAAATATGCAAAATATAAAATCTGGTTTAGACTTAGGCTAATGGTTAGGTGGTGGGTGCTTGTTGGCATGAATTGTTGTTCGGTGACACAATGTTGATTGCTAGGCATGAAGGGTATGTGGTTGGTGCCTAAGTCAAGTTAAGGACCGGTCTATAAGCTACTGCTACAAAGCACTTTTCATACTACCACAAGTCTGGTATGGGACAGTCCTGGCTAACTAATTTACAAGTCCTAACTTGAGTCTCACTATAGGTTGAAAGTGAGCGTGGCGTAGGCCATGTGAAGTCTCACTCGGTTGAAGAGGGGGTCCTAGTCTAGTGCATTCCTTACTGAGATGGCCAGGTTGAAGGCTTTACATTGTAAATGTCTTGTCATGATCTCTCCGCCGCACATCCAAGGAAGTGTGTTAATCGTGTGACAATATGAGATGATCGTATCTTTTGGGTAAAGCTGTACAACCTCTGCAAGGCGTATAATCTATCCTAGATAGTCATGCCCGTGGTCATGGGCAAGCTAAGTAATGTTTTTCACGAATTAGACATTCTATTTTCAAAAACTGGTTTTGATAGAAATTGCTAGAATCTTTTTGGAGAAAGATGAACCAGGTGGGATACCTGTGGATAGGTTAGTGTTTCGTTGAGCCTGCACTAATGATATTACTTTGTTAAATTATTGTTTCTATCTATTATATCAAATTTAGCTTTTGAATCTACTTACAATATTACTTCAAATTCACTTTATGCTCAATTAACCTTACTATGCCTTCCATTATCAACCCTTATGCATGCATTAACTCTATTAAACCTCCTAGTGTAACTTGTGGTGTACTTTATGTACTCATATTACTTAATTCACTATTTTTAGAGGATGCCTTCATCAACTTCAGTGAGGATAATGAGGAGTAGGCCACGTCTTACAGTCATTTGCCTGTGGGCAGGCAGGATGGGCTACTCCTTATTATTATCTTCCGCTGTTTATCTTTATGTTGGCTTCGAGCCCCATTATTGTAAACTTTGGCCATAAGGCCATACTCTTTTAATTAATAAAGTTTGACTGTTATGCATGATATGTATCCCTATTAACCCTATGTGCATTAGATTTTCCTAGGATAGTGCGATTGGTACATAGGGTTCTGGAGTTGTTACTCCGGGGTCCAACAGAGATGATATCAGAGCTATAATGACCCTAAGACGCGACCGTAGATAGAATAGAATGGACACATATTTTAAAAGATAGCTATTTTGGAAATTCTTGAATCTAATCTTTTTCACTCTATCACTTAACTATATTCTATCATCAAACAAATTGTTTACTAACTCTTCTCCTTTTCAAAATTGTAGATGGCCGAACGTCCTACCCAAGTCACCCACGGAATCCATGCCAGCCACTTAGCTGACTATCTTTGGGATTGTAACATCCCAAAATTTAGATAT
Organism: Dendrocalamus latiflorus; assembly: GCA_017311315.1. Taxonomy (NCBI): domain Eukaryota; kingdom Viridiplantae; phylum Streptophyta; class Magnoliopsida; order Poales; family Poaceae; genus Dendrocalamus; species Dendrocalamus latiflorus. The sequence continues at coordinate 7,703,820 of CM029653.1, read as the reverse complement.
TCAAAAATAAGGAATTTTTAAAACCTTTTCTTGCATTTTGCTGGCGTTCAAAATTTCTTTTTGAACATTTATTTGAAACTCCTTGAGTTTTGTGTCATGCAAAGTAATATACTGAGAAATAATATCCAAAGCGAAAACAATAGTGATAATAAAAGAAATGGAAAAACCCAAAGATCTATACACAAAAGTAAAATTTAAGTATTAAATAATAGAAATAAGAATTTGAATTCCAATTTATCTTGGTAAAAGAAAAATGGCTAAAGGAATATTACAAACTCACATCTAATAGTTGAAAATTAAAAATTCAAAAGTTTGAATATTATGCAAAACTTCAAAAATCAGTAATTCCTAATGCAAGTTAAAATTTAAATTAGAAATCCAAATTCTAAAATTCTGCATGAGCCTTCTTTTCCCTTTTCTTCCATTTTCCTTTTTCCTCTCTCTTCCAGGTGGGCCCCCTTCTCTCTTTCTTTCTCCCTCTCTTTTCCTTCTGCCGCGTGGCCTGAGCTGGCTCCCCCTCCCTTTTCCTTTCTTCTCCTTCTCCCCTTTCCTTTTATTTGTGTGTGCTCTGCTGCGCCTGGCTTTTCTACGCGCGTTCGTGAGCCATCATCACGCCGCCCCGTCACATCTCGCCTCGACGCCTCCTCTCTGCTCTGCACGCGCCGCTCGACCACAGTCTTTCCGCGCACCAAGCCCCACGCCAGTCCTTGCCCGGCGGTCCTCCCCCGCCGCCCGGTCGGCTCAGGCTCCATAAGAAGGAAGGCGCGCCCCCATCCATTTCGCCTCATCCCCTTCATCTCCCCACCGCGGCGAATCACCCCCAAAACCCCCGAACTCGCCACACGGCCAATTTTCCCCAATGCCAGCCACCGCCGCCTCCTCAGACAGCCTCTCTTCAATTCCTTGCTTGGGGAGCGTCTTCTTACCACCCCGGACCTCCTTCGACCGGCACCGGAGCTCCTCATCCACCATAGTTCACCGGCACCGTCAAGCTCCCCGCCGCGCTGCCCATGACCTCCGTCATCAGCCAACCTCAGCCATCCTTCGGTGCAACGAGTAACGTGGTAAGCAATCACCTGCCCGCCTCCAGCTCACGCGCACCCGAAATCCCTCATTCCCCCTCTCCGGCGCTGCCACCCCAAGAGCACCTCGCCGCCAGTCGTATTGCACTGCCGTCCACCTACCTCGCCGTCGTCCCGACCAGCGCGCCGCCTCCCGTGGTTAGACTACCTCTTCCGCGACCCATTTTGGCGATCATCAACACCCATCCGGCCGCCGCATGCCGCCGGCGAGGCTGCCTTGCGTCGGCGCTGCCTTCCTCTGTTCTGCCCCCTGCTACCCAGCATAAAACGGCTGCGAGACTCCACTCTATCAGCCCAGGCACTTTGCCCCTTCGGCTATCCGAGCACGCTTAACACTCAGCCTTCCCCAAGGTCCCGAGTTCGAGTCTCCCTTCGGCCATATTTGGCCATATTTTTTATTTTTGTTTTCTTTAACCATTTAAAATAGAAAATAATTAGGAAATAATTCCAAGAAGCTAAGATAATCGATTTGGGTTCACATAAAGTTTACCTATGCACCAAAATATAAAATTTGTGCATACGAACGATTAAGTAAATAAGGAAAACCCATAAAAGCTAATAAATTTGATTGGTACATAAATAAGATTATAAAAGGTTTAATCTTAGACTAGCACTCATATAGTGGTAGCTAATGTGCCTTGAGTATTTATCTAACTATTAGTTAAAAGGTATTAATAAAAGATGACCTTGGTTAATTATCCAAAAAATTCATAAAGATTTTAGATATCATGTTTAGCTATAAAAGTAGGGCCTTAAATTCAAGGTTAACCTTGATTGTAAATAAAATACATGACCTAACATTAAAATGCCCCATCAAAAACATAGAAATATTTGCATATAAGTGATTAATTGGCTAGTTAACAAAATAAGTAGGAGGGTGAAAATAGGAGCTTAGGTTTCGACTAACATCTCACCCGAAATAAATAAATGGCATATTTTCTAAAGGCTCGAATTCCCAAAAATTAATTATGGAACTAAAATGCAAATAGAAATGTAAACTAAAAATATGTTGCCAAATAAATTAGGGATAAGCCAAAGTATAAAATAGTTATATTCCCTCTGCTAATACTCAAACCTTTGAAGTAATTCCCAATAATGTTGGATCATAGCCGTATATATAAAAGAAAATAATCCGAGGAATATGGAGGATATGTATACAGCCCACTAGTAAACATATTAGTAAATATTTCTGCATTCAACCTAGACCCCATTAGAAAGGCAAACACCATCATTACCATACAACCGATCATGAAATCATAAACGACAGTCTTAAACTAGTAACGATGACGAAATATACTCCTATGTAGCATGCTCAATCAATCATAAATAAGTTAAGATTAAATTATGATAAATGCTAAGGGATAAGATATTAATATCAGTTAATTTCTAGAGCTCCTCCAAAGTAAAAAGGGTCATATAAATAGGTACTACAATATAATAGCCCTAGAATATCAGGCATTTAAATAATCTTATCAATATATATATATATATATATATATATATATATATATATATATATATATATATATATATATATATATATATATATATATATATATAATCTGAGGTAACCATTTAACCGACTAAACGAATAATTAATTAGACTCACATAGAAAGCTACGTGTCAAATTGCTAGCAATATAAATTAAACCAATAAGCTAAAAGTCGTATACATCATCTATGGAACCCCTACCCTAAACCCATGAGTGTCAAAAGTCGACCCATACAATACTTAATACATCAACTAAATTTATATACCTGCCCCATGGGACTCCCTAAGTAGAAGTAAAAGTAATAAAAGAATTTACTAAATAAAAAGGTCGATCCATGGTATCCTAAAATCGGCTCTGTCTAGCCATCCTCGAAGTCCTAAGCAGAGCATCCCCGAGAATATTCCTTCATTATAAACCTTCCTTGGATCTTCCCTAGCCAATTATCACTTCGCTCCAACCTCTTTGACTCCGTCAAATACTCCATGCCCAACCAACCTCAAATCACCTGTTTAATCATAATAAAAACTAATCAAGTTCAATTGGATTTATTTGGAGCTTTTGAGTTATTTGCCATTGTTTGGATCAGTTGTTTAGCGCGTAACTAGAATCTGGAGTCCTAAAGATTCTATGGATCAAGCATGATCAGAGCGAAGTGAAGATAAATAATAGAAGCTCAAGAGAAAGCATTGTGTGAGCTCAAGACCGCGGTAAACTGCGCAAGGCGAGTCCATACTTTGATCATGTTGAACCTACATTTTCTGCAAATTACTTTTATTCAAAATATCAAATTGCATGATGTTATTTCATGCGCGAATTTATGTTCAATTTCAAGATGCTAGTTATATACCCATTAATGGACTTGTTACTATTACTCTCATTTGGAACCCTTGAATATCTGAGCCTTGTCACCTTAGCGAAAATTATAATGTTAGAACTTTCAAAAATAAGTCTACAGATATATGCCATGCTTAGTAATGCTTAGATATTCGGGGCACCAACAATGCCCCAAAACATCACTTTCAACTATGAGAAACTGGTTTGGGAAGTCATGGTGGTAATGACTGGTATATGTTGGAATGATTATTTTACGTTCCCAAAAACCCCAACTTGCTTACTTATCTGGGCGGATGGTTTGAGGGTGTGTGAGTGGTGAAGTGGAAGCACAAAGTGGTTAGTGGTAGAACCGCCCAGATAACCCTAAGGACCGAATCTTATGATGATCTCGCAATGTACAATAGTAAAACCACAAGCTGGCAAAATGTAGGCAGGGTTTACTAATTTGTGTGGCTCTAAGGTGGTTATATGAAGGTATGACCATGAGCAAAGGGATGGATGGTCTCATCCCCGCCTTTGCCCGTGATGGCTCACGAGGGACCCTTCCCGAGGGATGTACGCATCCTACAGAAGATAGACCTTAGCGGGCGTAACCACAGTAGGACTATGCATTGTAACAATCCTGTGATAGTCTACTCAACCGCATGGCTAAGGAATCATGTGGGGCAACGAGCAGATTTATCTCTTGTGGGTAAAGTGTGCAAACTCTGCAGAGTCAAAAACAATTCGAATAGCCATGCCCACGGTCAAGGGCGGACATGGGAACTTAACTAGATATAGTTCTGTTTCAAAAACTTTGTGGGTGGAATTGGTGAAGTGGAGGGCAGAGAAAGGCCCTAATTTATGTTGCCTTGGGTGTCGCCCTAGTGATAAGTTAAGCGGTTATAACGCTGAAAGATTACGCATATGGTGCAGAGGCCATGTAACGGTGGATGGAATCTGGATCGCTATTATTGTTGCATTCTTTCACACCTTATGTTTCAGTTCAAACTGCTAGGTCTCAGGAAATTTCTATGTATCATATTTCAAAAACAATTTATGGCAAATAAAATAACCCGAGCCTTCCCTTGATAAGCCATGCATATTATTTAATTGCATCCTGTGTATTGGCTCGCGAAGCACGGTGGTTTGTGCTCACACTCGCTCTCATAACAAATCCAGAATCAAGAATCAGATTACTACGCTTCGGCAATACAACTGGACATGAGGACGACGATGATGAGGTGTCAAGAACTAGGCCGCGAACCTCCAGTTGGCTGCCTGTGGGCATGTCCTGAAGGTCCCACCTGTGTGCTTCATTTCTGCTGCTGCATTTTATTGATTTCGGCCTAATCGGCCCATGTGTAAGTTTACTATTATATCTACGCTTCCGCATAATATGTATTTTGATATTCATTTCTGTATCTGTGAGCACTATCTACTGATCCAGGGAATAGTGCGGTGGAATCACAGAGGATTCCGGATTGTAAAATCTGGGTCCGACAGGGATCTTCTCCAAGAGTTGGGCTTCAGTGCACACCCTGTTTATCAAGAATACCTGAGCACCTATGGAGATCAAGAATGTTGGAGGGTGGAAGTGTTGATTTATGCCAACATTGGAGATGAAGCAGCATTTCACACCTTTGATGCCTCTCTACCATGGGACACCTTCTTCAACGGAATCCAAGGTGCAACCCGTGAAGCAATCCACCAGATGGGGGACATCTACACACAAGAGCTACGATGCACCACATTTCGCTACTACCCTAGCAAGTTTCCTGCTAGCTCCAACAGCGTCTTCTCCTCTACGGAGTATGAGAGTAACCCAAGGATCATTAGTCAGGTTAGGTTTGCCAAGTCTTTGGTCTATATGTATCAAACCACCTTGGATGAATTGAGCTCCATATCACAGGCACTCCATACAGTAGAAGAAGAATTGGCCAAGTACCGCGTTGAAGATGAGGGTTCCTCTATGACCAGACCACCCCCAAAGAAGCATAGTAACAGTAGCACCAGCCCACAGATATCGTGAGTTTAAGTCCAAGTTATAGAATGGTGCTTATGAGCTGTTATTCCTTTGTCAACGGCCTCAAGGTTATAATTATAATATTTAATAAAAGTGTTTTGTTGGCTTTTATTTAAGTTTTATTGCTTTTGTTGCTTGTTGTGTGAATGTTACAAAGACCTTCTCCTAGTTCTCTCTTCTGTTCTCCTAATCTGGAAGATTCCGACAGATAGTGAACACAAGGATGAATATCAACGACAACACCAACGCCAACACTGGAGCACAAGGAAGCCAATCCGCTCCCAACCCTCCGCCTCCACCAATAGCCAGACCTGACTAGGATCAATTGATGGCAAATTAGATTTGCTAATTAAACTGCTAGCTCAAACCATCAACAACCTAGCTCAGCATGTTCCTCTGTTGCTTGCTCAAGCTCCTCAAACCCGATTGTCAGAGTTTTTGAGGATAAGGCCTCCAACCATCTCAAGCAGTGCAGATCCAATGGATGCCGATGATTGGCTCTATGCAATTGGAAAGAAGTTGGATATTTTGCAATGCACCAACCGAGAAAGGGTCTTGTTTGCTTCTCACCAGTTGAATGGACCTGCTTCTAAGTGGTTGGATCAATTGTGCTACCCGATCCATAACCCTCACTAATGAGCAAGGAGTGGAAGTAATCTTCACCCCCAAAGTCCCTAAAAATGAAGAGTGTGCTCTTAACCAACTTCAAGTACTAGAAGAAGTATCGGTTGTGCGGGAATACCCACATGTATTTTCAGAGGATTTAACGGGAATGCCACCAGATAGGAAAATCGAGTTTGTGATTGACCTAGTCCCCAGCACTGCTCCAATCTCCAAGAGACCGTACCGTATGCCAGCTAATGAGTTAGCTATGTTGAAGAAGCAAATTCAGGAGTTGGAGGATAAAGGATATGTTCGTTCGAGTTCTTCACCTTAGGGTACACCTGTCCTCTTCGTCAAGAAAAAGAATGGAAGCATAAGAATCACTACAAGAAATCTGGGGTTTTTTGACATTGTAATTATGTCAAAATATATGGAATTCATGTCACAACTTATAGTTTATGACATGCAGTTGACAAAAATTCTAATGTCAAAAAACCCGCGTCATATTCTGACTATGTGACATTTGTTTATTTATTATCATAAGGTTATGACAATGGATTTTAGTGTCATATTGGTTTATGACTTTGGTTTATTGTCACAAAATCTTAGACCTTGCCACATGGACAAATGCCACGTAGGATCAAAGGCTGACATGGCAGAGGAAAAGAATGTCACAAAATGAATTTTAGCCTGCTCAAGCCCACATAGTAGCTGCCTCTTTATGGGCCACAAGCTTTTTTTGGGCTGATATTGCCTGGCCTATTTTTTAATTTTCATTTTTTTTGCCCATATTTTTTAAATATTGCAGCCCGTATAAAACAGATTTTTAGCCCATGCAATTTTTTTTGCCCACACAATTCAGCCCATATATTTTTTAACCCACACAATTCAGCCCATATATTTTAATCAGCCCTCATATTTCAGCCCATGCTTTTTTCGGCCCACTTAGTGCAGCCCATATATTTTAGATCATACATTTCATTCCAGCCCATACACAAAATTCAGCCCGCATCCACAAATTTACAGCCCATACAACAAATCAGATCTCAAATAAGCATTAGATCATAAGCATTGCACAAGAGTTTAGTAGCTCAGTACATCATTTCATCAATATTCAGTTGCACATCAGTACACATCACTTCATCAGTAGCAACACAGCAGCCACAAGCACAAAGTTACTTTACTTCATCAGTAGAATGGGGCTAGTGGTCATCAGTAGCAGCAAAACTTAGCAGTAGTGGTCATCAGTAGCAGCAAAACTTAGCAGTAGTGATTTACTTTACTTCATCCCGGAGGTCATCAGTAGCAGCAGCCACAAAGCTAGCGCTACTGATTTACTTCATCAGTAGCATGGGGCTAGTGGTCATCACTTCCATGTCATCAGTAGCACAAGGTACGTTACTTCAAGAGTTACTTCATCAGTAGCACTAGCACAAGCACAAGGTAGTTACTTCATCAGTAGCACTAGCACAAGCACAAGGTAGTTACTTCATCAGTAGCACTAGCTGCTGTTGCACAAGAGTTCAATACACCAAAATAGATTCATCGCCTCGTAGACACAGATGTCACCAAAATGAGGCTAGTTGTGTTGGAGAGCTTACTGTTCAGCATCAGATGGTGCAAACTTGTTGCCAAACAAGGTACGAAGGAAACCTTGGATTTCAAGGCCTTGCCGCTTCAGCTTCTCGGTTTCTTCTTCATTCTTCCTTGCTGCTTCTTCACTCTTTCTTGCTGCTTCTTTTTGATCTTCTACTTCCTTCTGCAAATCAGCAAGCTGTGACTCCAGTCCTGCTTTTCCTCTCCTCTCAACTTGCAACTCACTCTCGAGCTCACTTACACGATCATTCAGTGCATCAGCTCTAGCATTTTTCTTCATCACTGCGGACTGCATGCCAACATTGCGAAGAAAAGTTGATTTTGCCAGAACATGAGCTACAGCTTGAGCAGGAGTCTTCGGATCTTGCCCTTCTTCTGTTGGTTGAGCAACATACGCCTCCATTTGAGCCTAGCAACAATAACAGCTAAAAATTCAGATTTCAATGCTTACACATGTACTGATATGTTGTGTTGTTCACAATAAGAAATAGAGAAAGGTACTCACAATAGCCTCTTTGGCTTGCTCAGTAAAACCCGACTTGCTGCTGCAGTGGGTGTCCTTAAAAACATCAATCGCAGTTGGTGGCACGTCCTTAAATTTGGTTTGCTTCTAAAATACATAAAAACAGAAACTGAATTAAAGACAGCAGCAGCGGCACTGTAGTAACGGCGCTGTAGCAGCACGTAAATAACCGAACAGTAAATTACATACAGCAGCAGGACAGTAGCAGCAGCATTAACATTTAATTACTTGTATCCTAAGATAGCAGGACAGCAGCAGTAGATTGACAAAGATTTCATTGAACCTGACATGCTATAAATCTAAAATTATACGTGGTTTACACCATAAATCCTTATATTTGAATCCCAGTTGTTGTGTTTTGTGGATGGAGTAACTGACAAGTAGGGTATTCAAATTCAATTATATAGGCAAGCTGTTAGGAAGAGCAATAAGCTAATAAAAATTCAATGAGCTACTGCAGAAACATCATGGTGCGACTGCCATTCATCTGAGTTACAGAATGAACCCAGATAGCTAGCACAGCTTTGTTCATCACATCTAAACAGCATCAGTCATATAAAAAAAGGAAGAAATCATGTAAATTAGTGGCATCCTGCATCTAGACAAGTATAATTTAGTTGAACCTTAAATATCGATGCAAATCAGACTGATTTTGCCAGTATTCACAGAACAGGGATCTGCAGTATTACACTCCACCTAAATTATGGATAACAACATTTTCCATGCAACAAGCACCATTTCTGGACACAAATATCACGAAAGTTTGTAAAAATGAAGTGATTTATCTTACCATGATATAGCATTGAGCAACATAGCTCCGAGATCCGGTCATCTGGTGGTACTGGACTTGCTCACGGTTATTTTTGTTTTTTAAACTCCTTTCCTGTAGAAAGACAAACATTAGTAGACAGGCAATACATATATTCTATAAGGAAACATTTGTGATAGATACTAGCGAAGGATACCTTGTGCTTTGGGTTAGACCACATGTCCACGAGTTGTTTCCACTCCATGTCAGTCATAGTGGAAAGCGGTGAAGTTGTTCTCACTTCATTTGCTGGTATGCCATTGAAGTATAGCTTCTTGAGCTTGTATCTCATCTGCCGCTGTCCTCTTTTGAGCAAATCAGAAAATGCATCTTTCACCGGCACAGCATCTTGGTCAATGGTGAATTGACCCTGGTCAAGAGCATGAACAAAGATCACTAAATTGACTTACACAAATGACAGCCACATATCTATTTAGTAATGACAAAAGAATGACAGCCACATATCTATTTGATAATGACACAAACTGAAACTAGATAACTAAAAGAAACAGTAAAAAACGTACACCAGTTGAATTTCAAAAAATGCAAGACACATGTATTTAGTAATCCATAAACCACAGAAAAACATGTTTCTAGCAGCCACACATTTTTCTAGCCCCAGCAGCAAAGCAGCTACAGATACTCTCTAACCAAAGTCCAAATATATATAACACTGTATGATACAATGAGCTAAGCAAATATGCCACAGAAAAATATCTAAGCAAAGCAGCCAGGTACCTATTTAGTAATCCATATGCCACAGAAAAATAGGTATGTCTTTAGCAGCCCAGTTACTTACACCAAGTTTTTCATTGTAGTTCTTAACAATAGGTATGGCAGCTTTCTCCTTGTAATGCTTCCAGTGAGTGAAGATTGGGACATGGTCCCGTATAATAATACCAGCCTCTGATGCTAGTTTTGCAGCTTGCAAAGGCTCCTCTGGCCGCAACTTTCCTTCAGAGATATTCACTGGGATCTTGTCTCTTAACCCTCTTGAAATCATATCCAAATCTCTGCCTACGTGTGTTTTGGTGATGCATCGACCTATCATGTAATTTGAAAAACAATTAGAGGAAATCATAGATCCATTAATGCAAATAAATAAATCATTCCGGTTCTTCTGTGGACAGGGTACAATCACTTGCCATTAGTAGATTGCTCATTCTGGTTATTGGACAGGGCATTATCATTGCCAGCCATCATTGCATCTTGTGCTGAACAATCTTGTGGGTCTTCTGAACCATCTTGTGGGTTTGCTGTTGGCACTTCATCACCTGAGGCCAATTCCTTTGTCCTCTGCCTTGTAATTCTTGCTGCTTCCTGACCCCGAATTGCCACTGCCATCACTCTCTTTGATGCTCTTGATCCTCCTGCCGGGACAGAGATGTTGTGTGCCGAACTCTTGGTAACTTCAGTTTCTAAGTCCTGTATGGCATCCTTCATGACACAACAAATTAAAACTGAATGAATAACTCTGCATATTTTAACACAAATGACTGAGCTTTGCACATGAACTGCATATTTAACATAAATGCTCGTTTGTCATGAAGGTACCTTATCAAGTACTGCTTGTTCAACGTCTTCACCATCTTCACAGTCTCCAGGTTGATACAATGAGCCAGAGTCTTCATGAGTAGCAGTAATGGCCTTTCGTCTTGATTGTTTCAGAATTTGCAATGCCTCTCTTATTCCAATACTGCGGAACACCCGACTGTTCCGCATCACATTCTCCATCTTCTGCCTCTCATATTCAGTCATTGGAGCCTCTGTACTTGCACGAGAAAAAGAAATCACTCATTAGTGCAACACATAAATGAAGAAATTTAATGAGAAAATTGTATGATCAATGCACTTAAAGGAACACACACCATGTATATTAAGCATGTGAGAACAAAACATACAGAGTAATGTAACATTTAGAATTTGTACTGAAGTTTCACAGTGAAATATGGAACCAACTACACAGCCTGTCACTTACTGAATTAGATTCACAGTGAAGGTAACTTATCTATATCTTCTTTTTTATATTATGTTCCCTTACGCTTTTGGTAACTGATTCATATTTTTCTAGACTAATTTGTACAAGAAATGGCTTGGACCTTAAAACACTAAATGTCTTGACTAGTTAATTAATACACATCAAAAGTACGAAAGATTAGAAAAGAGATACACAGTAATGCATTATACACACGTCAAAAACACTAATGCATTATACACCCCCAGCCGCTACGCATTATCTCGCCGCCAAGCATCCTTGCAGCCGCTTCGGGCGCCAACGCTGGCTCCTCAGACTGCAGGGCAGGCCTCCCCTTGCAAATCCCCAAATCTGGAGCCTGTGCCGCCATTCCCCGCCATATGGATTGCAAGGTAAGAGGGGGAATCGACAGGTTACCTTCTGGTTCACGTCCGGTTGAGGGCCGGGTGGCCGATTTCCGACCAGGAGCCATCTTCACGAGTTCAGGAAGCTGGGGGCGGAGTCCGGAGGACAGCGTTGGAGACGCAGGGCCTCTTCTGCGGCTGAGGGCCTCTTCGGCGGCGGAGGGCCTCGGAATGAATTGGATTTAGGGTTAGGGTTCGGCGGCGGAGGGCCTCTTTAGACGCAGGTTGCAGCCGATGGGGAGCCGGCGGCTGCTGAGAGGAATGAATTGGATTTAGGGTTAGGGGGGAGCGGTGACCTGAATAGGTCATGATGTGGGGCGATTTTACTGTAGTATCCCTGTTCAAAGGCTACCTCTTGGGGGATATGTCTGGGTCGAAATGAAATTTTACCTCTAAAATTTTTGGTCTGCCGCCGAGACATGGCGCCACTGCGCGTACATGGAATTTTTGGCACACAGCATGCTTTCTTCCTACTAAAATACTGCTTTCTAATATAAAAAAAATAGTGCTTTCTTATTTAGACTAATAAACAAGGGAAAATTGAATATATAGGACTAAGTTGGGAGTGCTTTTGTGAAATAGGACTAAGTTATTTGGACTTGTAAATATAGGACTGAGTTGAGCGCCTTCTTGCAAATATAGGATTTTTCCCATTTTAATTTTTCAGCCCTTTTTCTCTACGCGAAAAGACTCTTTTGCCCTTCCTTCCTTCCTCCTTCGCCTGGCCGCGCCGCCGCCGCCTCACCTGGCCGCGCCGCCGCCGCCTCGCCAGGGCGAGGGTGCGGCGGCGCGGCCAGGCGAGGCGGCGGCGGCGCGGCCAGGCGAAGGAGGAAGGAAGGAAGGGCAAAAGAGTCTTTTCGCGTAGAGAAAAAGGGCTGAAAAATGTTTTTTTACATGATTAGTTGTTTCCCAATTGATTACGGAATCAATTGTGCATACTATCCTCATCAATCATTTGAGAATCTCAATTGTCCAATTAGAGTAGCACTGCTCAGACAAGAACCGCAACGTAGTCCTATCACATGCTCAAGGCCCTGTTCGATCACTTCTCTAGATTTGGCCGCGTTAACGATTATAGTCTAAATAGGGGTCGTAGTTGAAAGTCATTCTAACACTCGGATTATAAATGTCGAATGCTTGAGATTGTTGCTTCGTTGCAATCTACTCCCTCCGTTGCAAATTATAGTTCGTTTGACTTTTTTTACCCCAAGTTTGACCACTCATCTTATTCAAAAGTTTGTGCAAAATATCACTTCTTTTGTTGTGGCTTGCTTTAGTAATGAAATATCTTGAAGAATGACTTAAATTTGACTATATTTGTACAAATTTTTTGAATACGACGAGTGGTCAAACTTGGGCAAAAAAAAGTCAAACGAATTATAATTTGAAACAGAGAGAGTACGTGTATGCTAGTACTAGTGCTCGAGATTGTTACTTCGTTGCAATCTACGTGTATGTATGCTAGTACTAGTGCCACTCTCGTTGCATCTCTTAACTGAGTACTAGCCATACTCTAGACCCAATCATGATCAGTTGTAGCACAAGTTCAAAGAAGGAGCTTCAATACGCGCAATTCATGTTTTTTGTTACTCCTAGATCTTGCTGATAACACAACTCAGTGCACATGCAATTCATGTTTTTTGTTACTCTGTTGCAATCCATGTTGGAATAGGGGGCACAAAACCGGGTTTGAACCCTGGACCTAAAAGTGTTTGGAAACAAGTGTTTGAAAATAGTTCGGAAAATTAGCAAAAAAAACAACAGTTAAAAAAATGAAAAAGTGGAAAAAAGGGGGCACAAAACCGGGTTCGAACCCTGGACCTAACAGTCAAGTGTGATAGCAAAGGCGACCAAACCAGTCGGACCACTCAGGCGTTTCGATTATGTTCCTCGTAGTATACTATTTGATATGTTCAGTACCGGTACAACCTTATATCAGGAGCAACGACGGTGCCGCTTCCATCTCCAGATCGCATCCAAGAAGCAATGACGGTCTTCTTCCACCTCTGACGGCGACGCGAGGATTCAGCGACCTTGCCGAGGATGGCCCGGGGCAAGAAGGCGGCCCAGGCGCGTGCTCAGACCCGTAATGAGTACGGGCAGTTTTCCCCTGCATCCAAGAGCGTCGTGCCGTGTCGGCGAGGAGCTGTGGCGGCGAGGAGCTGTGGCGGCGGCGATTCATCCTCCTCCGACTACATTCTGGTCGGCTCGGATTGGGTTCGTATCCAATCCCTAGGTGAGCACGGAGGGGCGTCATCGAGCCGCGCCAGGGGCCCGTCGTGCAGCTGCGCGAAGGGGCCGTCGTCGACCAAGCGTCTACGAGCGGCGGTGGTGACCCCGCCGACGAGGAGCTGTGGCGGCGAGGAGCTGTGGCGGCGGCGATTCATCCTCCTCCGACTACATTCTGGTCGGCTCGGATTGGGTTCGTATCCAATCCCTAGGTGAGCACGGAGGGGCGTCATCGAGCCGCGCCAGGGGCCCGTCGTGCAGCTGCGCGAAGGGGCCGTCGTGCAGCTGCGCGAAGGGGCCGTCGTCGACCAAGCGTCTACGAGTGGCGGTGGTGACCCCGCCGACGAAGGTGAGCACCTCTTCAGCCCAGCAACCCAAAATCCCCATCAACTCTGCACTATTTGGCCTCCAACCTGCTATTTTGGGTTAGGCTGCTTATTCATGAATAAGATGAATAAGAACCTGTTCAATTTGTACTACTGGAATCAGATGAATCAGATGAATTTGTACTACTGGAATAAGATGAATAAGATGAATAAGAACCACTGGAATCAGTACTACTTATGCTTACTAAATAGGCAAGTTATTTAATTTATTTATTTATCTGTGGCTAGATGACAGATTCCTGAATATGGACAGATGACAGATTCCTGAATGTTGATATGCCTTTCAATCTGTGGCTGAACCTTGCAGATGAAAAAGAACAAGTTTGCCGCCATGAACACTCCACAGAAGCTCGACTTCCTCCTGGACAAGGTCAAGTTCCTGGAGGACAAGGTCAAGTTCCTGACGGAGCAGATCGACGCCATGTCAGCCAAGGTCTACAAGAAATGAAGGCCACTAGCAGCAGCAGCTCTCTTTTGTGAATGTCCACTAGCAGCAGCAGCTCTCTTTTGTGAATGTCCACTAGCAGCAGCAACTCTCTTTTGTGAATGTCCACTAGCAGCTTGTAAGGGTCCACTAGCAGCTTGTGTGTGTCCAGAATGGTATAATAAGCCATCTATGTACTGTGTATGTATGGAATGGTCGACTGGAACTTGTAGGTGTCAAGTATCATGCTTGTATCTGTATAGAATGGTATAACATGCCATCTATGTGGAATGGAAATATATTATATATGTGCCATCTATTTACTGTCTAGTGATCATCCTTGTCTACATGTCCAGAATGGAAATATTCAGGATCTTTGACATCATGAGACTGATTCAAATATAAATAAGACTGTTATCAGTCTCATCTTTGACATCATGAGACTGATCCAAATATAAATGAAGAAATGGATTAGCTGTGCTGAAAACTGATGTATTAGAACTCAATGGTTACAAGATACTGCTGTTGCTGCTCTGCTGATGCCAACTAAATCAGATACCAGATCAAAGGCAGAAATTCCTGATGAAGAATGAGTGCTGCAGCTAAACAGGTCTGCCTTTGTGCATACCTCTCTTTGTAACATCATCGTGCTCATCCTCGATGCAGTGAACTCAGCAGCCCATTACAGCGCAATTATACACAAAGTTCCCAGATGGCCTTCTGGCAATCAACTTCCACACAGGTGGCTTGTCATCTGGGATCCATGAGTTTTTATATAAATAAGATGGAAATACTATCTGAAATTTGTTGTTTCTACACGTCCAGCATATACAAAACTGTTATCAGGACTGTTTCTGAACAATGAGCCTACATCTGGGATCAGTGGGCAAAGTACATCACATCACAAGGATAAGTTCACTGCAGTTCACCATACAAAAGCAAACATGCAACTACAAACTTCATAGAGACATAGCACTAAGTTCACTGCAGTTCAGAGGGAAGGGAAATGAGGAACACCTGTCCAAATCAGCATATGCCCAATACAGCATACATGTTCAGAAATCCTAGAGTACACTGGCCAATGGCCCAATTCAAGTGCAGTGTCTACAACAATTGCAGTACAGGTTATTTAAACTAAATACAAACCACAACTAAATCTACTCGTAATCACTATCATCGTCATCTTCTGGTGGGATTGTCGGACCTTCATTGTCACTAACATATTGCCATCCAGTTTCATCTTCACTTTCGCCTGACTCATCTTGTTCCTCTTCCGCTTCTCTTTGTACACGGAGGTCATCAACTACAGTAGCATCAACACAAACAACATCTGCACTAGTTGGCTGCTCATTTTCCAGACTTCCTTCAGTATGTTGAACGTGCACACCTTCACAATCATCGTCTTGGTAGGACAATACCATGGCGCTGGGTATATTATCATTGTCATTTTCAGCCACACTCCACAAGTGTCTATGAGAAAATTTTTGAACAACTCGCCAGTTCTCACGATACTTCGTGTCCAGCAAATAAAATACCTTTGTTGCTTGCGTTGCTAGAATAAAAGGATCATCCTTGTACCACAGGCTGCCATGGTTTATGCTTCTGAAGTACCCATCTTCCTTCATTCGAAACTTCTTTCCATGAGTGTCAAACCAATCACATCGAAATAGAACCACTGTCCTATGGCCACTCGAATCTGCGTTGTACCTAAGCTCAATTATTTCCTTCAAGGAACCATAGAAGTCAATATCTTGGTTGTCATGTGTACCCTCAACCATAATTCCGCTATTTTGTGTTCTTCTATTTTTCTCACGGTCTACAGTGTGAAATCGAACACCATTAACAAGACATGCTGAATATATTCGAACTCGTAGCTCAGGCTCACATGAAAGTGCAAATAGCTCATCATTTATGTCTTGTTTCTCCACATAACGAAGTTTTGCCATCTGCACAAAATATCATTAGACAGTAAAAAATTTGCTTCTTAAACTAGGAAGAAATTAATGAAATAAATTAATAGAGGTCAAACTCACGTGCTTCTTAAACCAGGGAGAAAATTGCTACTCAAGGTTTTTCTGAACATTAGGACATCCTTCATTCTCCAACTCCTTCTTGTATACCCTGAAAAAGATAATTAATTAAAAATTTAGGTCTAACAATTAAGTTATCAGAATCAATGAAAACAGATAAATGAAAATTAAGTTATCAGAACATTAGGTCTAACAATTAAGTTATCAGAATCAATGAAAATAGTAGATGGGCTGACATACTCAATATACGGCTCAACCTCCGGACAATTGTTTAGCACAAACCAAACCATTTTTTCATAATCATGCTCAAGGTACGTAAGATTTGGTGCTCCAAGAGCATAGACTCCATGCTGGAAAAACAGATAACTCTCCTTCCGCAATAGCAACACGCTCTTTATTCCTGCCCTCCCGATTGTATCGTGTCTCAACATCATCACCAAAGTACCTCGAGGAAGAAGTCAAACACTCAGCGGCAACATATGCTTCTGCAATGGATCCTTCGGGCCTTGCCATGTTCCTCACAAACCGTTTCAATGTAAGCAGCCTTCTTTCTACTGGGTACATCCATCCATATTGTACTGGACCTCTAAGAATTGCCTCTTCAGGTAAATGAACAGTCAAATGTAGCATCACATCAAAGAAAGAAGGAGGAAATATTTTCTCAAGCTTGCACAGGATAAGATGAATGTCAGCTTTCAGTCTTTCCAACACATCTAACTTCAAAGTTTTGGCACAAAGTTGCTGAAAAAAATTACCTAGTTCAGCAAGTGCTTCGTATATGTCCTTGTTCATGATTCCTCGGACAACAGTAGGTATGATCCTTTGAAGAAGAATGTGGCAATCATGAGTTTTCAGCCCTTGGAGGTTGCATCCATCTACAGTAACACATGTTGCTAAGTTGGAAGCATACCCATCTGGAAATTTTACACTCTTCAAAAAATCACAAAAATCAGTCTTCTGTGTTTTAGTCATTATGTATGGGGCATGAGGAACACTATATGAATCTCCATCACGGATCAAGTGTAAATCCTTCCTAATGCCCATATCTTCCAAATCAAGCCTAGAATTTATACCGTCCTTGGACTTCCCAGCCACGCCTAGAAATGTACCTAGGATGTACTCACATATATTTTTCTCAATGTGCATCACATCAAGATTATGTTGTAGCTTCAAACTTGACCAATATGGCAAATCCCACAAACATGACCTTCGTTTCCAACATTGGCCCTTTATGTCCCGCTTTCTTTTTTTGCTTTCAGGATGCTTTCCTGGTCTGACATCCTTGACCCTCTCTAGTTGCTCCATCAGCTCATCCATGGTAAATTTCTCTGGCTTCTCACGGTTTTCAACATTACCATCAAACATCCTGCTTCTCCTCCACGGGTGGTCCCTAGCAAGAAAACGCCGATGGCCAATGTAACATATCTTATTCCTTATCCTTTTGGAGCAAGGGATTTTGTCACAATACACACAAGCATAATAACCTCTTGTGATTCTACCTGACAATGTGCTCAAAGCAGGATAATCATGAATGCACCAAATTACAGCAGCATGTAAATCAAATTTCTTCCCAATAATTGCATCAACAGTAGGGACGCCTTTCCAAAGCTCTAACAACTCCTCAATAAGTGGCTCCAAGAAGACATCAATATCCTTTCCTGGGCATTCTCGACCAGGGATAAGCAAGCCCATCATAAAGTTGGATTGCTCCACACATTCCCATGGAGCAAAATTGTATGGGATAAGAAACACTGGCCACATGCTATACGAGGAGCTCATCTTACCAAATGGATTGAAACCATCAGTAGCAAGGCCAAGTCTGATGTTCCTTGCATCTTTTGCGAACCACCCATACTTTCTGTCAAAGTCTTTCCATGCCTCACCATCAGCTGGATGGCTGAGCTCATTCTCCACTGCCTTCCTTTTCAACTTGTGCCACTGCACCTCCTCTGCCATTCTTTTGGAAGAAAAGATTCTCTTTAGCCTAGGAATCAATGGAAAATGTCGCAAAACCTTCTCAGGAATCTTCTTCCTTCCATCATTGTCTTTCCATCTTGATGCACCACAAACCGGACAAACATCTTTCTTTTCTAAATTCTTCCGAAACAGAACACAATTATTCGGGCACACATGGATTGAATTGTATCCGAGCCCCAATGCACGTATAAGTCTCTTTGCTTCATCGTATGTTGCAGGAATAGAGCAATTTGGGAATGTTGATGACAACAACTTCAGTAGCGCTGTGAAAAAGCCATTAGATACTCGGTAAAATGACTTGATATGAAGTAACTTCACCACAAATGAAAACCTTGTGCAAGGACCACCAGGGTACAGTTGTTGCTTCATCTCTTCCAATAGAATTGCGAACATAGACTTTTTCCCTTTACCTTCCTCTTCAGCTGTGTACAGCTCCTCTACCATACCATGAATTCCATCGTCAGGGTCATCTTCTTCATCCGCATTCATGCCAAAATCCTCATCAAGACTAGTATGTTCACCAACATGGTCGTCAATTTCATGTGGTACAACCTCCAATGGTTCTCCATGATGTATCCATCTAGTGTAAGTACTAGCCATGCCATGAATATACAAGTGATCCTCCACCTGTCCTTTAGGTTTGCGAACTCGATTCAAACAACGACGACATGGACAGATCATCTCTTCATCATCACTGAATCTCTCTGAAACAAAGGTCATGAATTCATTCACCCCATCCACATGTTCCTTGCTGAACATCCTACTATTGATCCAAGATCTTTCCATCTGCACCAAATCATGAGATAAACTTGGTCAAAAAAATTGACATATATATGATACTTGACCGAAATTATCAAACATGTGGCATGCCATTATTTATATTCAGTCTGTGCACAATAGTTGAACATTGCTTTACCCCCACTAATTGGTTAAGCAAATGCACATAAATCAGGAAGCAGTAAGCAAGTAACAGGCACAAATATACAAGACTATTTCCCTAAAGCAAATTGGTACCTTTCTTGCAGCCTAGCACTCTCAAGAGAAGAAATCAAGGGTGCTCCCGCAGCTGCTACGGGGATCAGCCTCGCCGGCACCTACTAAGCCAGCCACGCCGTCAGCGGCCGGCCACACCGCGATGCGCGCCTAGGCGCTGGCCGCCGCACTGGCCGAGACACGCGCCCAGCTGCTGGCCGCGGCGCTGATGCGATGCGCTCCCAGCCGCTGGCGCCGACGCGATGCGCTCCCAGCCACTGGCCGCCGCCGCCGACGCCGCGACGAGCGCCCAGCTGCTGGCCGCGGCGCTGATGCGATGCGCTCCCAGCCGCTGGCCGCCGGCGCCGACGCGATGCGCTCCCAGCCGCTGGCCGCCGCCGCCGACGCCGACGCCGCGACGAGCGCCCAGCCGCTGGCCGCCGGCCCTCCCGCGAAGCTCGCTCAGCTGCTGGCCGCCGCCGCCCGCCCAGGTGTCCACGCTGCTGGCCGCACAAGGAAAAGAGATGACGTGGGCTGTTTGGAAGCCCATAAATAGGTGGGCTGAAAATAAATAGTAGAAAAAATGGAAAAATCAGATGACGTAGCAACAGGACATGCCAACATGGATAAAAATATTTTAAAAAATCTAATAAAACATTTTTTGACATTTGACATTTGTCATAGACTTATGACATTTAAAAATTAGACCTTTTGACATAGTAAATATTGTCACTACATGACATTAGACTAGCTGCATGACATTTGTTGTGACATACAACTTTATATTGTCACTAGGTTGAATTGGCTAAAACATCATGTCATAAACTAGATTATATAATGACATTATAACCCGTTGTCATACTAAAAATGTCAAAAAATCACACATTCCTTGTAGTGAATGCGTGTGGACTACAAGCACTCAATGGTGTTACCATCAAGAACAAGTAGCCATTGCCTAGAAGTGCTGATCTGTTTGATCAGCTGAAATGAGCTAGTGTCTTCTCCAAGGCAGACTTGAGATCAGGATATCATCAGTTGAAGATCTGTGCGGAAGACATCCCCAAGACTGCATTCTCTACTCGTTATGGACAATATGAGTTCACTATCATGTCCTTTGGACTGACAAATGCACCTGCTTATTTCATGAGCATGATGAATAGTGTATTTAGGGAGTACCTAGGTAAGGTTGTGGTAATTTTCATAGATGACATCCTTATATACTACAAGAACGAAGAAGAGCATGAGAATCATCTCAGAATAACCCTAGAAAAACTCAGAGAGTATCAGTTCTATGCTAAATTTGGTAAGTGTGAATTTTGGCTAAAGAAGGTTCCTTTTCTTGGACATGTTGTGACAGTTGAAGGTATTGTAGTAGATCCTTCCAAAGTACAAGCAGTAATGGAATGGAAGCAACCCAAGTCAGTAACCAAAGTCAGAAGTTTCCTTGGACTTGCTGGTTACTATCGCCGCTTCATAGCAGGATTTTCAGAGTTAGCGAAGCTAATAACTCAGCTTCTAAAGAAAGAGAAGTTTCAATGGACGAAAGCCTACGAGTAGAGTTTTCAGACTCTCAAGAACAAGCTAGTTTCAGCACGAGTGCTTGTCTTGCTAGATGTGCATAAGGATTTTGAGATTTTCTGTGATGCCTCCTGCAAGGTCTAGGTTGTGTTTTGATGCAAGAAGGCAGACTAGTAGCCTATGCATCACATCAACTAAGACCTCATGAGTATAATTATCCTACTCATGACTTGGAACTAGCAGCCGTAGTGCATGCTCTGAAGATCTGTTATCACTAGCTCATCGGTAATCGTTGTGAAGTATACACGGACCACAAGAGCTTGAAGTACATCTTCACTCAAGCAAACTCAACTTAAGGCAGCGAAGATGGTTAGAGTTGATCATGTTGTAAAGTAAAGCAATATTTTAATTCCAAGTTTTATTAGGAGACAAACACAATAAACTAGTGATGCAAAGCTTACTACTAGCAGCAGGCTACTTATCCTACTTCAAAATATACTCAAGAAAATGTAGTAACTAAGTCGTACGTGCGCGCGAACAACTTACTTGTTAGCCTGATGAAGAACAGGAAGCCGCGCAGGCTTGACGCAGTGCAGAACGTAGATGTCGCAGTGCAGTAAGCGGTCGCGCAGATGCGCTGCCCAGAAACCTTATTGCCGCCCCGTGCAGGTACTCTCTGCGGTAACGGTTCGGAGATAGCCGCTCTCCCTTCTTCCAGGTGCACGCCGGGAAGAAAGGTCGACGAGATTCAGACAGCACAGCACAACAGCACAACAGAGCAGAAAGTATGGGAAGAATGGAGGTGCAAAATTCTCTCTCTTTTCCTGGACGTCTCCAGTCCCTTTTAAGGGCACTGCATTTACTACTCACTAGTAACTGCTGCGTTTTAAACAGAATTATGCACTGGTAACTGCCTCATCAAATCACAAATTAAGCAGTGTAAATTCACTTGTAACTGCCTCATTCAAATATTTAAATCTCATTTAAACAGAGAGAGTGAGGTGCACAATTCAGCAAAAATAAAGATGAACTTGGTCTGCCAAGTGGCGCGCCACGTCACGGCACGGTCGCGCGTCGCAAGTCGCAAGTCACGCGATTTTCACGTGAAAATACGCGAATACGCATGCGTGCGCGCGTGTGTGACTAGACAGAACCATCCTCATGCCATCTCTTTCCATATTCAAGGAGTGGGGATGACTCCACCTTATAAATCGGTCTTCGTCACCCTGCCTTAGGAATATGGTACTAAACCATGCATACTTTAGAATTAAGGAAATAGGCCAAATTAAATGGGCCAATTTCTAACAGATCAAAGATTATGATATTGGGATTCACTATCATCTAGGCAATGCGAATGTTGTGGCCGATGCACTAAGCAGGAAGTCCTATGCAAACAATGAAATTTCCAATAGAAAACCATAAATATTTCTTGTTCCTATCTCTTTACGCACCACAACATTTGCAATCTAAGCATCCGAAGTTCCGAACAATGTCTAATTTGAAATAATCTGAGAAAAGGAACTACAAATTTTGATTTTTTCCCCCTTTATGAACTAAATTAGTCTTGACTAAACAATGCCTTTCGCCCCCTTTATTGAATATACCATTCTTCCTTCCACAGTGCATGTCTTCAACATTTTCCTGTATAATGCTGTGTGTAACATATAGATTAACATGAGTATAGAGTCATCAACGTATGTTTGGGGATTTTCAGGATCATATGCCACTCCCCTTCTTCTGTACACATCATTAGTCAAAACCAGTGCTATCTGTGTGCAACAAGCTGTTATCACCGGCGCTCACGGAGGTAGTGGCAATGGCAGCGACGTCTCCGGTTTGCTCTCTCCAGGCGGTGTCCGGCTCGTCCCAGGACCGCGGCCGGGCGCCGGTCAGGAAGTAGATCACCATCTCCAGCTTCTCAAAAACCTTGCACCTGTCCAGCACCACGTTCCACATGCCGCTGACGATGCAGTAGTTGGAGTTGTACGGCGGCCGTGGTGCGCGGCGTGGCGCGCGCGCGACAGGAGTACCCCGGCGGCCTGCAGCGCCTCGACGCCGGGCGGCAGCCTGTGCCGCTTCTCGTGCGCCCACGCGTGGAATTGTTGGCTCAGCATCACGCAGGCCGCAAACGTGCCGGCGAACGCGTGCGCCGCCGCGGGGGCACCGGTCCAGGCGGCCGCGGCGTAGATGGCGGGGAGCACGAGCGCCACGGCGCGCGCGAGCTCGTGCAGGTTGTTGCACGTCTCCTTGCGCGTGATCTTGGAAGGGTGGCGGTGGTGGCCCTGGAACGCGGCGATCTGCGCGCCGAAGACGGGCGTGGAGGCGTCACCGTAGTTGTCGATGGACCAGTGGTAGATGCCGGTGCCGACGTCGGAGAGGGAATAAGCGGTGAGGACGGCGGCGAGCGGCCCGGCGACGGAGCCGGAGTCGGCAGCGAGGGAGGCCGCCGTGAACAGGGAGGAGAGGATGGCGGCCGAGCCGGCCAGCATCTACGCACGCTGCGGCCACGTCGACCGCAGCTCGTCCGGGTCGGTCGGTGCCCGCATCATCTGCGTCGTCGGCGCCCGGCGAAGCGGCGGGATTAGGGCGTACATGGCTAGCTAGTTCTTGAATCACTTCTAGGCGTGTCAGCGTGTGTACGTATACATCCATACGTGAAAGATACTATATTTATAGGCTGTACGTAGCAAATGGAGAGCTTGCCTGTCTGTATACATATTGCGTGTAAGTGGTGGCCAAATATGGTAAACTTTAAATTAAGTGATCGCTTTCTGTATTTGTTTATGTGTAATGTGTGCGGTGTGATGAGGAACCACGTAGGGACAGAGGGGAGGGAAGGCAGGAGGTCAGGAGCATGTGCATTACTATATACACACACACAGCAGTGTTTTACAAACTTGCACGGCTACCCTACGTACTTAATTTATAAGCATTAGTCGTGAACCCGTGCGTCCACGCGGACACAGGCTGTACATTATGTGAATAATATTTGTTAACTCATAGCTTTTATCGTTATTTTAAAAAAATTCTGAACATATCTAGGTTTGGGTAGTAAATTTCTGGTTTTTAAATTTCAGTTGTGGATTTTGAAAGTTTGATATTTTATTTTCAGAATTTTATTTTTTCTTAATTTAATTCCCGATTTATAATACATTTGGATATAACGATGCGAGCACACTTGCTATGCTTCGCTCTCGTAAGCCTGTGTGGCACTGTCTAAGCTGTAGTACTACCCCATCAGTTCACTCGTAAGCCAGTCTCATCGACCGAGCCCGACCGTCACAAAGTCCGCCTCATGCCAACGTCACCAACTTTGGCTTCCCATTCCCACCACAATCCTCCTACTTTTAAGCCTAGCTGAGCACCCAATCTGCCTCGCAAACACTTTTAGTACCTCACCAAATCACCCAATCGTTTGCCGCTGTTCTACCTCACCACTATCTCTCTCCCCTGCACCGGTAAGCCTCCCTAGCCAATCTCATAATTTAGTTAATACCGCTCCACTTCGAGTTTTGAGCAAAAATCGCTCGAATGATGTTCGATGCTCTTAAACAGCTCAAACGCCATCCGATGCTCTTAAACCGCTCGAACGCCATCCGATCTTTTAAGCCACTCGGATGCAACACAATCTCCACAGCCACTCGGACGTCATCCAATCTTCGTAGCAACTCGCACACCGTCTAATCTTTGCCAACTTCGTGCTTGAAGTCGAACCTCGACCATCCACCCAACTTTGTAGTCATACTCGAGACCACCAAAGTGCTCGTAACTCCTTTGTTCTCTGAGTGTGCAGCGACAACCCGATAGGGACTAAACCCACTGTGAACAGTAAAACCCAACCTGTCACTATTTGAACCCGGTATTGTAGCCACCCGATCCGTGACGAATAGTGTTGAACCCACTACTGTTCATCTGAAATCCTAATTTGCAAAAAATACCTCATTTTGACCATTTTGACCCTGTGAATTTATTTCCAACCTCCGTTTTGCCAAATCAAGCCTTGATAAAATTCAAACTCACACTGTTTTAAAATCAATCCTCCACTTCCAAAATCTATCCAACCTATTTATACCACCATTTTGACCGCCTTGAACCCGTCTAGCCCATTTCCAATTCTAATCAGCCAACCCATACACCACCTAAGTCCTAGCCACCCAAATCTATTTTCTTTATATCTTTTTAGTTATTTAGATTGTATTTTATTCCCAGCTTGCATTCTGCAAAGCAGGAATTTATTTGCTCTCATTTTTCATGCTAGTGAATGGATCAAGCGAGTTGGTCAACAAAAGAGCTGCAAGAGTAATTGAAGTAAGCTTGAAGCCGGTAGAGAAGACCAAGAACAACAGGAAGGAGGCAAGTCACATATTTTTTATCATGTTGAACCAACATTCTATTAATTATTTACTTATAAGTACTTTCATTACCTTTTATTAATACTCTAATATTTTACGTATAATAAATGTTTAGAATGACATGATATCTAGTTACATCCTTCCAATGAAAAAGCCTTGTTTACTTTCATGATCATATTCATCTTGATAAGACTTAGTAATGCTAAATATGCTACTTAAATAACTATGGTAGTGTAGGAAACTCAACTATTTTATACTACTGTTTAGCATATCTTTTTACTGGTATTTTTGCAAAAGTGTTTCTAAGAAAATAATTATCACAAGAAACCATGTGTTGGTTGGGAAAACCGCCGCTGAGCATTTTGATATGGGTTTAGAGACAGAAAATGTCTCGGAGTAAAATGAGGACAAAGCTCAAAGAAAGTAAGGATGACCTTATGCTGAGCAAAGAACATAGTGATCGCACAACCACAAGTTTTGACTCATCAAACCTAGTTTAGTAGCTGCTCAAATCAATTGAATCTTTACAGGAGTGAAGGAACGTTAGTATGGAAACGGTAAAACCATACTGAACAATGGTAGATTCCTATCAGAACAGGAAGATGATGTTTAACTGAGTCGGTGGATACTTGGGTCTGAGCTGGAGATCTACCGGGTAGAGCTTATATAAAGATATGAGCAGTGAAACGACCTTGTTTTCTTAACTCAGTCATGAGGATTAAGAAATCTTATGGGTAAAGCTGGGTAACTCTACAGAGTAATCACAATGATATTTTGAATACATCATGCTTCCGGTAAAAGAAGCTATATTCAGTGGATGATTCTAACAGCGAAGCGTAAGCGTCAGTGGGTGATCTTGAAACCCCAAATCCTTAAGTAGTTATTATTCTTTTGTATTTAAAAATGTTTATAAATAAAACTGCATCCACATATTATAATGAAACAACTATATCCTCACCACTTGAGAATTCTGGTAAGTAGCTATATAGCATTTCTCCATGTGATTTGTTGAGTATGGTTGATTGTACTCATTCTTACTATAATTTCCATCACATCAGCTACTAGAAGAAGAAAGAATGTTGCAAGATTTCGTGTAGGGCTTACGACCATACCCAAGCATTTCTGTAGAATTTTTTTCAGTTCTTCTGAATGTATGTTAAATTTTAGGCTTGAACTACCATATTTTTGCAAAAGTTAACTGTTATGTCATATTTTAATCAAATTAACTTTTTTTAAATATTTATAAGCAAATATAATACTCTTTCTATCTATAATTAAACTTCTGACCTGATGTGGATTGTTCGATATCTCTGTTTCCAAACACGGAGACGTTACAGAGCGGCCCGGTGATCGAGCCGAAGTCAGCGGCGAGGGAGGCTGCCGTGAACAGGGAGGAAAGGATGGCGCCGGCCAGCATCGACACACGCTGCGGCCACGTCGACCGCAACTCGTCCGGGTCAGTCGGTGCCGGCATTATCTGCGTCGTCGGCGCCCGGCGAAGCGGCGGGATTAGGGCGTACATGGATAGCTAGTTCTTGAATTACTTCTAGGCGTGTCAGCGTACGTATACATCAATACGTGAAAGCTACTATATATATAGGCTGTACGTAGATGGAGAGCTTGCCTGTCTGTACATATGTGCGTGTAAGTGGTGGCCAAATATGGTAAACTTTAAGTGATCGTTTTCTGTATTTGTTTATGTGTAATGTATGTGGTGTGATGAGGAACCCCGTAGCTTAGTTGGATTATACTTATACTATTTACAGTAACTAAATTTTAAATAATGTATTTTTTTAAAACGGGATCAATAGGAAGATTATAGTAAAAAGTATACTGAGTTCAAATGTACCAATCAAAATCATATATAATTATTTTTCTGTGAGTACTATCTCTCATAAACAGCCAGAATTTAAATATTTAAACTATAAGCCCATAAGCAAATACAGCAGTGTTTTACGAAACTTGCACGGCTACACTACGTACCTTGTAAGCATTGGTCGTGAACCCGTGCGTCCACGCGGACACAAGCTGTACATTATGTGAATAATATTTGTTAACTCATAGCTTTTGTAGTCTTTTTTTTAAAAAAAATTCTAAACTTATCTATGTTTGGGTAGTAAATTTCTGGTTTTTGAATTTCAGTTGTGGATTTTGAAAGTTTTGAAATTTTATATTTCAGAATGTTATTTTTCTTAATTTAATTCCCGATTTATATATACATTGGATACAACGAACCATCCTGTGAATTTGACTGACAATGACAAAACAGAGCACAATAACATCTCCACTGATCTCATGCACACATCACAGATCACAAGCACAGTGCATAGACCAATAATTTAACAGTGCAACAATACGCAATTACTGAGCGGTAATTAAGAGCAGCAAAGAGATAAAAGGGAGAAGATCTAGAGATGAACCGAAGAAGGAGAATCTGAGATGAGCAGCATCGGCGGCGCCGTGTGTGGACGAAGTGGTGGCGGCCGGTGCTGCAGTTGAGTCGCCGCCGTCGGTGGAGAGGTTGAAGATGTTGATGAAGTGGCGGCCGTTGAGGAAGAAGCCAGAGAGGTCTCGGTGATGTAGACGCGGCGCCGGCGTGGTTGGTGAAGTCGAGGCCACCGACGGTGAAGAGGTAGGCGGCGCCGAGGATGCGTCGGGATGGCGGCGCTCTGTGGTGAGTGGAGGAGTAGCAGAGGAGGGAGTTGGCGGCGCGGAGCGGCGAGAGGTGTGCGGTGGAGTGGGGTGAAGCGCTGGCGAAGAGGAGAGCTAGAGACGGAGGTCGCGGCGGCGCCGAGCGGTTGAGTCGGCGGCGGTGAGATGTGAAGATGGTGGCGGCGCTGTTGTGTGGAGATGTGGGCACTCGGTGGTGATATGGAGGCGGCACGGGGGCGGAAGAGTTGGTGCGCCGGTGGGGAAGAAGGCGCCGGGCTCTGGAGGGGTCACCGGTGGAGAAGAAGAGGGAGGTGAAGGGAGGAGCAGTGGAGTGGTGGTGGAGTAGCAGAGGATAGCGGCGCACGGGAGTAGGCGACGGAGGAAGGCGGAGAAGGGGAGTGGAGAAGAGAAGTAGGAGGGGGCTAATGAAGAAGGGCGGCGGCGCTTGGATGAAGGAGCTGTGGTTAATGGCGATGCGCGGGATTTGGTGGAGAAGAGGAACAGGAAGGCGGGGATATGTTGTGGCCCACCGGATGTGGAGAAGAAGGGAGAGGCGGCGGCCGAGAGATGGCGTGGGATGGAGGAGAAGGAGGAGAAAGCAAATGGAGGCGCGGTGGAGGTGAGGATCGGCGGCGGACGGGTAGTGGCGGCGCGGTGGATCTGGGGATGGAGGAGCAGTGGGGAGCGGCGGAAGGGGAGTGGAGGTGGTTGGCCGCCGGCGAGCTGGCCGACCCTCAACGGCGCCGGAGAAGAGGAAGGGGGAGGAGAGAGCAAAGGGGGCAAAGGACAGAAGCAATGGCCGGCTCAGTTTGGATCTGGGTGGCGGCTAGGGTTTAGAAGCAGTTGGGGTTTTCGGCGATTTGCGATTTAGCCCTCCAGATTTTCAGATATTACAGTCAAGTCCTTCCCCAATGAGATTTCTTCCGATTTAGACCTCCAGAGCTCCGATTTCTTCGCGGATAGATCCCACAAATATTTTACGAATATTTTTGAACTACCATTCTACAACCACCATTTTGCAACGGTTATTTTAAAAAGGTTGTATATGATCTGACCAACAAAAACAAATTTAGCCAATCAACTAATCTGATATTTTGAGATATAATTTCAATATCTAGCACAAGCATGCAATTTTATCAAGCTGTTCTACATAATTTGCACTTTCAATCCAGGCAATTTTCAGTTCCAATAAGATGTCAATATTTCAGTAACAAAATTGACGGAACTACATCTACAAAACTAGCAATTTTGCATAGGATCAAATATGTATACAACAATCAAACAATAAAATTGCATTCCTCAACTGCATAGCATCAACAATCTACATATACACACATTAATATTCTCCATGTAGCCTCCTGCCAGCCTTTTCATTGTGCATAGGAATCATACCAACCTTTTCAACGGGAGGCGACGAGGTGGGCGGCCCAGCACGGGGCATCCGGCGGCGCTGGCTTGGGGGAGACGGTGAGGCGGCGGCGACCTTGCTGGGGACGCAAGGGTGCACGATGTCCTTGACTGCGCGGGAGGCGGCTGCCATTGGTTCATGACTACTTCACAATGGCCCCATTCGCCCTAACTTTTTTTTGACAACACTTTTTTCGTCATCGAATAAATCGTCACGAATAATAATTTCTTTTATGACGAATATAAACAATCATCATGGTTTTCTGTATATTCTGTGACAAATATTTTTTTTTCGTCACAAAACTAGGCGTCGAAGGTACCATCCCGCATATTAATGACGAAATCACTTGAATCGTCACGGAATGATAGCTAATCTATGACATTTTTGTTTCTCATCATAACTATATTCGTCACTGATACTCAAATTTCTTGTAGTGCAGTTCGGATTACAAACCGTCTGTGATAGAGACATCACAGACGGTTCATAACAACAACCGTCTATAATATCACAAAGATAATATACCGGTATAATATAGATAGCTAGTCTGAAAAGATAAAATAGCAAAGTTTTATATGGCTTATATATACTCATTTGAAAGGTTTTTACGAGATCTACAACTTTGCAGTTGAGGCAAAATCCAAATTCCAAAGGGAAGATTGAAATTTTTGGCAGAAACAGAAACAAAAAACTTGCAACGCATATTTGGGGCTAAAGATGGCCGATTTTGAGGGTCATAGAGGGCAACTAGTGCAAGTGGGTCATTTTTTGGATTAGGCTCGTTGTTAGCTTTCCAACGAGTATAAGAACGTCGAAAACGGACATCGTATGCAAAAGTTATGCCCATTTTACTGAAAGTGTTGAATCCTACTCGGACTCAGACGAGGAATTATGAAATTTTAGGGGATTGCAAGGTAGGAAACATATCACAGATGGTTTTTAATACAAACTGTCTGTGATAACATCATTATCACAAACGATTTTTAATAAGAACCATCTGTGATACTTCACAGGCGGTTCTTGATAAGAACCGTCTGTGATGTTTGCCATTATCACAGACGGTTCTTATCTAGAACCGTCTGTGATACTTCACAGACGGTTTGTATTAAAAACCGTCTGTGATAATAAAGTTATTACAGACAGTTTGTATTAAAAACCGTCTGTGAAAATACCACAGACGGTTATTCGTATGAACAGTCTGTGATACTTGCAGCACAGACGGTTCCTAGGAACCATCTGTGATATAAGCGTCTAGTTTAGCCTCTTTTGTAGTAGTATATGGTTGAGGGCTTTTGCCTAATGGTTCATCGTAGGGAAATTAACCCTGACAGCTTTAAGCTTATTCCTAAGCGGTTCTGGCCGTCAGGAACGATCCGATCCCTAGTAGTGGACAGATGTTCTTTTTGTAAAATTAACCAATATGATAAACAGTCCATATTTAACTAATGGTAATGTTCATCGACAAGGAAATTAACCTCGACAGTTTTAGGCTTATTCTTGACAGTTTCTAGCCGTCAGGAAAGATCCGCTCCCTAGTAATGGATAGATGTTTTTATCATACAATTAACCAATACGATAAGCAGTCCATGTTTAACTAATAGTAGAAACAATTCCGTAGGACTGATACCGATAATTAGAGGAGGTGAATGATTCTCGAAACTTTTCTCCCTGTGGTATTGAAAATCTTCACTCAAGTGATTATGAGAGTCACCAAGTTCAAATTACACCAACTAGGCTTAGCAAAACAAAGATAGAGACTTAAACCAACAAAATTAGGAACAATCAGCACAAGGCTGATTTGACTGCCTTGATGGGCCAATCTGACAACATGGACGGTCTGACCACTAGGGTTGATCTGACTGTAGGTCTAGGGTGTAACATCCCAAAAATATGGGAATAGTGTGATTGCTAAAATCAAATATCTTTCGTTGATTTCCAGTGTTATTTAAAAATTTTGTCATTCCTTGATATTCTTAATTCGGTTCTTTGCTAAATAATTTAAATAATGAAATTGAAATCTTGAGATCAAGAACCACATATTCTAAAATTAACTTGAACATAAATTGAAAATTCAAATTGAAATTGAATTTAGTTACCAGAAAAGAAATTGAATAAAATGAAATTTAAAAGTAAAACAATATTAATTGGCCTTCAATCAAATCGAGCCAAGAGTTCAAATTTTACATTGGAATTCGAAGCAAAATTCAAAAATTCAAATTTTACTCTCTTTCTCTTTTCATCCTTCCTATGCCATGTGGGGCCCACGTTCTTTTCTTCTTTGCCTCTCTCTGCAGTCGGACTGACTCTCCCTCTCTTCTCCCTTTCTTCTTCCCCCTTTGTCCTCTCTCTGGCGCCCGATCGACCAGCCGTGCCCTCCCCACATGCTTGCTGCCACCCATGTTGCATGCTGCTCCTCACCATGTGTGGGCGTCCTTGCCCATGTACACCATGGTTGACCCCGTCGCATCACTCTGCTCTGCTTGGCACCACGTCGCAGTGCCCCAGCCTCGCCTCCCATGCGCATGTCACTCCATCATCACCTCTCTGCCCTCACCTTGCCGCTTACACGCCCGGACACCCCCCTTAGTAGGCCTTGCGCCCCGCCCCCATGCCCTTCGCTCTCTCGCGCTGTGCCACGGCCCTGCCGCCCCCAGTGTGGCTACATCACTACTATAGAAACACTATTAGTAGGTTGCTCCCACTCATCTCCATCAACTTGGAAGCATCCAAATCAGCAAGATGGAGGTGCTCATTCATCATCAAAGCCTATAACATAATCCAAACCACCACAACCTTTCCAAAGAGATGCTTCTAAAACGATAAGTTCGGTAAGTAAAACCAGGAGTAAAACTGATAGTAATTTTGTTTCTACTACTAGGACCAGTAATATTACATGCTTTAAATGTCATGGTAAAGGTCATAAGATGAGTGAATGCCCTAATAAACATACTATGATTGTTGTTACAACGGGCGAGTACCATTCTGAAAGTGAGAAGGAAGACGAAGCTAAATCTGATGGTGATGGTGCTTCAGATTATGATGAGTCATCTTTTGAGCCAGGGCCAACACTTACTATTCCACGGGTACACAAGGAAGGTGAAGAGTGGTTGGGCACAAGTCAAAGAAACAACATCTCCCACGTCCAAGGTAAGATCAAGAGCGAGGTATGTAAATTTATCATTGATGGTGGTAGTAGCCAAAATTTGGCTAGTCTTGACATGGTAAATAAGTTGGGATTATCAACGGTCAAGAAACCTAAGGCTTATCAAGTCGAATAGTTAAATGAGTGTGGCATTCTCAAAGTGACACTTGCAGTTAAGATGTCATTTACTATTGGTAAGTACAAGGATGAGGTATATGCAATGTGGTACCAATGAAAGCTTGTCACATGCTTTTGGGACATCTGTGGCAATATGATTATGAATCAATTCATGATGGTAAGACAAATCAGTACACATGCACACTTAAGAGAAAGAGTTACACTTTGATTTCAATGTCTCTTAAATATGTATTTGATTTTAGTAGTAAGAAAGGGAACCACAAAAATAAGAAAGAAAACTCCGCGGACAAACCAATCCTACTAGTGAAGATGCACAATTTAAGAGTAGATGTTTGGTGTGAGGAAAATAACACTTCACCATATATTTCTAGTGTTGTTTATGATAATGTGCGGGTTACACAACAAAAAGAGATACGGTAACTTTCTCTATCTCAGTCATATGAGTTTCAAAATTAGGAGAAGTCACATGGTGAGATGGAAATGAGCTCAAGTTGAGGATGGCTTTTCATGAAGGAAGGAAGGATAATGAGGACATTCCGACCACCACTACTTCGACCACTTTTCCATGCACTCCAACCGCCACTTCTCCGACCGCGACCACTTCTGCTTCTTCTTTGTTACAATGTTCTGATGAGGACATCCAAACCGCCATAGCTCTGACCACTTTTCCATACACTCTGACCACGACCACTTCTTCTTATTCTTCGTTACAAGGTTCGATCACGACTTCGACTACTATTGCTTCGATCGTGACTATGAACACAACTACACTGATCGCCACTATTCCAACTACTACAAATCGACCAATTAGTTCCGTTCGAGCAGAAGGGAACAATGTTCCAACTAGTCCGATGGCCAGTATTCACATGACTAACCATCATCTGACCAATGATCAGCTGAATAGTGAACCATTGACCAGCACTTGGTTTTGACCAGTCAAATCGAGTGTTTACAAGATTTTGTCATTGACGAGTGCAATGTAGGGCAGTGCGTTGTCAACCATTCGTCATCGACCAGTGCATGCGACGTCAACCAATACGACATTGATCAGTACATCATCAACCAGTACATGTGGACCAAATAAGGAAGGGAGTTCCAAATTAGGAAAGTGTGGACCAGCATGTCTGTCCTTTGGGTGAGCACCGAGTTGAGTCGGCCATGTAATTTAGTTTTCTTTTTGTAGATTCCTTTTTGTATTGAGTCTGAACAAAGTACGTTTAGGAGAATCGTAGATGAGGCCAACTCCAGTAGGGATCGGTTTCCAAGTTTGTGTTGGCGACATGGCCTATATATTTTTGTACGTGACTTCCTGGTGGGAGGCCACATTTATTTTCAGATTAATCTACTACGAGTTTTGTCGTTGTCTTTCCTTCAACTTTGAGGGTTCTCTCTTTCATTGTTCTTGTGATTTCTTCGAGATTGCTTGGATTGATCGGTCATGATCAACCTCTCGATGCTGATTGTGTGGATAGGATCATTATGAGCGTTGTGGTGCGATTGCTACTGTTGTAGTCTCGTGCTTGACTCAAGGCTGCCTCATCTTAGGATCGTGTTGCTATCTTCGAGTTATCATCATATATTGTTCGTGTGTTCGGCGTCCTCATAAGATCGATCGGGCCACCTCTCACCCACGAACGAACTTTTTCCTCCTTTATTTGCAGGTCGATAGTCGGTAAGTTCATCTTATGTTAGCATCTCACTCGTCTTTACATGTATTTAATTAGTTTGTTAATTTGAGTTGAGTAGCCTCCTACATTATACAGATGTCCTCGAATTAAGCAGCTAATTAAATCCCAACTGTTTATGCGTGTAACACAATGTTTCCAGTTTATATATGACATGTAATTAAGAAAAAATAAGTACATGATTGCATATAAAGAGTTCTTTCAATTATCTCTAGGATAAACAGGAAAGGAGGGAGTACTACCCCCTGCCTATGAATTTTATTAACATTTAGTAAGTTACATTTATAGCCTCACTACGTGGAGGCCAGTAGTTTTGGTGGAGCCAGTGCCCCAAACTTTATGAGTACACATATATCATCATATCATTTTACATCACTGTTCCATCAGCACCCGAAGTCCGAACTACTGCTTCCATAAGCAGAGCTCTCTCCATTATTTCTATATGCTATAAAGAA
This sequence comes from Dendrocalamus latiflorus, assembly GCA_017311315.1. Classification (NCBI taxonomy): domain Eukaryota; kingdom Viridiplantae; phylum Streptophyta; class Magnoliopsida; order Poales; family Poaceae; genus Dendrocalamus; species Dendrocalamus latiflorus. Next base: position 7,669,132 of record CM029653.1, on the reverse strand, counting down.
CCCGCCACAATCGTGCAGGCCCAATTAATACTACTATTGATGTGTACTTGTTTTATATGGAATCCACATATAAGGAAGTTATTGTGGATTTCATCACTGTGTATGAAACGGTGTATGAATCTTCATGTTTGTATATGAAATCCAACGCACGCGTCGCGTTAACAACAGTCTCCATAAGTGGCATTGGCTGTGCCGTTGGCCTAAGGCACTCCTCGCTGATGTCCATCCAATATTCTTCAATGAGTTCTCTAAGCTTCTTGTAGGCAAGTTCTATTGTGATCCCGTTCTCCTTCATGTAGGTTTCAACCGTGGATATGACATGTAGTGACTCTTGTTCTCGCTTGAATAAAATCAGACAAACACATTAGCTTATCGTGGTTTACATTTGGTTACTTTTCCATTATACCAGACAAGAATTAACCTCGAGAGGTTAAATTCAAAGTATATACAATTATGATTAATGCTTCTTGCATTAGCAGATAATATTGCATTGATCATATTGGGGGATTAAGTGAGTACCTCATGTGACGTTATGTCATTGGCTAGCCGCCCAATTATGCAAGAAGCTCTTATGATTTTAGGATAGGTAAAAGCCCACTCAATGGCGTGTTTCTTTGCTACGTCTCCCATCAAAACGAATGCAAGGCAAGGGACATGCATGCAAGCACTGCTAGGCACTGAAATTTGTAGGTGTTCCTCAATCGTGGCTGGTGTGTAACCTTCATCACGGCATTTCGCCTCATCGTAATAACATTTGGTAGCGTCAATTAGCTGCATATATACGTGCACAAAAAGTAACTTAGTTGCAAAATATTAATGATCCTACTAGATCCCTAATGCTCTTTATATATTTGGTATCTGATGTTAATGAACCAACCAAAACAGTTGGAAGAATATTAGTTTCTCTGAACAAGTGTGATTTTGTTCAAGCAACTAGGTTCAATTTCAGTAGACCTAGATTAGCTTACCACTTTTTTGACATAATCAACATTTTTGTTTCCTCGAAGTTTAAGTTCTTCTTCGATGGCCTTTACGGTGATAAGAACTTCGTTGTAAAACAGCTTCATGTATCCTGGGAGGTTCTCAGCGGCTTGTTCATCCCACCTACAGTCCAAGCAGAGAGTTCATTGTTTAACTCATCATGGTTGCAAAAGAGAATTGCATGTGGTTTCAAGTTTTTGGAGACACTTCGCTATTCTTTAAAATTAGATTTGGATCATACATGCTCAGAGTTATTTAGCGTTACACTCTAATCAGTAGAATTCATATTGTTCATCATGATGTCTTCTTTGCTATGCTTGTTACGATCTCAATATAGCTAGATATATATATTTTAGCAAGCTTTGTTGTCCTTGCTATGCTTTAATACATGTTATATATCCCACTTTATTAACTCCATGAGGTGTAAGAGACTAAACCTTTCCATTGCAATCGTGAGCATTGTACTTTCTTCCAAGGTGCTATAGTTGTCATATATGTCATCAAATATTGATAGAAATTGGATCAGCTTTGTAAACATAATTCGTGCATATGAATATTGAGGCTCAAATAGAAGCCCAAGTATCCAGAAGTGCATCTCCACCATCCTGTCTCGTGCAAAGCTTAGACGATTCTGGAGTTCAAGTTCTTTCCACCAACTACAAATCCAAGATTAAACATTACCACTTAGCACACTATTCATGATATTGAAATTGTGTTAGCAACATGAAAAATATACAAATATAGGGGATTACTTACAGAGTAAGTTTTTTCAGCTCCTCGCAGTATAGTGCTTGCAACATACTGAAGTCCAGCTTTGCGAACTCAAAAATGGTCTCATTTCGTGTGCTCAGTTTCTCATAAACGGAAATGTAATGCCTTGCTTCAACTCTTCTAAGCCTCCTAAAAAGAGGAGTTTCTAGCGCATATTGCGCTTCCTCTGCCAATGGTGACGGCAAATGTGCCATCACAGACTGGAGATGGTTCTTAGTTGAAGTGATAGCATTGTCAAGTGTTTCTTCCCCGTGAATTCTAAGATGTGCAGCATTATACAAGCTCAACATGCTTCTTGTGTCATTGCTTGTGATATATCCGTCCTCGTCTTTAAACTTCAAGAATACATCTGCTAATTGTGTTCAGAAGTTACTCAGATCAATCAAATTGATGTTTAGTTTATTTAGAACTCCACAGCATCTAGGTGTCTTATCATTCTAAATTTGTGATTGATGTCTTACCTGGAGAAACATGATAACCATGCTTCCTTAGCAGATAAAACCGAAGCGCAGTTGTATGAAGATCACAATCTTCACCCACAGCATCATTGATACTGTACAGTAAATCATCAATCTCCTCCTGATAGTGATAGTCTAGCCCAAGACGTTCCAACGTATCAACAAGCTCAAGCTTTATAGGCAGATTAGCAGAACCACAATCTATTATCATCTTCCTCACCTCCTCCACCTTAACTTCGGCCACCGCCTTGATTGATAGATACTGCAAGCATGCATTCAGTGCACATTAATTAGATGCCAAGCTAGCATTCTCATCAAGACATAAGAAATTGCACTATATATGCACTGGGTACATATATCTACCTTCTATTATATTATTAAGACATTAAGACTGACGAAATAGAAGTCATCACGTTCGTTCTTAAAGATTAGAAATTACTATATTAATTAGAGGAAAAAAAGAAAGATCTAACTAGCGATTGAGGTGGGACAAATTAATCAGATGTATACAGGAGTTATTATAGTAATATAAGAAATATGATTGTATTTTCAATTATGTATAAGTATTGATGTAGGATAACAAACCCAACACTATTTTTTAGAAGTATTGTAATAGTTAGCCGTGAATTACGCGGAAAATTTGGCTAGTTTTGTATATATTACAGGAGGGGATGCCCAGCTCTCACGTTGAGCAACGTCGTATGTAAATTTATGGCCGTTAGATCTTGGCTTTGATCGATATAGAGCGTAATCGAGCAGAGCAGTTGAGCCAGAGCTCTGTATCGCATACCTGCCCTATGGATTCTCGCTACGCGTACCCTCCAACGTACCCAGAAGGTGAATTATTGGTTTTACTTTTGACCTCCAAACTTTTGGAGCCCATATCTTTTAAATCGACTATTGGATTTACGATCCGTTGAATCTGCTTGGTCGTCGTGGATATTTGGCGACATGCGGGGCCCACACGTCATAAAGCTTCGCCTTACCAATTTCTGCATGCCGCATGTATTTGGAAATTTGTCTTGCAACATTACACATGTCAACTAGTGTTTTCCTTATATCTCCATTGGGACATGTAGATTAATGGTTATGGTAAAAGAGATCGAACTAGCCCTTAATCATTAATCAATATATATTGCAACAGATATCACATGGCGCGCTATGAGCTTTACATTGTTTGATCACCAGCCTTCCCTTTGTGTAACAAACAGCTTGAATAAATACATTACACTGATGTTTTCTCAAATGTTAGCACAGTTTTTTTTTACGAAATTGGATGATCAGTCGTCCAAAGAGAAAGGAGGGATGTTTCAAGTTAATTATACTAATCTTTATTTAATCAATAAAGAAAATCAACGGAGGAATATGCTTACACAAACAACATTCGTAAATTTTGGTGTGTACTTAATTCACCTGTGATGGAGTGCAGGGCCTGAAGTCAAGAAAGAAGTCTCCCCAGACGGTGGGGTGGTGAAAACGGTGCTCGCGCAGGTCGTCCACCTGCGCCTTCGATCGGCAAATCTCAGCAGGGGCTGCCATTGATGGAGATGGAGCTCAGCTCGACCACTTCTCTCTGAGCAAACTATGGTTGGTGATGGCTTGTGACGAATGGCCTCACACAGCTTTGGATTTATATAAGAACAGGAGAGGATACTGTAGATCAAGCAGCGCAAGCATTCTGCAGGTTAGTACCTCGCACTTGGCAACTACTCCTTGCAGACCATCCTGCAGATTGCCGGCATCTAAGCAACCTTAGATAATGCTTATTTGGGTTTAAAAGTTCTAGCTTATAGTTTATTTTATACTGTAGCAGCTGAAAATATAATGTAGCTACTGATAATCTTTTCAACATAATTAAATTATAATATATATATATATATATATATATATATATATATATATATATATATATATATATATATATATATATATATATATATATATATATATATATATATATATATATATACACACATTATCATCGACAATGAAAAGGAATAAAGACAAAAAAAATGAAAAGGCAAAAAAATAAAAACCATATTGCCAAAAAAAAGATGAAAGTAATAAGCTAAAAGCCAAAAGCAGAAGCTCTAATGAGCTTGACCTTAAAAAGCACATAAAATAAGAGTTCTTTTATGGTACATTAAAATAAATATAAGACGTCCAATCTTTCCGATCCAATAGTTCAGATTAGTTAGAATTTAGTTATACTACTATCCAAACTACTACTAGTAGTAGAATATCCAAAGAGGGTAAAATGGTCACGAGGTGTGGAGTGAGCCAGCTAAGTCCATTCAAGTCGACGACGGTGCCGTGAACAACGCATACTCAATGGCAGGCGTATCAGCCTGCACCAGCGCCACCACCACGAGTCAAGTTTCGGCACTGGCACAGGCAGCAACCTCCTCCATGACGCGCTGCACACCACGGCGTCGGCGGCACGAGGTTATTGGACTTCAGTAGTGCTGTGGCCAGGCTTGGCGGCTACGACAAAGGAAGCGTATCTCTGACACTGGGCCCCTATATCGCCATATGGCGCCAGAGGCGTGACTATCGTCACGTCCGGGCAGGGGCGGATCCAGCGGTGGGGCGGGGGGGGGGGGCTCGAGCCCCCCTTATCGCTACCGGACCCTTGGAGTCCCCCCATAAATTTTTAGCTATGGATGTATGGTGTAGGAGGGGCATAGTGGAGTTATGTCGCTGTATCGCTTTTGTTCAGCCTCTCCTAAAATTTTTCCTGGATCCGTCACTGCGTCCGGGCAACAAAGACTGACGCTGGTAGCGCGGGACGATGGTGTCTATGTCGGCGCGTTCGAGTACGTGGACGGCCCAGACGATCGACAGCAATTCGGCTCGTCGTCCTAGCTACTACATGACTTCGTCACGTGACCAACAGGAACCCATGGTGTAGGGCGGATGATACATCAACCAACACCTCCGGCTAGTGCCGTCGTGGTAATAGTTAGTACACAAGAATTGTAACTTGTATACATGATCAGGGGTGGATCTAGGACTAAAATTGAGTGGGGGTATACATATGTATTATAGAAATTATGCTAACATGATAACTTCCAAACTCATATACTAAGTGAACTGACCTTTGATGTTTCTGCACAAAATGAGTTTGAGATAGTACAATATCATAAAATAGAGATATATGTCTTCCAAATAATATTATTACCTGTAGAGAACAAATATAGGTTAGTACAAATGCATATAAATATTGACGAAGATAGATAAACATTTAAAAGAAAAGAATAAGGTTTCAGTACATACTGTACATTCTTCCCACGACGAAATTTCTCTTAGTGTAGGTCTTGTTGCATTTGCACTGGAACCCCCTACATTGGTGTTTGTAGCTGTTGATTTTTTTATCAAAAATTTGTCCATTATATTTACCTACCAAATCAATGAAACGTAACTAGAGTATTAGTAGATTATTAGTACATGAACAAACTTTTGGGCACAATATTCTAATCTATTTGCTTTGCCCCATCGATTGTCAGTTAGTGAGAGATAGAGTCATAGAGAGAGACAGAGAGTTAGGGTCAGGGAGCAGGGTTTTTACCAGAGAGATGAGAGACAGAGGAGGAAAGGAATCGCACAGCCACAGATGGCAGGCAGCGTTAGATGATCCTGGCCTGCTTGACTGCTTCCACGCTGCTTGTCTGCTTTTGCTTGGTGCTTGCACCGCCGGCCGCCGCACTGCCGCAGCTTTGGACTGGAGCCTGATGCCGATCGTGCGTGTGATTGGGAATTTTGGAAAGGGAACGGCGGAACGCTGGGTCGCTGGTTCGATCAATTGGCGAGGCAGCTGAGAGGTCACGGACTCTTTGGCGCAACGCTACGCGCCTACGCGTAGCCGAGAAGGCACTGCCGGCCTGCCGGCTGCCGCACTGGGCCACTGGGGGCCTGCTGAGTTGCGGACTAGGGGCCCATGTGGATTAAATCCAGGGGGTATACGTAATTAACGAAATTGACTGGGGGCCAAGGCCCCCACTAATCAAGCTGTGGGTCCGCCCCTGTACATGATGAGGGGGTGTAAAAGGTATTAATTAGTTGACACTCCATTTTAGCTGAACAAGTGGAGAGCAAGATTTGTACAGAATATTCATTCTGCATATACCAGCAGATTTGTGTACTGATTAAGACACTTCTTTTCTACTGGATTGCTAAAGCAAAAAAATGGAATCAAAGACTTCACAAAAGAACATTATGTTAGACCATATGACTAGGTCTAGGATTTTTTGGTGATGAATAATTGACAATGGTTAATTTATGATGAATAAGTAATGATGTTGCTAATCGTTACTTGAGGTGTGTGACGCGTGTGTGGACTGATCTTGGTCAAGTTGGGACGGACTTGTGCCGGAAAAATATTTTTTGGTCTTTGCATGTGCAGGTTGAGCATGGAGGCGATTATGGTCGGTGACGAGGTGGACCAGGACTAGGATGGGAGATCCGAGGTTCAGACGGTCAAGGAGGTCACGAGATGGTTGGGCTCATGCTTGGGGCGTATGGAGATCAGAGGTGGATGGCGCGTGGAGAAGCTACGGGAGGTGTGGTCCTGGAGGCTTCGACACATAATGAGTTGAAAAGACAGAAGTGTAAAAACCCGTGTTAGAAAGGGTTTCGAGTCCCTTGAAAATTAGTGGGCAAAAAGCCTAGTTGAGGTAAAAAAGGCTCAGACCTAGTTAAATGAGTTGTATTAGGTTTTTGAGTAGGAAGAAAAAGTGAAATATAAAAAGGAATAGAAGGTGCGGCGGCCGTGATGCGAAGAAAGAAAAGACGCAGGATGCGGCGGCCGTGACGTGAAGAAAAAAACGATGAACAGTTCTTACGTTTTTTGAATAAAAGTTTGTGAGTTTTTTAATTCGCATATATTATCCTTTTTTTCTTTGTTTAGTGATTTTTAAAGCTTCTCCATGTATTGATATATATATATATATATATATATATATATATATATATATATTTTTTTTTACTTACATACATGAGTTAGTTTTAATTAAAAAATTTGATTACATGATTGAGTGTTAAGCGCATGTTTTTGTCTGCTGTTTTTCGGTGCTACAGTACATTGCTATAGTACCGAACAATAATGCTATGGTAGTGAACAGTAATCACTGCAGTGTCAAACAGTATTGCTACAGTATGATCGAAAAATAAATTTTGTTCAGCTTTTTGTTATTTCTATTTTTTAGATTGACGATTAGAAGACAGAAAATTTGAGAAAAAGTTTTCACTGTGCACTGCAATCATTCACCCCTCTGATTGCCATCGATGATCCTACACATTATGTTCAGAATCAAACTCCAATTGAACTAGGCTCGAGCAGATCCACTGAGGGGTCAGGTGGGGCTAGTGCCCCCATACCACCGGCTGCACGCCCCCACCCCGACCTCGTGGCCTCGAGCGATGTGGCGACGCACCCACGTTCGAGGAGTACACGCAGCCACGTGGCGAGAGGGCGGTGCTCGTGGACCACAGCTTCAGTGGCATGAGCGTCACGCTCGCCGCGGAGGCGTTCCTGGAGAAGGTCGTGGCCACTATGTTCGTCGCTACGTTCATGCCATACTGCACCAACCGGCGTTCATATGTCATCGAGAAGGTAATCGCATCCCGCTTATATTATCACATACTCAAAACCACTGACACAAGTTTTTTCCTTCTTCTTTTGCTACCTTGTATATTCCGTAAGTAAGCATCAAGAATCAGATTGTATAGACACCGTGATGGATGCAACCAACGTTCCTCCTTCCATGTTCTTTGGGCCAGAGTTCCTGCAGAAGAACCGAAGAAGCTCTACCACCCAAGCCCACCAGAGGCACGTACTAGTTACTAGTAGTTGATAATTTACTCATCTCCTAATCAAATCAAATTGAACTAATCACCAGCAATTGTCTCATTGCACAATATATATATATATATATATATAGGATTTCACACTGGGAATAAGCCTTGTCAAGAAGACGGGCAAACAATCTTGGAAAACAAGAATTGGTTACCTATTCTGGGTGGTTTTATGCCCATTCTCTTGATCCTACCGTAGTTGAGCCCATCCATGTTTTGAAAATTACCTGAAAATTTTACTCAGAATTCCTCTAATCAGTTTTGAAGTAACTTGTTCATACAGATGAACTGAATTTGTTGGGTGCTGATAATATCTACTGTTTTATTTCAGGTGGTCTTAGACTCGGACGCTGGACTCTTTGGTGGATTTGGTAGGATCCATCACACTGCAGAGGGCACTTCACTACCATAAGTCTTTTCTCCGACGAGGTTGCTTATAGTATGCTTGTGTAAACTAGTTCTTGGCAAATCTGAATCAACTTCGGCTTTGTTCGTTTATTATAGGACTGTTCACATGACAATAGGCCCCATTTGTATTGTAGGCTACCTATCTCTCACCGGCAATACGGCATGCTACTACAGGCGAGCAATTTGATATTCGGTAAACCGATGAGTAAGTCCCATTAGCCCTCTAAAATTTGATCTAGGTCTACCATTGGCTAGGCTCAATTGATTCTAACTAATCCCTTTGGACCCCTTTGTAAACGAAACTTACAGCGTGTCACCCAGCCCGGTCAGCGGCCGCCGGACCTCCTCACGCCGCATCACCTCTGGATCTTGGAGGTGTGGCAACAGCTCGGCAATAATGAAGACGTGGTGCGCGAGCTGCTCGCACTCCTTTTTCTGGCGGGCCATCACCACTTCCTATATGATCATAGAGATGAGCCCGCTGACATCCACCCCGACCAACTGCGCCACCTGCCCTAGCCTGGCCCAAAGTGCCATGATAGTATAGTAAACTGAACACAAGATCAAAATATTCCAAAGTATTGCGTACTTTCTACTACCCTCTAAAGAAAATCAAGTTGAAAAACAAAAGTCTATAATACCCTCTTAAATAACAGTCAAATTTTATAGATTTTATTTTTACTACCACCTTCTATATCATTAAATATATCTGTCGTAGGGGTGGCCCCCACCTAAACCCAGCAGGCCTAGTAAGAGGTTATAAGGCCCAGAATAGGCCATATGTAATGACATAACTGCCCCCAGAGGGGATAACCAGATATAAGGGTATAACTGTAAAAGCACTCCTCAGGCGTATATATATATGAGCGCAAGCCATGGGGAGGACCCAGGCCATTACACTCAACTTCATTACTCTCCACTACCATCTCTCTCTGTTTGGTCTGTAGCCACAACAGTTGGCGCCGTCCGTGGGGAGGACGAAGACAAGCCTGAAGACCGAAGAAAAAGATGGCACCGAAAAAAGCTTCCTCAGCGGCGGCGAAGGGAAAGAAGGCGGCCGGGCCGGAGCGCCGTATGAGTACCAGGGCTTCGGCATCGACAGCGGCGGACGCGGGCGGCGATGCAGGCGCGGTGGCCGAAGACGTCGACGTTCGCGCGGCGGCGACCGACCCCGTCACCGGCACCGCGACGACCAACCTCGTCACCGGCACCGCGACGACCAACCCCGCCGCCGGCGTTACGAGGACGGACCCCGCGGTCCAAGACATCGACACGGGTGCGGCGACAACCGACCCCGCCGACGCAACGACAGCCGGCCCCGCCGCCTCCACTGCAACCTTCGCCGGCGATGCGAACCGGGCGGTCCGAGGTAGCCACGACGGAGCGACCGGCAGCTCGGGACCCCGCGACGCGGTCGTCCCCGCGCCGACCCGCCTGTTGGAAGCACCGGCGACCCCGCCAGCATCGGGGGTGGAAAGCGCCCTGCTGGCGGCTCTCAACGCGTTCCAGCGGGAGCTGGGGGACCTTCGCGGAGCCGTCAGAGATATACAAGAGGCTCGGAGTCAGCCTGCTGCGCCAGCAATCGCGTCCAAGCCCACGCCAGCAAGGGCGGACAGTCGCGAAGCCCCCACGTCCAGCCGCGTGCCGCTGCGACGCGTGGATCCGGAGTCCCCGCTCTCGGCGGGGCTGCAGCAGGCGGCATGGCCCGAAGACTTCAGGTTCCCTAGCGCCATCGACTCGTATAAAGGCGACACGGACCCCCGTGAGTTCGTGCGCGTATACGAAACCGCGATCGAAGCCGCCGGCGGAGACGACACCACGAAGGCCAGGGGACTCCCCCTCGCGCTACAAGGAGTGGCGCTCTCTTGGTTCTTTACCATAGAGCCAGGTTCCATATGCGCGTGGGAGCAGCTTCGCGCCCGCCTTCATAGCAACTTCTAGGGGCACTATGACGGGCGAACCGAGGCGGACCAGCTCTTCGCTCTAAAGCAGCAACCCTCGGAGACACTCCGGGGCTACTTCAAGCGCTTCGCCAAGATTCGATGCCAGGTAAACAACCTTAATGAAGCCACAGTCATTAATGCAGCCATCCAGGGCCTTCGCCCAGGCCCGATGGCCGAGTACAGCGCGCGGAGACCAATCAAGACCGTCGCCAAGCTCTTCGACAAATTGGACGAGTACGCGCGGGCGGAGGAGGATGCGCGAAGGCGCAACATCGCCGCCCTCGGTCTCGCCCATGAGGAGCGCCCCCCGCGTGAAGTCGGGGCGGGTGGTCCCTCCACGAAGCCGGGCCGTAGCCGAGAGCCCCAGGGAAGTCCACCCCGAGGCGGCGAGGCTGGGGTACAGGAAGGCTCTCCAAGGAGCAGGCCTAAACCTCAACGCCGCCAGCGCCGGTCGCAGGCGGCCCATCACGTCCTCGACACCAAGAGCGCCCGCCAAGGACCCGACCCCGCCTCACGCAGGGGGGGTCGGGGATCGCAAGGCGGACTAGCTTACGGCGACCAACCCCGCGCAGAGCAAGAGCTCCTACACTATGGCAGGTGGTGCGAGGTACACGGCTACGGCGATCATCGCACAAGGGCATGCACCGAGGTGATGGCGCTGCGGAGGGTGACGGCCGGATCTCGGGCTACGCCTCCTCGGCCCCCCGCCGGAGCCCAAGTAGGGCACCCAAGGGATAACCCCATCCGAGCCTCCGCAATGGAAAGTGCGCAGCATCGCGCCATCAACGTCATCACCGGAGGCTCCTCTCCAGAAGCCCCCGGGAAGCAGCCGCAACTGTGGATACCGCCCCGCAACATCACCTTCGACTTGAACGACTCCAGGGGCGTGGAGTACCCCCACCAGGACCCTCTAGTCATTCAGACCCACATAGCATGCTGTGAAGTCAGGCGCGTCCTTGTCGACGGGGGAAGCTCCGCGAACATCTTATTCGCAGGAGCCCTCGACCGCATGGCAATCCCCCGAAGCCGGTTAGAGCAGCCAGGAGCTCCACTTCAAGGCTTCGGGGGTCAACCGCTGCAGGCCTTGGGGCACGTGTCCCTTCCGGTCACCTTCCGTCAGGAGGGCAACAAAGGTAACATCCGGACAGAGCACGTTCTTTTCGACGTTGTAGATTTCCCACACCCCTACAACGCCATACTGGGGCGACCCGCCCTCAACTCTTTCGAGGCGATCCCGCACCACGCCTTTTTGTGTATGAAGCTCCCGGGCCCTGAAGGTATTATCACCATCTTCGGCGACCAAGACTTGGCCAGACGTGTTGACGGCGGCAGCCGCTATCCGCATTGCCCGGTGCATGCCCTCTCCGGCGCAGTCGGCGAGGGGCCCTCCGCCCCCGGGTGGACGCCCAAGCCCCGGCCCGAAGGCGGAGTCAAGAAGGTACCGCTCCAGGCGGAGGGACAGTTTGTGTCCATCGGCGAAGGGCTCCCTTCAGGGGTCGAGCGGGATCTGCTCCGAGTGCTTCAGAACAACGTCGACATCTTCGCATGGTCCCCGGAGGACATCAAGGGCGTGGACCGAGCAGTAATCGAGCATCGCTTGGCGGTCCGCCCCGACGCCAAGCCAGTCAAGCAAAGGCTTCGGCGTATGTCGATGGACCAGCAGGAGGCGGCCAAAGCAGAGGTAGCGAAGCTTCTTCGCGCCGGGGTCATCCGCGAGGTCCACCATCCGGAGTGGCTCGCTAACCCGGTGCTCGTCAAAAAGGCCAGCGGGGCCTGGCGCATGTGCATCGACTTCACAGCACTCAACAAGGCGTGCCCGAAGGACAATTACCCCTTGCCGCGCATCGATCAACTGGTTGACGCCACTGCTGGGTGCGAACTCATGAGTTTCCTGGATGCCTACTCCGGCTACCACCAGGTGTACATGGCCGAAGACGACGAGGAGAAGACCAGTTTCATCACACCATTGGGGGCGTTCTGCTTCGTCCGAATGCCCTTCGGCTTGAAGAACGCAGGCACCACCTTCACCCGCCTCGTCGCCATTGCCCTGGCTGCCCAGCTCGGGAGGAACGTCGAAGCCTATGTCGATGACGTGGTGGTCAAAACTCGCCAGCTCGCCCTGCATGGCCGGGACCTCCAGGAAACCTTCGGCAACCTCCGGAAGGCGGGCATCAAACTCAACCCCGACAAATGTGTCTTCGGAGTACAGGCGGGCAAGCTCCTGGGTTTCCTCGTCTCCGGACGAGGCATCCAGGTGAACCCCGACAAAATAGACGCCATCTTGGGCATGGAGCCGCCCAAGACTACCAGGGAGGTCCAGAGGCTGGCGGGCCGCATGGCAGCGCTAAGCCGCTTCCTATCTAGGGCGGCGGAGCGGGGTTTGCCATTCTTCAAGACGCTCCGCGGGTGCGATGGATTTAGTTGGGACGGAGATTGTGCGAAGCCTTTCAACGAGCTCAAACAGCACCTGGCAAGCCTCCCCACTCTGGTCGCCCCAGCACCAGAGGCTCCCCTCCTGCTATATCTGGCCGCGTCAGCCACCGCGGTCAGCGCCGTCCTCGTCTTAGAGGAAGGCGCCATGCAGAGGCCCGTCTACTTTGTCTCCGAAGCCCTCCAAGGGGCCAAGACAAGATACACGGAGCTTGAGAAGCTCGCCTACGCGCTTGTCATGGCCTCCAGAAAGCTTCGGCATTATGTTCTGGCCCACCCGATCACAGTACCTTCCTCATTCCCCCTGGCGGAGATGCTGCACAACAAGGAGTCCACAGGGCGCATCGGCAAATGGGCTGCCGAGCTCGCCCCCTTCTCCCTGACGTATGCTTCGCGAACGGCAATCAAATCCCAAGTCCTGGCGGATTTTCTCGCCGAATGGAGCCCGCCGGCCCAGCCCGCCCAGACGCACGATGATCCCGTCTGGACGCTTACAATCGACGGAGCTTACAGCGTCGCCGGCGCGGGCGTAGGGGCGGTGATCGTCACGGTCCTTCCAGGTGTTCGAGGGGATACTCTACAAGAGGGGGGTCTGCGCCCCGCTCCTGCGCTGCCTCTCAACTGAGGGGGGAAGGGAGCTCCTGGCGGAGATCCACGCGGGCGTGTGCGGATCCCACTTGGCACCGAGGTCATTAGTCGGCAAGGCGTTCAGACAAGGCTTCTACTGGCCGACTGCCATCACTGACGCCCAGGACCTCGTCCGCCGGTGCCAAGGGTGCCAGTGGATGGCGCGCATCATCCGCAGGCCCCCGACGCGCCTCAACCCCATTCCCCCGGTGTGGCCACTGGCACGCTGGGGTCTTGATATAGTAGGACCGCTTGCCCGAGCTCCAGGAGACCTCCGGTTCGTGGTAGTCGCGCTGGAGTATTTCTCCATATGGCCGGAAGCGATGGCTCTGGCCAAAGTAACTTCTGCGGCCATACAGCGCTTCCTATGGCAAAATATCATATGTCGCTTCGGTGTGCCCCGGGAGCTCACGGTCGACAATGGCCTGCAATTCGACGCCACCCTCTTCAAAGACTATTGTGACAGCATGGGCATTACCCTCCGATTCGCCTCGGTAGGGCATCCCCAGTCCATCGGGGCGGTCGAACGGGCGAATGGCGCCATCTCCGCCGCCATCAAAAAGCGCCTGGTCGGATTGCCAAAGGGCAAATGGCCAGGCGAGCTTCACAGCGTTTTGTGGTCGCTTCGCACAACGGTAACACGCCCGACGGGGTTCACGCCGTTCAAGCTCCTCTTCGGTGACGAAGCGGTGACACCCGAGGAAATCAAGGCCGGCTCGCGGAGGGTCCTCGTCCAGGCACCCGAAGAGGAGCGCCGTGTGTCCTTGGATCTCCTTGATGGAATACGAGCGGATGCAGCCCACCATGTCGAGAAGTACGCGCGGCAAACAGTGCGTACTCAGGACCGCTCTGTATGCCCACGGGGGTTCAAGCCGGGGGATCTCGTCCTCAGGGTGGCGCTCCAGGCAGAGACCGTTGGCAAGCTGGAGTCCAAGTGGGAAGGCCCGTACATCGTTACAGAGGCCTTACCGAAGGGGGCGTATCGCCTCGCCACACTCGAAGGACAAGCCTTCCGGCACACATGGAACGCGGACAGGTTGCGGCGGTACTACGCCTAGAAGCAGGACAGCGGGCGTAGAGCCGCCAGCCTGTTGTTAGGCGATGCTCGCCCGCGCAAACGGGACCTCAATAAAGATTGCTGTTCCCAGAACACCCCCTGTCCGCGCTGAGCAGAACAAAGTCCACAGACTTTAAATAAGACGTAGCGTCGAGCCTAGCTCCGCACGCGAGAGTCTGCGGACTATAAATAAGACGTAGCGTCGAGCCTAGCTCCGCACGCACCAGTCCACGGACTTTAAATAAGACGTAACGTCGAGCCTAGCTCCGCACGCGAGAGTCTGCGGACTATAAAGAAGATGTAGCGTCGAGCCTAGCTCCGCACGCACTAGTCCACGGTCTTTAAATAAGACGTAGCGTCGAGCCTAGCTCCGCACGCGAGAGTCTGCGGACTATAAATAAGACGTAGCGTCGAGCCTAGCTCCGCACGCACCAGTCCACGGACTTTAAATAAGACGTAGCGTCGAGCCTAGCTCCGCACGCGAGAGTCTGCGGACTATAAATAAGACGTAGCGTCGAGCCTAGCTCCGCACGCACCAGTCCACGGACTTTAAATAAGACGTAGCGTCGAGCCTAGCTCCGCACGCGAAAGTCTGCGGACTATAAATAAGACGTAGCGTCGAGCCTAGCTCCGCACGCACCAGTCCACGGACTTTAAATAAGACGTAGCGTCGAGCCTAGCTCCGCACGCGCGAGTCTGCGGACTATAAATAAGACGTAGCGTCGAGCCTAGCTCCGCACGCACCAGTCCACGGACTTTAAATAAGACGTAGCGTCGAGCCTAGCTCCGCACGCACTCTACGGAGTATAAATAAGACGCAGCGGGGGGACGCCTCCGCGCGCACTCTACGGAGTATAAAGAAGACGTAGCATCGAGCCTAGCTCCGCACGCACTAGTCCACGGACTTTAAATAAGACGTAGCGTCGAGCCTAGCTCCGCACGCGCGAGTCTCCGGACTATAAATAAGACGTAGCGTCGAGGTCCGCCTCCGCACGCGCGAGTCTCCGGACTATAAAGGAAGCCGTAGCGTCGAGATCCACCTCCGCGCGTGCCACTCCACGAAGTATAAGCAAGACGCGCAGACCTGCCCTTCGCATTTGGCGGCAGGTAACACCAAGCATAGGGTACTACTTCGTTCCATTATAAAAGCAAAGGGGTTGCATGGTTACAAGCATAAAAACCCGTACATCATCCCCCTGCCCTGCCCGACCAACCACTCAGTCTTGGCGCGGTACGGACGAGTCCGTGCCGTCGTCGCCGCGGCGCTGAAGGACCCCTT
Source organism: Dendrocalamus latiflorus (assembly GCA_017311315.1). Lineage (NCBI taxonomy): Eukaryota > Viridiplantae > Streptophyta > Magnoliopsida > Poales > Poaceae > Dendrocalamus > Dendrocalamus latiflorus. Next base: position 7,653,325 of record CM029653.1, on the reverse strand, counting down.
CGAGCCACTGGAGGAGGTACCCCTCCCCATGCAGCGTCTGCTGCACGGCGACCCTTGCAGCACCCTCCCCGAAGCGGCCCCAGATCCGTTGGTGGAAGTTCTGCAGGCTAGGCCCGATGGAGCGGATGGCGTCCGACATAACACCTGCTTGGCCGGGCGGATCCAGTTGTGGATGCGCTAGCTCCTGGGTATGCCTACACCCACGAGTATGAAGCAGGGCGAGGGCGAAGCACGCACCAACATAGCTGCAGTGCTCGCCAAAGGTTCTGGCGCCATGAAGAGCAACGCCGGCCCCCTCCTCGATCAGCCCGAGCGTCTCCGACAGGGCCTCCGGCCTGTGCGTAGTGTCTGGCACTCGGATGCACAGATCTCGGAGGGTCTGGTTCAGAGACTCCATGGCCCGCCATGCCGACATGGACGCATTCTCCAGGGCAAGGCGGTTCCCGGCAACAGACTCCACTAGCTGGGCGTTCTCCCCTTCTAGGGCGGCGATCTGCTGGATGAAGGCGGCGCGCTCCTCCGCCGCGGCGTGCCGAGCTTCTATAGTTTCGCACTGTGCGGCCGCCAGGGCACCCTCCAGCGCGTGACATTCCTCATCCTTCGCGGCGAAGGCAGTGTTTGCTTCACGAAGACTGGCTTCCAGTGCCCTCCGCTCCCGAACGCGGGCCTCGTCAAAGGACCGGCTGAGGGCAAGCGTTTGGCAAACACAACAAAGTCAGCAGGCGTCCAAGCAGTACATTGCAAAGCCGAGGCGCCAGGTTTACCCTCATCTCGGACGCCTGTAGCGCGAGCGCGAGGAGTTCCCCCTCACATGACGACAACACCTCCCGGTTGAGGCCGTGGTCGGCACGCTCGGCGGCTGCGGTAAGGTCGCAGAATATCTCCGGCCGGGGGAAGAAATCCGCGCGAGCGAGCCCCGGCACCAACGCGCCAGGATTTATCGAGGCCACAGCTACGTCGACGCCGCGCGGACACCTGCGGGGCACCCTGCACAAGGTTTCTGACTTCGCGCGTACCTCCGCTGCTCGATCCTTCGCCACGCTGGGGAGACTTCGTCTCGTCTGATGTTGCCAGAATGAGCGAGCAGATCGGGGAAAGTCTCGCGAAGTCAAGTGAAGAAAAGGACTCACGCCTACCTCCTGCGCCCCTTGTCGCGGAAGGAAGTGGCGCCGGTTCAACCACCCAAGAGAGGGTGGGCGCCTCGACAGTCGGGGAGAAGGTCTTCTCGGCCTCGCCGGACGCCGTAATCCCGCGGCAAGGCCCCGCAACAGTGTATCGACCCCCCGTCGGCGGCGGGGACTGCGTCCGAGGGCGTTTCGCCTGCGGGGACACAGGCGGTTCTTCCACGGCAGGACCAGCTCCGGTCACTGTCACCCCCACGGTTTCCTCTGTAGGGGGCACGCCCTCGACGGCCGCTGCGGAGGATAGCGCACCTCCCACCGTGGTTTGCCCGCCAGGAACGACGCCACCCACCGGGTGGACGGTTTCCAACTCAACGATGGCCGCGAGCCCGAGCACGGTCTCGTGGGCGTCGTCAGAAGGTGCCGGGGGATCCGTGGCGGTGCGCCCCTCCGAAGCAGTATGCCCAGTCCCACCGCCGGTCGCACGCCCCGTCTCAGCTGGGCTAGCCGTCGGGGGGACTGCGGGGTCACGTACGGCAACCGGGGAACGGGCCCGGCGCCGCGAAGGTAGCATACCCATGGGGCTATCACCGTCCTGAGCGCCCGGAGCCCCGCCGGCAAGCTCTTCCGGCACCTCACGCTCGGGCACGGCAATGCCCAAAGCCTCGCAGGTGCGGTTTACCCGCCCCTGCTTAGCCGTCTTGATTGCGGCCTCGCGAGCCCGGTGATCCTTAAGCGTGTACGGGCCGAGGAGCGCCGCAACCGCGCGCTCCGCATCTTCTAGCCGAGCCGCTGCGCAGGAAATCATGTCAGTTAGGCGAAAGCCAAACAGATACAATGGCGCGTGTAAAGCGTGCTGGGCGACTTACAAGGGGCGGAGGGCGGCAGCAGGCGCGACACGGATGGGTCGAACCCGTCCTCGCGGGGGCCATTCTGTTGAACATACTTCCCCCGGGAGGAGAGTGGCGCCGCCCCGTACATTGTGAACTCCTCGGCTAGATCGCGCACGCTCATTCGACGGGCGACACCGACAAGGCTCTGTAGCCTCCGCGTGTCGTAGATCTCCGCCGTCACACCCGGCGTGCTGTTAAACGAGATCGGCCCACCTCGGCACTGCATTCTGCTCTTATCGGTCACGGTGTAATAGAACCACCACCGCGTCCAGCCGGCCGCCCATTGACCTGACGAGGTGGGCGCAGGGAACAACGTCGCGCATGATGCCCGGAGCACGAAGTCCACACCGCCGAAGTTGGACACCGCCCCGTTAACCCTTCTGGGTCGACAGTGTGCGTCGTGCAGGGTGGCGAATAAGCTCGCGCTGGGACGCCACCCCTCCGTCCGCATCGGCCATGTGAAGACAGCTAGGCGAAGTATCGCGTGGGGCGTCAGCTGGGCTAGCTCCAACCTGTAGGCCCGTAAGACTTCGCCCACGAACAACGTGCAGGGCATTCGAAGGTCGGCATCGAAGAACGCGACGAAAACAATCGCCTCCTGGGCCCCGGGCTTCGGCTCCGTCTCGTCCCGACGGGGTAGGCGAGCCCCGTCACGCTCCACAATCTTCCCCTCATCCACGAGCCGCTGCAGCGTCCCTTCAGTCATGCGGCTCTTTCCCAGCACGCGGGAGCAGGAGCCTCCCGAGTGCTCCGTGGCGTTCCACCACTTGTTGGCGCGCGAGCCCCCCCTCCCCCCCCCCGCGGCACCAGTTTGTACTCCTGGGAAGGAGGGGTCGCCTCGCCCTGCCCAGGCAAGGCACCGCTGTGGGGGTGGTAGGTGGCGTCGTCATGGCTAGCCATCGCTTTTGGCGACAAGGGAAGAAGAACCAGGCAAGGGTGCAACTGGCGTGACAATTAGCACGGGCGGAAGCCAAGCGGCAGGTCAAAAAGCCAAGCAAGAAAGGGTGCCTCCACCTCAACATCAGCACCTTATAACGGCCGCTCGCCTGCCTTGTGGCTCAATGCACAGGCGGATCGAATTCCCAGCGGTTCGTCTATCCAAGCTTTGGAAAGACGAACCGCCGGAACATAGAGGGCCGTGCCCGGTAGGTGGCCAGACAGCGCACAACGCCCCCACATCTCCCACACGCGCCCAGCTTCTCGGGGGACGAGGCGAACGGCCGCGGTCACGCAACCGCCCACATCCCACGATGCACCAGTCGTGAGTCGCCACGTGCCCCACCTGCAGCATGGCAGACTGCACGACGCGACAACCTGCCTTCTGCCAGGCCAGGCGTCGGCGTGTTTCCAGCCGCCATTAAAAGCGCACTAACAGACTGCAAGGTCACAACAGCCCCGGAGCGCGCGCGTCTACGTCGGCTAGGCGCCAGCTTCGCCGCCACCCGTTCGAAGGGAAGGGGACGGAGCGCGCGCGTCTACTTCGACTTGGCGCCAGCTTCGCTGCCACCCGTTCGAAGGGTAGGGGACGGAGCGCGCGCGTCTACTTCGACTAGGCGCCAGCTTCACCGCCACCCGTTCGAAGGGTAGGGGACGGAGCGCGCGCGTCTACTTCGACTAGGCGCCAGCTTCGCTGCCACCCGTTCGAAGGGTAGGGGACGGAGCGCGCACGTCTACTTCGACTTGGCGCCAGCTTCGCTGCCACCCGTTCGAAGGGTAGGGGACGGAGCGCGCGCGTCTACTTCGACTAGGCGCCAGCTTCGCTGCCACCCGTTCGAAGGGTAGGGGACGGAGCGTGCGCGTCTACTTCCACTAGGCGCCAGCTTCGCTGCCACCCGTTCGAAGGGTAGGGGACGGAGCGCGCGCGTCTACTTCGACTTGACGTCAGCTTCGCTGCCACCCGTTCGAAGGGTAGGGGACGGAGCGCGCGCGTCTACTTCGACTAGGCGCCAGCTTCGCTGCCACCCGTTCGAAGGGTGGGGGACGGAGCGCGCGCGAGTCTACTTCGACTAGGCGCCAGCTTCACCGCCACCCGTTCGAAGGGTAGGGGACGGAGCGCGCGCGTCTACTTCGACTAGGCGCCAGCTTCGCGGCCACCCGTTCGAAGGGTAGGGGACGGAGCGCGCGCGTCTACTTTGACTAGGCGCCAGCTTCGCCGCCACCCATTCGAAGGGTAGGGGACGGAGCGCGCGCGTCTACTTCGACTTGGCGCCACCTTCGCTGCCACCCGTTCGAAGGGTAGGGGACGGAGCGCACGCGTCTACTTCGACTAGGCGCCAGCTTCGCTGCCATCTGTTCGAAGGGTAGGGGACGGAGCGCGCGCGTCTACTTCGACTAGGCGCCAGCTTCGCCGCCACCCGTTCGAAGGGTAGGGGACGGAGCGCGCGCGTCTACTTCGACTAGGTGCCAGCTTCGCTGCCACCCGTTCGAAGGGTAGGGGACGGAGCGCGCGCGTCTACTTCGACTAGGCGCCAGCTTCGCCGCCACCCGTTCGAAGGGTAGGGGACGGAGCGCGCGCGTCTACTTCGACTAGGCGCCAGCTTCGCTGCCACCCGTTCGAAGGGTAGGGGACGGAGCGCGCGCGTCTACTTCGACTAGGCGCCAGCTTCGCTGCCACCCGTTCGAAGGGTAGGGGACGGAGCGCGCGCGTCTACTTCGACTAAAGCGCCAACCTCCGCCAACACCATCCCAGGCTTCCGGCTAGCCAGCCACAAGCCCGGAGACCTTCACAGGCCGCAGGGGACGGAGGGGGCCAAAGGACTCGACGACATGGCTTCGGCCCTGTGAAGCCCTTCACCATGAGAGGCTCCTGTCGTAGGGGTGGCCCCCACCTAAACCCAGCAGGCCTGGTAAGAGGTTATAAGGCCCAGAATAGGCCATGTGTAATGACATAACTGCCCCCAGAGGGGATAACCAGATGTAAGGGTATAACTGTAAAAGCACTCCTCAGGCGTATATATATATGAGCGCAAGCCATGGGGAGGACCCAGGCCATTACACTCAACTTCATTACTCTCCACTACCATCTCTCTCTGTTTGGTCTGTAGCCACAACAATATCATTAGTATAATGTGGCGTAAAAAATCTCTAAAATAAGGTGACACAATTAACTAGCTAGTACGTATGATGGCGACACAAACTGAGTGACTGAACTGGCAGTATGTATTATGGCGACACAAACTTGCAGTTGCAGAACAAAGATGTGCAAAATGTGAGTATAGTATGTATGATGGCGACACAAACTTGCAGAGTTGCACAGCAAAGATGTGCAAAATTTGAGTAGGCAAAACTCGATTTGAACACAGCAGCGAGCAAGTGATGTGGGCTGCTCACATCAGTGAGCAAGCCCTGCCAATACAAATTTCTAGTTTCTCGAATCGATTTTTTCATTTCTCTTATTCTAAGGATAAGTCAAAGAGCCACGGGAGCATCATGTACCTTATTCCTATCGCTCCTATCTCGTATACATATTTCCCTCTCATTTTTTACACCACTCGTCATTTTCTTCTAAAACTACTTCTTTTAACCGCTACTATTTATTTTTAACCAAAAATCTTTAGCTGCAACTAAAAATTATCAATAGAAGCCACTATGAACGTCCCTAAGTAGGACACGTATATGCATGACGTCGCCACAAACTTGCGGAGAAAAAAATGTGGTGATATGTTATATACTTAAGTAGGCCAACCTAGAATTTGTCACAGCATGCAGAGGGTCAGCTAGCTAGCTCGGTACTTACATTCATGCATGACAAGATCACTGCTTGACTTGCTTGGCTTGTCCTTTGTTGGTCTCTTTTGTACATTCCATTTTGCACTGTTACTGACAAGGTCACTGCTTCACTGCTGGTACTGTTCACTGGTGAAGGATGTGCATTGATGGACTCCTTAGTCGGATGGATTCAACGGTTACGTACGAGGTTTTTTTTTTTGAGATAAACGGGAGGGAGGCCCCCCACCTTAGTTTCCTTTCATTTAAAGCAAATCAAAGCAGTAGAAAAATGAATACCGGGTACATAAACAGAGGGGAACTGGGGAAGTAACAGGCAGGTGTAGGGAGGGAGAAGCGAGGGAGGGAGCGCACGCTGGCGCTGAGACAGAAAAGAGCCGCAGAAGATTACGGCTCTACTCCAAGCAATTTCGGGATTTTAGCTTTTAGAATTTGTTAGATTTTTAATTTCATCTTTATTTTAGGTTTTTCTTTTTTTTCTTTATTTCTTTATATTATCTATGATAATATAGTTTTGTATTTCTTTTAAATTTAATTACTTAAAAAGCTAAAATCGAGAGCCAGAAACTACATTTAACACTACCTACATACTCGTTGCGTAGCCAGGATCTAATTGCATCTTTTCTAACAGAGTTCATTGCTCTGTTCGACCAAAGCTCGAGCATCTCCACTGTGTGATCTTTTGTTCTTGCTGCTTTCATCTGAACATCATCGAAGCCTAGCCTGTTCCTCGCGAGCCAAGCGCACAAAGGGATGGCAACGGCCAGGGGCGGAACTAGAATAAAAATAACCGGGGTTCACCACTTCATCATATATATAACAATATATATAATTTTCAATCAATATTATGCCTAATAGTAATATGTCCGATAATTTTTAGCATCAATACTTCAATATGATCGATAGCAGTATATGATAATAAAGAAGTAGCGATCGAAATACTTACCAAAATAAATAAACCTGATAATAATATTGGTTAGTTGCAGCAAACTGAATTAACTAAGTACGAAATCACATACAAAAAGTTGTTCAGCATTAGTAAAATACATCATCCGATCTCATTGGCCTATAAAAAAGAAAAAGTTTTTAAGTAAAAAAAAAGAATGATCAAATATAAGTAAAAACATTACTTTTTAGTATTTGTGTTCTTTCAAATTCATAAAGCGATGAACCACAATATCATTGGTAATTTTCTATAATTCTTATTTTTTCCACATAACAAATAAGTCTATCATTTATGGAATAATCATCAAATAATTGAAAAGGTCAATTAGATATTTGTATGTTCAACAATTCAAGATGGCAACAAGGGCCAAGCGGCACTGTAGCCAGATGGCAAACGAGGGCCACCGGTGGCATCGATTTCTCACGTTTTCTTGTGAATATTTGCTGCCTGATTGGGTGTGGCTGTAGCGGGCGTGATGCACATCTTCTGCATGACTTTATGAGATGAACAGGTGTAGAGGGTTGTGCGAAGTGACATGCTTCAGGATTGATCAAATAGACACCATGACCTATTGCGATGCTCTCTCTTGGGTTGGGTGTTGCAGTGACCTCGTGTGTTCGGGACAGTGAAGACTCCTCATGGACTACTGCTAGCTACTAAAAATTTAGGTTGCTAGTATTCCTTTTGTTTGGCTTCAAAAAAATACCGGGTAAAAATTTAGGTTGCTAGTATTCCTTTTGTTTGGCTTCAAAAAAATACCGGGTGCACTAAGTTTAGATTGGGGGGTTCACGTATGGAATAGAGATATTAATACCTGTAGAAAAAAATTTTGGACCTGGTGTCCTGTGACACCGAGCCCAACCACATAGCTCCGCCCGTGGCAACGGCCGCAGGCCCCCGAAGCCTCCTTGAGATCCTCACACACCAGCTCCTGTCCGCTAGAGAGAATTGCGCATCCTTCAACCAGACGATCCGGGTCGCAGTCCGACATTTCCCAGATAGCACGAGAATTGAGCATTGTCCTGACCATCCTTCCTCGAGCAAGTAGCCAAGCGAAAATCGGCCAATCCTAACTATGGCAAAAGTGTGCCATGCCACATTTTTTTGGTGCCACTCGGTTGAGCTAAAATAAACTGGTTTATGATTGAAATTGTATTGTAACTGACTGAAATTATACTTAACTGATGATGGTTTATTTGGCATAATTAAATTTAAAAATAAAAAATATATTAGCCCATCACAAACAATACAAACAAATACGATAAAAAAAAGAACCGATAAAAAAGTTCAAAAAAGACGCATTTCCCATATCCGCCTGATCTGAAGAAATGGGGCGCAATCGAGTCCTCCATTCGTTGTCGACAAACCAATCGGCAACGGTGATATTACATCTGTCAACGTGCGAGTACAGCGTAGGAAACCTGATCGCTAGCGTTTGCTCTCCCACAAGGACTTTACGCTCAAGATTGAGGGGATGCACTGGGTCGTAACTAAACCTTTTTTTGGTGCTAACATGTGAACTTCGAAGGGGAATCAAAGAAATAATTGGGATTCTCAAAGCATGCAAATACAAAAATAATCTGAAATTGTAGTTTTGGAAAAATGGTTGACACATTTTTTAATTTTAAACAAGCATTTCATCTCAACCCTTGATTGCTTGATTCATAGAGTAAATTCTCTTAAGTTCTTCCGAACTTGTGAGCATGGGGAAGATACGACGTGCACGGGCCAGGAGCCCTTGGGAGACAGATACGTTCATGATCAATGATCATGTGACGTTCATCATCCCTATAAAAGGGATAGCACGTACTATCATGTAACGCAGCGAGAAGAAAGAGAGAGAAAAGACATGAGTTACAGCGTCGCAATAGTTTGCGTGTGTTCCAGAGAAAGAAAACAATGTGTGTTATCCAGGAAGGTGTGTAGAGAGAGGTATGAGTTGAGTGAATAAACTCCAACAGACGAGCCGGCATGGCGTGCAGCAACGTGACAAGAGTGAGGGAGGGAAAGAAGAAAGGAAGGAAGGGGAAGGAGATGGGCACGATTCACGAGGTGAGGCACGGCGCCCATGGTGGCAGGTCCACATCGCCGGCACCGAGGGCAAGAAGGTGAAGCGACGCTGCCTGGGCGCGGCTACGGCATGTCTCAAGGCAAGGAAGAAGAACAGGGAGGGAAAGGAGGAGAATGCGGAGACTAGCAGGTCAAGCTAGGGCCCACTGGTCAAAGAAACATGTACATGTGTTGGCGTGTCCAGGTGGCACCCTGTAACGAGTCTGCTTTATCGTGTGTATGACTTGTGGGCCCGGGTTGTCAGTCATAATTCTTCCATAATTTAGTCCTTTAAATATGCAGTTCTTCGAAATTCAAATTAAAAGTTGGGAGTTATCGGATAGTTTTAACACTAAAGTCGTAGTTTTATGAATTTTACTCTGAATTAATACATAAGTCTTATTATATATATATATATATATATATATATATATATATATATATATATATATATATATATAGTATAAATAACGAGGGCTCCATGGTGCCCAGGCACCACTCCTAAGAACCATCTGATCGCTTTGAAATTCGTGCAAATCATAATGGATATTTCTAGAGATAACTTGAGATCCAACCCGTTAGAGAATTTTGATTTGGTAAGTGAGATTGCTTCCATAAATCATTCATACGGTTGACAATGAATTCATTTGGCAATTATATATATATATATATATATATATATATATATATATATATATATATATATATATATAAAATTAGATATCATGTACGTATATTATACATACCATGCACATATTTTGCAAATGACCATAGCAAACTTTATATAATAGATAGATAAATTGCACTTGAGCAAGTTAATTACATGTCCTATTGCTGTATTTTGAAGAAAAAAACTAATATCCTAGCATTTTTACTACAGCCTTTTATATAATAAATAAATAAATTGCACTTGAGCAAGTTAATTACATGTCTTATTGTTGTATTGTGAAAAAAAACTAATATGCATTTTTTACTACGGAAAAGTGGTTTCGATTCAATGAAAATGAGGCTACCTCCCCAAGGAACTAGATTCCTTATCTCGCTGAAAATGGAGTAACTACCCTTGTCATCAGAAGTAGGTATGGCTCACTTAGGGGAGCAGCGTGCATATTGGGTCATCAGAACTACATATTTTAGTGGCAGTTTATTGATGAAGAGTAAGGTGACATATATGGCACCCTAAAGGCTACTAACCCTCCAGTGACTACTTCTCTTTTCTGGATAAAATTAACAAAAATATATGTTTGTTCTTACAACAATGTCAAATTCAATATTATGTTATTTGCTAATTTCGATGGGTGACGACAGGAGGTGGAGACGAAGCATGATGAGAGCTTGAATCATCAGGATGGTCTGTGAACAGGGATCAACGAAGGGAAATATTATGTGCATGATGTAAAAAGGATGAGCGCTGCTAACCCTTTATACCAGTTTAGTCTTGCTGATACTACGGGGTTCCTATTTAATTTATTCATGGTTGATGATCTGGATGAATTGGCAGATAACCCTTTTGCTGGTTTCATTTTGCCGATACTGTTGGCTAGGTTCCTGCTGAGTTTTGGTTGGTGATTTTGATGAATTGGCAACTAACCCTTTATATTGGTTACATGCACGCTTCACCAACTATTATCACTACTGTAGAAAGTCTAATACTAGACGGCCAATCACAGACGGTCTGACAAAACCATCTGTGACCGACACTAACACAGACGGTTTTAATTTGGACACCGTCTGTGTTGGTGGCGTCGGAGAAAATGAGTATCACAGATGGTTCTTACTGATGAACCGTCTGTGACGGTTTTTTATTAAAAACCGTCTGTGATAATCTCAGGATTATCACAGACGGTTTTTTAAGTCTGTGATAATGGCGCTAGGCATTTATTGCGCTGCTCAGAACCGCATTTGTCTTCATTTTGATTCAGATGTAGCCGGTGCTGCACTCTTTCGCTCAAGAGGCAAGCTAGGCGATTTTAGGCCAATTAATTTGGTGGGAGGAGGCAGAGATTGAGTTTTAAAGATTCATACTTTCCTGGTTGCTCTAGATATGGTTAGTAATGAAATTTATTTTTCTTTGCATTACAATTTAGATCTAAGTAATTGGTGAGTGTTATTGAAGATGGTTTGCAAAATTGTTGGTTACATAATAGCTGTTGTGTTTATAATATGAATTAAGCTAGCAAAGCCTGAATGCATGTGGTATATATGTAGTAATAATTAATTAATTTAATTTTTAATACTAAGTTGTTATATATATACATAACGTAGGACCGAAGCTGGATGTATGCCGCGAGCCGTGTGAGTGAAGAGTACATTAATGGCGTGTCTGCTTTTACAAGAGCTGCCGAAGAGGATATGCTGAATAAAGGGGTGGAATATACGTTCTGTCCATGCACTGACTGCGAGAATTTAAAGATGTTTAAGAACCGAGGGCAAATTGAAACGCACTTGATTCGGAGGGGTTTCAAAAAGGGTTATACGTGTTGGACCAATCATGGCGAAGTGAATGGTCATATGCCGCCGGATGACATCGCCGGTGAAGTGAATGATATGCCGCCGGATGACATCGCCGGTGAAGTGAATGACATGCCGTCGGATGATGTCGATTGTGGTTCGAATTCGGATAGGTTGCACGATGACAATCTGGATCAGATGCTTCGCGATGTAGAAGAGAAATATGATGAGAGAGAGTATGTTAAATTCCGGGACTTGATGGAGGACTCGAAGTAACCTTTGTTCACGTGCTGCAGGTCAAAGTACACGAGGTTGTCGGCCGTACTTGAACTGTTGAAATTGAAGGCAAGCAACGGTTGGTCCGACAAGAGTTTCACGCCAAGAGTACTGCTGGTTGGTGTTTATATTATTGAATGCTGGTTGGTGAGTAAAGGCTTATTAGAACTGTCTATGATATTTATTATCATAGACGGTTCTAAGCTTAGAACCGTCTGTCAATATCACAGACGGTTCTCAGTTTAGAACCGTCTATAATAATCCTTTATATATAACCCCTCGCTAGGATTTTGCGCGTACACTGCAGTTATTACACTTAGTCGCTCTCTCGAAGTCCGGATCGAGCCTGTCGCCGCCGTCGTCCCCAAGCCCGTCGCTGGCCGCCTCCGTCCCCCCGAGCCCCTCGCCGGCCGCCTCCGTCGAGCCCTCGAGCCCCTCGCCGGCCGCCTCCGTCAAGCCCCTGAGCCCTTCGCTAGTAAATCGGACTACGAGTTTACTATTCAAATTTACATTCTCATAGTTTATTTCCTGAACAATTTTTTTACTGGTATTTCTTACATCAAAGGAATGCACATATGACATCGCAAGGACAGTCTAGAAAACATAGCTACGTCTTGATTTAAAAGAATATAACAAGGAGCTATGATACTGCCCAGTTTTATATAACCTCATTGACTGTGAGTGAGAAATGTTCATGTGCATTTCTATGATTTTTGTCCATGTTGTGAACTTCCTGGAGTGGTTTTTGTGCTTGCTAAAGTGGTTTGCTATAACACGAAGGCACGCTTTAGTGATTATGGCAGACAACCTTTACTACAATAAGTTCAAGCTACATTGCAAGGTATGCGTTTCTACCCTCAGTGATTGATTTTGGTTGAAACTAGATGGCAGTTATGTCATTGCTCATTACATGCGCATAGTGATAACTAGGTTTTGTAAATTGGCTGCAGAATAAGTTGATAACAAAGCTAGGACGTTAATTTATACCTAAAGTCTAGAACTGCTGTTGTGAAACTTCAGAAGAGATAATAATTCAGAAATGACTTGAAATGGGGGGATTTGGGGAAAAAACTTCTGCCACTTGTTTCCAAGTTCTTCAGCCAATAAACCACAAGGAATTAAAGGGGGATAATGCTTCAAACTAATACTCACAAACTTTTGGAGAGTTGCCTTTATTTCATCTGCTAGTGTGAGTGTGTGACTATAACAGATATGCTTGGTATATCATTGATAGAGCTAGAGCTATGTGTATTACATCTGGTGCAAATAACCATATTGATATATTGCCAACATTGTGCCGGTGCTATATAAATTGCTGTTTTTCTAGAACCAATGATCATGAGTTTCACCCTTAGCTTTAGACTTCTTTTCTTCAATTTTTGAGCAGAATGCATCACTCTTCTCATTGCCTACAAAATGTGACTATATAATGTATTAGTTGAATATAATGTATATGTATACATATATTGGAATTAAATTTAAGTATGTGCTTATACCGCATTATTTACGTATATGCTACATTGTGCTTACTTTTCATATATGAGAAGGCCAACATGTCATCCGCGCATTCTTCAACATCATCGCCGGATGCATCCGCTCCAAAATCAAAACGCAAAGGAAGAGGGCTATCGAAGAAGTCTGAGGGCCGATTTACCATCACCAGAGGTCGATAGATCTGGGACCCCTCTCCTTCCTCTCCTAGCAGTACGCGCATTCCGAAGCCCCCCAATTTTGAGGGCCTGTGTGCATGTCAATTTTGAGGTCGTCCCGCTACCGAAGCCCCACAACGACAAGATCGTGACTCTAGTGCAGGCTATTGGAACATTCATCCAGTAGCCCAAAAGCGACATCTCCCTGGAGGCTTCTTCACCGGTGGCAGGACCAGAAGGGCAGTGCGAACCAGAGCTACATGCACTGGTGCCATCTCCACAAGACTTATCTCCACCACCGCTACCTGCACCGGTGCTATCTCCACGGGTGCTATTCTCGCCAAAGCAACTTGCACCGGTTCTACCTTTACAGTCGACTACCACAAAGTTGACCTACAGCCAAGGCAGCAAGGGAAAAACAAAGAAGACCGATGATGATATCCCGTACCTGCCATTGGCCCGCAAATTCGTGCTTGGCGAGGCACTGGTTGACCCGGTAACGCGCCTCAGTTTTTTACCAATTAGTTGCACACAATTACACAAGTGGTATATGGAACAGTCCAATAAGCCAGAGGGAGAACGGCGCTCAGGTATTACTGTCAAATTCGCGCCGGATCATTTAGAGAACAATGTTCAAGATTGTGTCTTCGTGGTCACCTTCGAGGATTTATTTGATCTTTTCATGCTCAACGCTCTCGACGCCTCACTCATTCGATGCTGGACGCTGTAAGTGTGTACAATCACAGTCTCCGTTCATGTCATACCGATAAATGTCATATATAATTTGTTGCTTTCGTGTGTATATATATAGACACATGTTGACTAAAGCTAGATTATCCAAAAAATCGGTTGGTTTCTTGGACCCACACTTGGTCGCCATGCATACCATCGAGGAGGATACAGCCTTCGTCGAAGGTACATTACATCAGCACCGGTGGCTTACCGCGATAAGGAATATGTACTTATGCCCTACAATCAGGACTATCATTGGACTTTAATAGTAATTGTACCAAAATGGAATAAGACAATATACCTTAATTCCCTAAGTAAGAATAAAATGAACTTCACAGTTGTCAGTCAAGTAATCGATAGGTAAGTACATTTTCTCCATACATACCTATATTGTACTCTTTCTTTTCTTCCGAATGACTTAAGGTCAACTTTTTCGAATCATGTAGGGCGTTCGCGATGTACGTTGAAAAGGCAAGTGTCTCGACGCAAGGGGCCAAAGGCCTGACATATGTTCGAAATTTTAAGGTATTCGCTATTACACATTAATTAATCCTATGCAACAGTTGGTAGTAATGCCGCTTGAATTAACACATTCTATTTTTTGCAGTGCCACTAGCAGTCGCCGGGCAACACGTGTGGATTCTACGTTGGCTACCATATGGACCTACTCCTGGATTCCTCGAGGATCACCAATTCCAAGGTTTATCAATCTTCCCATAATTACTTCATACTTATTAGGTTATATATATACGCACATTGATATTCCTATTGACAGGCTGCGTCCATCCCGTCAACTACATTGAAATAGCCCAACCTTTCACAAATTCAAGGAGAGTTGGCATACTTTTTGGTGGCTAGAGTCATAAACTCACAAGGAGAGTTCTACTGCGCACAATGATTTTTTATTGCTCTATCACTCTGGAATCGAGGTGTCGCGAAAGGAACAGATCCATAATCAACGAACTTATCTGGCTGCACAAGTACTTGGATGGCAATCATGCACCATCCAAGTATTGCTTGTGCAGCCTGACAAGTTCATTGATTATGGCTCTGTTCTTTTCGCGAGACGTCGATTCCGGAGTGATAGAGCAATAACAAAGCATATGTTACATCTAAGTGCAAATGCAATGTAGATCTTTTGTAATTGTGTATTTGTTAATGGATATTTTATTTTATTTCAATTAATTGATTTGCGAAATGGATGTTTTATGTTTGTGAAATGAAGTGTGATGTGAATTGGATATTTTATGTTTGTGAAATGAATTGAGATGTGAATTGTATGTATACATGTACATATTGATCTGCTTGTTTCAGAGGGCATGGCTAGCATTTCCTGAGGCTAGCCAATAAACAAAAATAGATTTAGGGGTAGAAAAGAATATCACAGACGATTTCTAACTAAAAACCGTATGTGATAGCTAATAATCACAAACGGTTTGTAAGTAAAAACCGTCTATGATAGGTGATAATCACACTGTTTGTTTTTACGTACAAACCGTCTGTGATTGTCAGCTATCACAGACGATTTTTAGTTATAAACCGTCTGTGATATTTACACCACAGACGGTTCGAAAACCGTCTGTGATAACCTTCCATTATCACTGACCCATAAATTCAGACGGTTCAGAAAAACCGTCTGTGCTGACGTTTTCGAACCGTCTGTAATACGATTTTCTGTAGTAGTGTATAAAGTTGGTTAGCTTTTTCTTCTTACTACTTAGTGTTATTAATTATTAGTTTTCGGACGACTAAGCCGCTCACATTAAAATCAAGACTGTTGTGATTCTGGATGACCAAACCACTCACATAAAATCACAACTAACTTACCAAAAAGACCACATAAAAGAGAGATAACTCTTTTATTCACTACTACAGTTTTGATACAACTCTGATACATTACTATTTTCTCTACTTACGCTATCCTACTCAACCATGACATGGTAGCTTATGGTGTTTGATAAGTCATGTGGCTCTTCATAGCAGACGCAAGGGGTAATGAAACCCATATTTATAATGGTACATAGCCATTAGATTGATGCCAAGTGGCACAATAAAAACTCTTCCGCTGTAAATATCTTGAGTCTAGAATTCTCTACTAAAATATCAGCCTATTTAATATTCCTTCACTCTAGAGTCCTCTAAAATATCTCTGCCTTACTTATCATTGATCTACTCTAGGGCCTTCCCTGGTAAATATCCATGCCATGCATTTTCCCAAGTTTTCTAGCAGCATCACCACAAGTATGTACTTGTATTGCTCGTTTCTTGACATGTCATTTGCTGCGATTAAGTGAAAGCTGGAGCTCCCGGTATGAGTTTCACCAGTAAGACGGACCTCGTTGCAACCTAATCAGTTAACTGATATAACGCGTGTTGTGAAATACGTCCATTTACAGCACAGTCCAAAATGTACGTAGCAAGCAATTAAGATCTAATGAACACCATGAGGCCAATGTGCAGCAGTGTGCGGCAGCCAAACCTAGTACACGCAAGCCACGTAGGAGGAGACACGGATGAAAACACAAGCGCGGGAACAGAGAAGTCATTTTCGTCTATGAGAGTCACTACTACTTTTATGCATGCTTTCAAAGATCTATTATGCTTGCAATTCCTATCTAGCTAGTGAAATTTTCACATAATTACACGGATAGATATTGCAACATATTTTATTTGTTGTATAACTCTATTGTCTTCAAAAATATAGTCGTATTTGTTATATAATTATAATAGTTATAGCATATGTATATGATTAATCTGCGAGGAGTGATTCAATGCTTTCCCTCCCTGTTGTAGTCTGCACCAATCTTGATGCATTCAAGGGGTAAGTAGCTAGAATCAACCCTCAAATATATATCAATATTAGTGCAATTCACTATGCACTTGCTGCATTGAAGTATCTCCCTTCACATACAACGTTATAATCTGGCTTCACCAAAATTAGTTTTTCTATCGATTAATGAGAGAGTTTTTAAGAACTTTTGCTTTTTTCTAATTTTAAAATTAGGCCAGCTAGTAGACGCAAGCCGCGTGGGAGGGGACATGGATGGGAACACAGGCACGGAAACAGGGAAGCCATTCTCGTCAATGAGAGTCACTAGTACTTTTATGCATGCTTTCAAAGATCTTTTATGCTTTCAATTCCTATCTAGCTGTTAGAATCTTTCACATAACGGATAGATATTGCAACATATTTTATTTGTTATATAACTCTATTGTCATCAAAAAATATTGTTGTATTTGTTATACAATTATAATAGTTATAGTTTATGTATATGATGACTGGGCCAGCTAGTACACGCAAGCCACGTTGGAGGAGACATGGATGGGAACATAGGCGCGGGAACAGGGAAGCCATTTTCATCAATGAGAGTCACTAGTACCTTTATGCATGCTTTCAAAGATCTTTTATGCTTGCAATTCCTATCTAGCTAGCAGAATTTTTCACATAATTACACGGATAGATATTGCAACATATTTTATTTGTTATATAACACTATTTTCTTCAAAAATATAGTTGTATTTGTTATACAATTATAATAGTTAAGGCATATGTATATGATTAATCTGCGAAAAGTGATTCAATGCTTTCCCTCCCTATTGTAGTCTACACCAATCTTGATGCATTCAAGGGGTAAGTAGCTATAATCAACCCATAAATATATATCAATATTAGCGCAATTCACTATGCACTTGCTACATTGAAGTATCTCCCTTAAACTACATCGTTATAATCTGGCTTCACCAAAATAAGTTTTCTATCGATTAACGAGAGAGTTTTTCAAAACTTTTCACTCTTTTCTAATTTAAAAATTAGGCCAGCTAGTAGACGCAAGCCACATGGGAGGGGACATGGATGGGAACACAAGCACGGGAACAGGGAAGCCATTTTCGTCAATGAGAGTCACTAGTACTTTTATGCACGCCTTCAAAGATCTTTTATGCCTGCAATTCCTATCTAGCTAGCGGAGTTTTTCACACAATTGAACGGATAGATATTACAACATATTTTATTTGTTATATAACTCTATTGTCTGCAAAAAATATAGTAGTATTTGTTATACAATTATAATAGGTATAGCATATCTATATGATGATTGGGCCAGCTAGTACACGCAAGCCATGTGGGAGGGGACAACGATAGGTACACAGGCGCGGGAACAGGGAAGCCATTTTCGTCAATGAGAGTCACTAGTGCTTTTATGCATGCTTTCAAAGATCTTCTATGCTTGCAATTCCTATCTAGCAAGCAGAATTTCACATAATTACATGGATAGATATTGCAACATATTTTATTTGTTATATAACTCTCTTGTTTCCAAAAAAATGTAGTAGTATTTGTTATACAATTATAATACGTATAGCATATCTATGTGATGACTGGGCCAGCTAGAACACACAAGCCACATGGGAGGGGACATGGAAGGGAACACAGGCGCGGGAACAGGGAAGCCATTTTCATCAATGAGAGTCACTAGTACTTTTATGCATGCTTTCAAAGATCTTTTATGCTTGCAATTCCTATCTAGCCACCAGAATTTTTCACATAATCACACGGACAGACATTGGAACATATTTTATTTGTTATATAACTCTATTATCTTTAAAAAAATATAGCTGTATTTGTTATACAATTATAATAGTTATAGCACATGTATATGATGACTGGGCCAGCAAGTACACGCAAGCCACGTGGGAGGGCACATGGATAGGAACACGGGTGCGGGAACAGGGAAGCCATTTTCGTCAATGAGAGTCACTAGTACTTTTATGCGTGCTTTCAAAGATCTTTTTTGCTTGCAATTCCTATCTAGCTAGCGAACTTTTTCACACAATTACACAGATAGATATTGCAACATATTTTATTTGTTGTATAACTCTATTGTCTTCAAAAAATATAGTTGTATTTGTTATACGGTTCTAATTGGTATAGCATATGTATATGATGACTAGGCCAGCTAGTACTCGCAAGCCACGTGGGAGGGGATGTGGATGGGAACACAGGCGCGGGAGCAGGGAAGCCATTTTTGTCAATGAGAGTCACTTGTACTTTTATGCATGCTTTCGAAGAACTTTTATGCTTGCAATTCCGATCTAGCTATCGGAATTTTCACATAATTACACGGATAAATATTGCAACATATTTTATTTGTAATATAACTCTATTTTCTTCAAAAAATATAGTTGTATTTGTTATAGAATTATAATAGTTATAGCATACGTATATGATGACTGGGCCAGCTAGTACACACAAGCCACGTGCGAGGGGACATGGATAGGATCTCATACGTGGGAACAGAGAAGCCATTTTAGTCAATCAGAGTCACTAGTACTTTTATGCATGCCTTCAAAGATCTGTTATGCTTGCAATTCCTATCTAGCTAGCGGAATTTTTCACATAAGTACACGGATAGATATTGCAACATATTTGATTTGTTATATAAATCTATTGTCTTCAAAAAATATAGTAGTATTTGTTATACAATTATAATATGTATAGCATATCTATATGATGATTCGGCCAGCTAGTACACACAAGCATCGCGGGAGGGGACATGGATAGGAACATAGGCACGGGAACAGGGAAGCCATTGTCGTCAATGAGAGTCACTAGTACTTTTATGCATGCTTTCAAAGGACTTTTATGCTCGCAATTCCTATCGAGCTAGTGGAATTTTTTGCATAATCACACGGATAGATATTGCAACATATTTTATTTGTTATAAGACTCTATTGTCTTCAAAAAAATATAGTAGTATTTGTTATACAATTATAATAGGTATAGCATATCTATATGATGACTGGGCCAGCTAGTACACGCAAGCCACGTGGGAGGGGCCATGGATAGGAACACTGGCGTGGGAACAAGGAAGCCATTTTCGTCAATGAGAGTTGCTAGTACTTTTATGCATGCTTTCAAATACCTTTTATGCTTGCAATTCCTATCTAGCTAGCGGAAGTTTTCACATAATTACACGGATAGATACTGCAACATATTTTGTTTGTTATATTACTCTATTGTCTTAAAAAAATATAGTAGTATTTGTTATACAATTATAATAGGTATAGCATATCTATATGATGACTGGGCCAGCTAGTACACGCAAGCCACATGGGAGGGGACATGGATAGGAACACAGGCGCGGGAACAGGGAAGCCACTTTCGTCAATGAGAGTCACTAGTACTTTTATGCATGCTTTCAAAGATCTTTTATGCTTGCAGTTCCTATCTAGCTAGCAGAATTTTCACATAATTACACGAATAGATATTTCAACATATTTTATTTGTTATATATCTCTATAGTCTTCAAAAAAATATAGTTGTATTTGTTATACAATTATAATAGTTATAGCATATGTATATGATGATTGGGCCAGCAGGTACACGCAAGCCACGTGGGAGGGGACTAGGATAGGAACACAGGCGCGGGAACAGGGAAGCCATTTTCGTCAATGAGAGTCACTACTACTTTTATGCATTCTTTCAAAGATCTTTTATGCTTGCAATTCCTATCTAGCTAGCGGAATTTTTCACATAATTACACGGATAGATATTGCAACATATTTTATTTGTTATATAACTCTATTGTCTTCAAAAAAATATACTTGTATTTGTTATACAATTATAATATTTATAGCATATGTATACAATGACTGGGCCAGCTAATACACGCAAGCCACGTGGGAGGGGACATGGATAGGAACACAGGCGCAGGAACAGGGAAGCCACTTTCGTCAATGAGAGTCACTAGTACTTGTATGCGTGCTTTCAAAGATCTTTTATGCTTGCAATTCCTATCTAGCTAGCGGAATTTTTCACATAATTACACGGATAGACATTGTAACATATTTTATTTGTTATATAACTCCATTGTCTTGAAAAAATAAAGTAGTATTTGTTACGCAATTATAATAGCTATAGCATATGTATATGACGACTGGGCCAGCTAGTACACGCAAGCCACGTGGGAGGGGCCATGGATAGGAACACTGGCGCGGGAACAAGGAAGCCATTTTCGTCAATGAGAGACACTAGTACTTTTATGCATGCAATTTCTATCTAGCTAGCGGAACTTTTCACATAATTACACGGATAGATATTGCAACATATTTTATTTGTTATATTACTCTACTGTCTTTAAAAAATATAGTAGTATTTGTTATGCAAATATAATAGGTATAGCATATCTATATGATGACTCGGCCAGCTAGTACACGCAATCCACGTGGGAGGGGACAACGATAGGAACACAGGCGCGGGAACAGGGAAGCCACTTTCATCAATGAGAGTCACTAGTACTTTTATGCATGCTTTCAAAGATCTTTTATGCTTGCAATTCCTATCTAGCTAGCGGAATTTTTCACATAATTACACGGATAGATATTGCAACATATTTTGTTTGTTATATAACACTATTGTCTTCAAAAAATATTGTGGTATTTGTTATACAATTATAATAGGTATAGCATATCTATATGATGACTGGGCCAGCTAGTACACGCAAGCCACGCGGGAGGGGACATGGATAGGAACACAGGCGCGGGAACAGGGAAGCCATTTTTGTCAATGAGAGTCACTAGTACTTTTATGCATGCTTTCAAAGGTCTTTTATGCTCGCAATTCCTATCTAGCTCGCGGAATTTTTTGCATAATTACACGGATAGATATTGCAACATATTGTATTTGTTATATGACTCTATTGTCTTCAAAAATATAGTAGCATTTGTTACACAATTATAATTGGTATAGCATATCTATATGATGACTGGGCCAGCTAGTACACGCAAGCCACGTGGGAGGGGACATGGATGGGAACACAGGCGCGGGAACAGGGAAGCCATTTTCATCAATGAGAGTCACTTGTACTTTTTTGCATGCTTTCAAAGATCTTTTATGCTTGCAATTCCTATGTAGCTACCAGAATTTTTCACATAATCACACGGATAGATATTGCAACATATTGTATTTGTTATATAACTCTATTATCTTCACAAAAAATATAGTTGTATTTGTTATACAATTATAATAGTTATAGCATATGTGTATGATGACTGGGCCAGCTAGTACACCCAAGCCACGTGGGAGGGGACAAGGAAAGGAACTCGGGCGCGGGAACAGGGAAGCCATTTTCGTCAATGAGAGTCACTAGTACTTTTATGCGTGCTTTCGAAGATCTTTTTTGCTTGCAATTCCTATCTAGCTATCGAAATTTTTCACACAATTACACAGATAGATATTGCAACATATTTTATTTGTTGCATAACTCTATTGTCTTCAAAAAAATATAGTTGTATTTGATATACAATTATAATTGGTATAGCATATGTATGTGATGACTAGGCCAGCTAGTACTCGCAAGCCACGTGGGAGGGGACGTGGATGGGAGCACAGGCGCGGGAACAGGGAAGCCTTTTTCGTCAATGAGAGTCACTAGTACTTTTACGCATGCTTTCGAAGATCTTTTATGCTTGCAATTCCTATCTTGCTAGCGAAATTTTTCACATAATTACACGGATAGATATTGCAAGATCTTTTATTTGTTATATAACTGTATTTTCTTCAAAAAATATAGTTGTATTTGTTATACAATTATAATAGTTATAGCATACGTATATCAAGACTGGGCCAGCTAGTACACGCAAGCCACGTGGGAGGGGACGTGGATAGGAACACAGGTGCGAGAACAGAGAAGCCACTTTCGTCAATTAGAGACACTAGTACTTTTATGCATGCCTTCAAAGATCTTTTATGTTTGCAATTCATATCTAGCTAGTGAAATTTTTCACATAATTACAAGGATAGATATTGCAACATATTTTATTTGTTATATAACTCTATTGTCTTCAAAAAAATATAGTAATATTTGTTATACAATTATAATAAGTATAGCATATCTATATGATGACTGGGCCAGCAAGTACACGCAAGCCATGTGGGAGGGGACATGGATGGGAACACAAGCGCGGGAACAGGGAAGCCATTTTCGTCAATGCGAGTCACTAGTACTTTTATGGATGCTTTCAAAGATCTTTTATGCTTGCTATTCCTATCTAGCTAGCGGAAGTTTTCACATAATTACACGGATGGATATTGTAACATATTTATTTATTATATAACTCTATTGTCTTCAAAAAATATAGTAGTATTTGTTATACAATTATAATAGGTATAGCATATCTATATGATGACTGGGCCGGCTAGTACACGCAAGCCACACGGGAGGGGACATGGATAGGAACACAGGCGCGGGAACAGGGAAGCCATTTTCGTCAATGAGAGTCACTAGTACTTTTATGTATGCTTTCAAAGGTCTTTTATGCTCGCAATTCCTATCTAGCTAGCTGAATTTTTCGCATAATTACACGGATAAATATTGCAACATATTTTATTTGTTATATGACTCTATTGTCTTCAAAAAATATAGTAGTATTTGTTATACAATTATAATAGATATAGCATATCTATATGATGACTGGGCCAGCTAGTACACGCAGGCCATGTGGGAGGGGACATGGATGGGAACACAGGCGCGGGAACAGGGAAGCCATTTTCTACAATGAGAGTCGCTAGTACTTTTATGCATGCTTTCAAAGATGTTTTATGCTTGCAATTCCTATCTAGCTACCAGAAGTTTTCACATAATTACACGGATAGATATTGCAACATATTTTATTTGTTATATAACTCTGTTGTCTTCAAAAAATATAGTTGTATTTGTTATACAATTATAATAGTTATAGCATATGTATAAGATGACTGGGCCAGCTAGTACACGCAAGCCACGTGGGATGGGACGTGGATAGGAACACGGGCGCGGGAATAGGGAAGCCATTTTTGTCAATGAGTCACAAGTACTTTTATGCATGCTTTCAAAGATGTTTTATGCTTGCAATTCCTATCTAGCTAGCGGAATTTTTCAGACAGTTACACGGATAGATATTGCAACATATTTTATTTGTTATATAACTCTATTGTCTTCAAAAAATATAGTTGTATTTGTTATACCACTATAATAGTTATAGCGTATGTATATGATGACTAGGCCAGCTAGTACTCGCAAGCCATGTGGGAGGGGACGTGGATGGGAACACAGGCATGGCAACAGGGAAGCCATTTTCGTCAATGAGAGTCACTAGTACTTTTATGCATGCTTTCGAAGATCTTTTATGCTTGCAATTCCTATCTAGCTAGTGGAATTTTTCACATAATTACACGGGTAGATATTGCAACATATTTTATTTGTTATATAACTCTATTTTCTTCAAAAAAAAATATAGTTGTATTTGTTATACAATTATAATTGTTGTTGCATACGTATGTGATGACTGGGCCAGCTAGTACACGCAAGCCACGTGGGAGGGGACATGGATAGGAACATAGGTGCGGGAACAGAGAAGCCATTTTCGTCAGTGAGAGTCACTAGTACTTTTATGCATGTCTTCAAAGATCTTTTATGCTTGCAATTCCTATCTAGCTAGCTGAATTTTTCACATAATTACACGGATAGGTATTGCAACATATTTTATTTGTTATATAACTCTATTGCCTTAAAAAAATATAGTAATATTTTTTATATAATTATAATAAGTATAGCGTATCTATATGATGACTGGGCCAACTAGTACACGCAAGCCATGTGGGAGGGGACATGGGTGGGAACACAAGCGCGGGAACTGGGAAGCCATTTTCGTCAATGAGAGTCACTAGTACTTTTATGGATGCTTTCAAAGATCTTTTATGTTTGCAATTCCTATCTAGCTAGCGGAATTTTTCACATAATTACACGGATAGATATTGTAACATATTTTATTTGTTATATAACTCTATTGTCTTCAAAATATATAGTAGTGTTTGTTATACAATTATAATAGGTATAGCATATCTATATGATGACTGGGCCAGCTAGTACACGCAAGCCACGTGGGAGGGGACATGGATGGGAACACAGGTGTGGGAACAGGGAAGCCATTTTTGTCAATGAGAGTCACTAGTACTTTTATGCATGCTTTCAAAGATCTTTTATGCTTGTAATTCCTATCTGGCTAGCGGAAGTTTTCACAAAATTACACGGATAGATATTGCAACATATTTTATTTGTTATGTAACTCTATTGTCTTCGAAAAATATAGTTGTATTTGTTATACAATTATAATAGTTATAGCATATGTATATGATGACTGGGCTAGCTAGTACACGCAAGCCACATGGGAGGGGACATGGATGGGAACACAGGCGCGGGAACCAGGAAGCCATTTTCGTCAATGAGAGTCACTAGTAATTTTATGCATGCTTTCAAAGATCTTATATGCTTGCAATTCCTATCTAGCTACATTCGATTATCACTGATCCATAATTTCAGACGGTTCAGAAAACAGTCTGTGATGACGTTTTTGTACCGTCTATAATAGGATTTTCTGTAGTAGTGAGAGCAACATATAGAGGAAAATTTATTCATTTGCCACTCTTATGAGTCTAGTGGCAACAGATTTGCCACTCTGGTCTATTGTCAGTGACTCAAGTGACCCTACATGTAAGTGACAGAGTGAATTAGTCAATCTTAAGAATGGCAAAAAATTGAATCTCCCACCTATAGGCTGTGCTGGAAAATGTGGTTTACCAAGTGATTCAGGTTGTCTCGTCAAACGGGTCGAGTACTTTAGTTCGTGGTGTACTTAGAGATGTGTAGGACTTGTGTCGCGAGGCTGTCCTGCTTTGATGAGTGTGTGAATATTTCAAACGAAATGCGAGACTCCTGTTATTTGCGGTTTTTAAGAAATGATTTTTAATTTTTACTACAGTATCTAACTTTTAAACGGAGTATTTTTTTTAAGACGGGATCTATAAGTCAATTATAGTACATATTAAATGTATCAGCCAAAATCACAAACAAATATCTCTCTTCGTATTATCTCTAATGAACAATCTAAAATTCAAATATTTCAGCTATAAATCATAAGCCAAACAAAGAACAGCCTCTTTCTCTCTGAGCCACACGCACCCGCTCTGAGAATGGCTTGCCTCTTTTTCTACTGACCACCAGACCATGCATGTTGGTGGTGGTGTGGAGTCCGGAGTTGAAGAGTGGACTTTTCAAAAAATTGAAATTATACATCCAGTGGGATACATCATGCAACAATCATGAGGATGACCAAGGCAATTAGCATGTGATATTTATCATATGCCACCCTTGCCTTGCGTGTAAATGAACCAGCACACCGATTTAGCTCGGGTAACGTGGGAGATGACGATGCTACTTTTTTATACAAGGAATAAAAAAGACAAAAATGTGGTAGATGCCGATCGAGCTCAGAAGGCGAATGGAGCGCACCCACACACGTGCAGACAGGCTACCATGAGCGCGCGGGGCATGAAAGATGCAAATCGAGCTCAAGGCATAGGATATGTTCTTTTCAGCTTTTAAAAACTGCTTTTAGCTTATCTATAGTAACTAACTTTTAAACGGAATATTTTTTAAGATAGAGTCTACTAGTTAATTATAGTACATACTTTACTGACTTCATTTATATGGGCAAAAACCGCACATGAGTTTCTGTTACTCTGTATTGTGAGGCCAAGTCATGAAAATCAGCCATGGCCTTACTTCTATATCGTTTTTTTGCTAGCTCTATTATTTGACCCTACGAGCTTGACGAGGCGGCCATCAAGGTACAGAAGCTCTTCAAGGGCCACCGGACGCGACGGAGCCTTGCAGATTGTGCCATTGTCATGGGGGAGTTATGGTAAATACAACACACATGTTCGAGTTAATCTAGTTGTCTTTAGGTCTAGTTGAGTCCACGACCAAAGTATATCTATGAGTACGTCGTGTTTACGACTACGGCAGTCCATACGACCACTACAAATGGTCGTAAAGTACTGTAACAGTCATAAAGTAAAGTAGCAGTCGTAAAGTACTATAGCAGTCATTGGTCATAAAATACTATAGCAAGTCGTAGTCATAAAAGGTCAAGATTCAGAGTCCACATAGGATTCAGAGTAGTCAAAAAGGAAAGTCAAGGTGTGTTCATGTAGGACTCTCAGCGTGGGATGCCGCGTTGAATATGGAGTCGTGTATGTTGCTTCTCTATATATAAAAAATGAAAAGGACGCAAGTGTATTGCATCGCCAAAGATCAATTTGAGTTTTACACTTGTGTTCGTGTGCGTGATCCTAAGGCTCGAGTTCATCGCTCGTCTAGGCCGTAGGCAAATTCTCCAACATTTGGTATCAGAGTCTAAGGGAACGAAGTGATTGTCGGCAACGTTGTTGATCCGTCAAAGTCAGGAGCGCTTGTCAAGACCATGGACAACGAGCCCAATCCATCAAAGCCAGGTGTGTTCATCAAGCCAATGACAAGAATCACCTTGATCCTGGTTCAATACCCGATGTTGAGCGAAACGAATTACAGCATACGGGCATCAAGATGAAGTTAATCTTGCGTTCACTAGGGGGTATGGTCGGCGGTCGAAGACGGAGACGACGACGCAACAAGGATCAAGGCGCGATGGTGGCCATCTCGTAAGCGGTGCTAGATGATGTGATGATGTCAATCGCCGAGAAAGAGACAGCAAAAGAAGCCTGGATCACACTCAGGGAGATCCGAGTAGGTGAAGATCACGTCAAGAAGGCACGTGCTCAAGTGCTGAAATGGTAACTAAACAAGTTGCAGATGGCGGACTCGGAGACGATCACCGAGTACTCCATGAAACTCACCACACAGGTGGGTGAGATCCATTCACTCGGTGCAAAGCTAGAAGAGAGCGATGTTGTCAAAAAATTGTTTAGTTCGGTTCCAGATCAATTCCTCCGGATTATCAGAATGATCGAACAGTTCAGCGATGTCACAGCAATATCACTCTCGGAGGCAATCGGTCACCTCAGAACCTTCTAGGAAGGACTCAAGGGTTGACGACACTCAAAAGATGGGGAAGATAAGCTACTCTTTACCCAAAGCAAGTCGGAAGAGAAGAGCTCGAAGACTAAGAAGCAAGAGGGCTCTAGCAATACTCAGAGAGGAGGTCGCAATGGGAGAGGTCAAGGACATGACCGCGAACAAGGCAGACGCTAAGGCGATGGTAATCACTTCATCAATGAACGAATGCCGCGTAACTCCGACAAGACTGAGGCCAAGTGTTTCAACTGCAATGAATATGAGCACTTTGTGAAAGAATGTCCAAAGCCAAACCGAATAGAAAGGGCACGAGAAAGGGCCAATCTCGTAGCAAAGCAGAATGATGAGGATCCCCAACTATTGATGATTGAAGTATGTGAACTCATCTATACAGTTTTGACACTTGAAGAGAAGGTATTCCTTCATGAAGACAAGGTGGTGCCAAAGCTTAGCGGCACCCAGAACAAGGCTTGGTACCTACATACCGATGTAAGTAACCACATGACCAGGTGCATGGAGAAGTTTGCTGAGATTGACATGGCCGTTACAGGTTCGGTTAAATTCGGTGATGGTTCAGCTGTAGAAATACAAGGAAGGGGCATGGTGCTATTGGAGTGCTCTACGGGTGAACATCATATCCTCACGAATGTTTACTACATCCTGAAGCTGAGAAGCAATATAATCAACCTCGATCAGCTGGATGAGAATGCTGCAAGATTGTAATTGAAGGAGGAGTGATGTCGATTTTAGATAGAACTCACATATTGTTGGCTAAAGTGAGCAGATCAAGAAATTGGATGTATGTGTTACATATCAATCCGGCTTTCCCGAAGTGTCTTCTAGCAAGAAGCACTAAAGAGGCATGGTGATGGCACACCAGATACAAGCATGTGAACTTCCATGCTCTGAAAGATCTGCCTCACAAAAAGGTGGTGCATGGGATCCCCATGATCGAGCACGTGGATTGCATTTGCGATGGTTGTCTGGTTAGCAAGCAATGTCAGAATTCATTTCCAACCACATCTCCATACAGAGTAGATATACCCCCTCGAGTTATGGTATGCAACATCTGCAGGCTAATCACTCCGATCACAAATTGAGGAAATCATTACTTCATGCTATTGGTGGATAACTGCACAAGGTTTATGTGGCTGGCTTTACTCTAAAGAAAAGATGAAGCATTCGAGGCATTTAAGAGGATCAAGACTGCAGCCGAGATGGAGACAAATCTAAGGCTGGAAACATTGCGCACCGACTGTGGTGGCGAGTTTACCTCGAACGAGTTCATGGACTACTGTGAGCTATTGGGAATTAGGCGTTATCTGACAACGCCTTATTCTCCTCAACAGAACGATGTGGTTGAAAGGAGGAACCAGACAATGGTCGACATGGCAAAGAGTCTGTTGAAGACCATGGGAGTCCCATGCTAATTTTGGGGAGAAGCGGTATTGGTTGTCATTTATCTCCTAAATCGGGCACCAACGAAGAGCGTCATCGGCAAAACTGCTTATGAAGCCTACTACGACATCAAGCCAAGTGTTGATCACCTTCGCACCTTCGGGTGCATTGCACATATGAAGACAACCATGACGTACCTCCCCAAACTAGCTGATTGTAGCAAACCAATAGTGTTCATTGGGTATAATTCAAAGATGAAAGACTATCAGATGTTTGATCCGACGACATGACGAGTTGTGGTGACCCATGATGCAGTGTTTGAGGAGGAGAAGAATTGGGAATGGAGCAAAGATCCCTCAGAAAAGAAACAATGGACTGGAGATGTTTTTACGATACATTACCCTTCTGACTCTGTTGAAGGTCCCGATGATCATGTGAAAGCATCCAACACGCCAACCATAGAGGGCGTAGTCGGAGGACCCGACCACGACGTAGTCAGAGGTACTGACGACCATGAAGTGGCGACACTAGGCACGACTACAACCAAGACAAGCATGGGGTCCGAGACACCCGACTCATCTACATCGTGCACTCCTGTAGCGACGATGAGAGCGCCAGTCTCACCTAGAGCTCCGCTAAGGATGGAGCTTAACAAGAGCTCAACTAAAGGCCCACAACAGGAGTGTGACATCAAAAGTCTCTATGATGCTACATCCCCGATAGAGTTGGAAGATTCAGAGTTCTACTTACACGGAGAGGAGGAGCTTGCGAATTTTGAAGAAGCCAAGGCGAAGCTAGAGTGGAGCAGAGTTATGAAGGAGGAAATGTCCTCTATCCAAGAGAATGGAACATGGCAGCTTGCTCCATTGCCATATAGCCACAGACCGATTGGTTCGAAGTGGGTGTATAAGTTAAAGAAGGATACTCAAGGCTTGATCGTAAAGCACAATGTGGAGTTAGTTACAAAGGGGTATGTTTAACGACAAGGCATTGATTTCGACGAAGTATTTTCCTCAGTTGTGAGACTAGAGACAGTGCACCTGCTCATTGTGATCGCGATGCATGAAGGATATGAGGTTCATCATATGGATGTGTAATCAACCTTCCTCAACGGCGACTTAGAAGAAGTCTATGTTGTGCAACCTCCGGGATTTGAAAAGAAAGGAGAAGAACACAAGGGTTAGGATTGCACAAAGCCTTATATGGTCTATGTCAAGCCCCAAGAGCTTGGAATTCAAAGCCCGACAAGTCTCTGATGGCACTCAGTTTCAAAAGATGTCCGTTAGAGAATGCAGTGTACAAGCAAAGCCAAGGAAAAGTGAAGCTGATGGTTGGAGTTTATTACTTGGGTATTAAAGTACGTCAGAGCTCTAGGAAGATTACTCTCAGCCAGTCTGCATATGCAATAAAGGTGTTGGACAAATGAGACATGAAGGATTGTAATCCAACACAAGTTTCGATGGAACCACAGCTGAAGTAGAGCATAGATTAAAAATTGTCGAATTTTGGGGAGAAAATGTGATCAAAATGAGTTTAGTTAATTTTATTTGAGATCCTTGCATTTTGTTAGAATTATAGGAATTTTCTGGGATTTATTTGGATCTTTTTGCTAATTTCTAAGTATTAGTCTCCTTTCTCGGGTTTTCTGAAAATCAAAAAGAAAATAAAATATCCCTTCCCCCTCCGGCCGACGTGTGGACGACTGGGATCCGCCCACGTCGCCGCTGCACTCCCACCCCGCCTCCCCCTTGGGCCTACACGTGGATGGCTCGGATGGAACCGAGTCCCGCCCCGACCCATATTCCGTATCGCCTTCCACTTACCACCACAGCCGCCTGATTTGCTCCCCTCGGTCACGTGGTCGCAATCCGCACCACCCACTCCCTCCTCTCTCCCGCCGACATTTCGGGCCCGCCTGTCAGGCACCTCTTCATCCCCGCACGCCTGCCTCCTTCTTTCTCGGCCACGTTCATCCTGCGTAGGCGCCGCCCCCACTACCTCTCTCGTGCGCCGCACTCCCCGCACCCATTGCCCACTTTCCCCACTCTCCACTCGGCCCTATTCGCCCAAAACTGCCACCACCTCCACGAGTTCTCCAACGAGGAATCCCGCCGCACCTTCTCCCCCCCCGACCCTATATAAACCCCCTGAGCACCGTCACCCCTCGCTCCACGGGTACCCCATCACCCCCGCGCCATGCTCCATTTTTCCCGAGCGCCGCCACCAACTTCGGAGAGCGATTGCCGGCAAGGAAGCTTCCCCAAGCCCCAGCGCCAGCACCTTCGGCTTCCCTGAGCTGTCGCCGATCTCTCCCGCCCCTCCGTCGAGCTCGAGCGCCGCCTGAGGACCCACTTCACCGGTGACCCGAGCGCCACCGCCGCCTTCCTCACCGACCGCTCTCCGGCCGCCTATGGTAAAATCCGTGTCCACCCCCGATTTCCCCATCCTTCCCTCTCTCTGTTGCACCCCTCACCGGCCGCCACCGTGCCGCCGTTCGCCAGAGCCCTCGATCCCCGTGCGCCACTCGCCGACGACCGTGCCACCTTAGCCAGGCTAGCCCCCGTGGCAGCCACGCGGCCACCCACGTCGACGCCACCTAAGCCCAAACTGGCACGGTCAGCAGACCAACCTGCCCACCCGAGCCACCTCAGCGATGCGGCATGCGTGGCATACCACGTAAGAACACCTGGCTTCCATGTCAGCACTCAGGTCCATGTGGCAGACACATGTCCTGCCACATCAGCACCAGGACCTCTCGACCCACGTGGCAGCCACGTCAGCGCCAGCTAGCGGCCACGTTAGCAAAATAGCCCAGTCACCAGCCACATCAGCACCATGTCAGCATCCCTGCCACCTCAGCCTTTCCTCTGGTCCATGGACCTGGTCCATAGACCCGGGCCCACTGTTAGCCTCTTGTTCGAAGAACCTCTCAGGGCTGACATCATGCTAACATCATGCTGATGTCATGATTCGGATTTCCAGTAGAAAAATAACTCGGCCAAAAAATAAAATCCCTGCTGATGTCATAATCTGTTGGATCGAAATCGGCAACAGAGGGGGGGTGAATGTTGCTTTTAAAACTTGCCCCCAAAGTATCCACACGCAAGTCTTCTCTCCAATAGCTACGCAAAACTATGAAGAGAAGCTACTCATGCTCTCTGAACTTCTAGCTAAACACCCACGGGAAGAAGAGCAAAGAAGGAGCAACCAAATCAAAGAGGACATCAGACAAAAATAAGGGGCAGCACCAAAAACCCTAATGGCCGGTCAGACCGGTGTTGAGGAAGAGAGATACAAGATTACACAGGATTACAACCTCTACGTCCCCATACACGCTTGGATTGAGAACACAAGCTACATGCCTCTCCTGGAGGAACACACACGTAGGGGACAAGAGCACAGCAGAACTCTACTCTCTCCTACCAACTCTCCAACACAAAAGCAAAAGAGATACAAAGCAAAACCAACCCTCAAAGACTTGAAGACCATGCAGGAGACACTCCTCCTTTTATAGCCTCCCACTAATGGGTTTGATTTTCTCTTTACCCACTAAGCCTCCAACAACTCTTGTGCTTTACCCAAATCCACTTCCTTTAGTGCAGCTTTGCGTATTTCCCAAAACACCCCTCCTGCACCTTTCGGGAAGCTTCCTCATTCCTTGCCGCCCAAGCCTCGCAGCTACCTCGAGCCCTCGCCGTCTTCGGCACACCCCGACCGTTCTGACCTCGGTACCTCTGTGCCTCGCCACGACTCCACCTCGACGTCCTGCAGCCATCACAGACAAGAAACGCATCACATAGCACCGCTCGACATAATGTGATCAACAATAGCATTAAGAGTAATCTTAAGCATGAAATAGCCAAAACCTGTCGAATCAAGAGAATAAGCAACCTAAGCACTTCAACCAAGTTTGACCAAGTCCGACCGAAGCCAATTGCACCGTGCAACGACATGGCTCGAACCACTCAACCCAAACTCAAACTTTCCCGAACACGCGTCAGTTACTCATCACACACATGGGGTCACAACCACATGGTCTCTCAATCTCCCCCTTGATGAGTATATTGACAAACCCAGAAAAAGCATAAAGTTGTGTTTGAAAAACAGGAAAGTCAAACATGGTCTAAAGAAGAATCAAGGATGCTTATGACCAAGTCGACAAAGGAGCAACAGACAGAGAGAGTAAGTTTTCCTCAAAAACTCCAAGATTGCCTTGAAAATGGCTTTTTCTCCGCTATTCTCCCCTTTTTGGCAATAAAATCATCAAGGATGCAAAAGAGAGAATAAGTCATGGTGTTGGATGAAATGGCTGAAGTTTGTTTATATTAAGCATTCAGAGCCATGAAGATTATTCAAAATGACCATATGAGAATTACATCAAGCCATAATACATAAATAAGCTATCAAGATCATGACAAGATATGTATACTCAAGCTAAGCCAAATAAGTCACAATCTGAAAATTTGGCGAATTTCTTAGCATATCAAGTCAACCAAGATTATAGTCTGGCTAAAGGTATCCAAAGATGATGCAAGCCATGTCAATAATCTAAGAGGAACAAAGAAGCTAGTATTGAGTCAATTTAGAGTGCTACAACTCAAGAATGAGACACTTGTTCAAGTACTTGGTCTTTTTGTGTAATTAAGCAAATTGAGCACATTTGACATAAGTTTTTCTTTTAAAGCTCATGATCGTTTCCAACTAATATTTTTAGTCATGTGCTAGATCTCAAGCCTTATGCGACTACTCCAAGCTAGAAACTTAAGAAGATAGTCTTGGTCATCCAAAACTCCCCCTGAGTTCATGCCTAGTGCAATGGCAAGTAGTCTCATGAGAAAGAATTGGTGAGATCAGTTCTTTCGCACAAAAAAGATCTTTTTACTTTCTTAAAAGGTTATACTAACTTATGCTTCATCAAGGAACTAACATAGCTCAATCTAAAGCTCAACAAAGATTCAAGATTCAACTCAGCCTATTTGACATGGTATGAATCATAAAAGGATAACTAAAGAAAGACTAATCTCAAGAGCTAACATGACCTGATTTAATTCAAGTTGAGCATTTTTAGCAACCTATCATGGCAAAGACTTGACTATACAAATAAAGTCGTGATATATCTTAGCAAATAAGCACAGATCATGGTAAGATGTAATTCATTGTAAACATGTCATAACAGGATAATAATCAAGGCTCCATGTAGGTATATTACAATGCAAAATGCTAAAATGCAAGAAAACCCAGCTCCCCCCCAACATGTGATGCAACTCTTAGTTCAAGTTGAGTTATGATAATATTAAGATCTAGAAGCTCCCAAATGAACTCCCCCTGAACCAAAGCAATAAATGCGAGAAGCTGGCAATAAAAACAGAAAAGGGCAGTCCTTAAAACATAGACAAGATATAGAGGATACTATGGCTCAGACTGATTCTCATCTACCCCATATGACTCTAGGACTATCAACTGATCATCTAACATACTAAGGAGCAAACACGTACCCTGTCTACCCAAGGGTGGCCCAACCCTTACTAGAACCTATAAGAAGTAAGTGAGCTCAACCTAGTGAGAAGAGAAACAGCTAATAAGCAGCATCCTAGAATCACAAGATGAGAGGAAGAAATCTAAGCAGCTAGGCAAGAGAACCACTCTAATATATGCTAGAAGGACTATTGCAAATGCACCCGAGTGCAATGCAACAGAAAGGAGTAAGAGCATAATAAATAAGATAAAGCATTAAGCACAAAACTCCCCCTCACAACAGTCCATAAGGACAAACCACCCCAAGCTCTCCTCGCAAGGCTGAAAACCTAGAGCTATCCAAAGGCTTGGTAAAGATGTCAGCCAACTGGTGGTCACTCTCCACAAACTGGAGCACTATGTCACCCTTCTCCACATGGTCTCGAAGGAAGTGATATCTGATATCAATGTGCTTGGTCCGGAAGTGCTGCACTGGGTTCTTAGCAATGTTAATCGCAGAAGTGTTATCACAAAAGATTGAAACACTGTCGATAACTAACCCAAAGTCCCGCAGGGTCGAGACCATCCAAAGCACCTGGCTGCAACAACTGGCGGTAGCAACGTACTCGGCCTCTGCGGTGGACTGTGCAACACCGGACTGCTTCCTAGAAGACCACGAAACAAGAGAAGTGTAATGAATTGGCAGGTGCCAGAAGTGCTCTTCCTATCTATCCTACAGTCAGCAAAGTCTGCATCCGAGTAGGCTCTCAAGGAAAGACAGGACGAGGAAGAGTACCAGATACCATAATCAATGGTAGCTCGAAGGTACCGAAGGATGCGTTTCATCGCATGGCGGTGAGATACGCGAGGAGAAGCCTGAAAGCGAGCGCACAGACACATGGAGAAGTGTATGTCCGGCCTCGAGGTAGTGAGATACAAGAGCGAGCCAATCATGCTGCGATACTCCTTCTGATCAACTGGCTCGCCGTCCTCATCTGGGTCAAGAGAAGCTGTGGACGCCATGGGAGTTGACACGGGCTTACCATCAATCATGTCAAAGCGTCTCAGGAGGTCACGAGTGTACTTGCCCTGATGCAGGAAAGTACCCTCCCGAGTCTGCTTGATCTGGAAGCCAAGGAAGAAGGTCAACTCGCCCATCATACTCATCTCAAACTCGGTGCTCATGACATCCGAGAACTGTTAAACAAGAGTATGAGAAGAGCCGCCAAAGATGATGTCATCCACACAAATCTGGACGAGCAGTAGATCAGTGCAATGCCTACGAATGAACAAGGTCTTATCTACCTTAGCCATCTCAAAACCATGACTCAACAGATAGGACTTAAGCCTCTCATACCAAGCTCTAGGGGCCTGCTTAACTCCATACAAGGCTTTGGAAAGCTTGTAGACATGGTTCGGGTATTTGAAGTTTTCGAAACCTGGAGGCTGTCTCACATAGACTTCTTCCTCAATAAACCCATTGAGGAAGGCACTCTTGACATCCATCTAGTAAAGCTTGAAACCCTTAGAAGCTACGAAAGCAAGCAAAATTCTAATGGCCTCAAGTCTAGCTACAGGGGCAAAGCTCTCCTCGAAATCTAGACCCTCAACCTGGGAGAAGCCCTGAGCTACCAGTCTAGTCTTGTTCCAAAAGACAACTCCATCCTCACTCTTCTTATTCTTGAACACCCACTTAGTCCCAATGATATTGTGACCTCGAGGGGGCTCAACAAGCGACCAGACCTTGTTTCTCTCGAAATTTTCTAATTCCTCATGCATGGCATTGACCCAAGACTCATCAGAAAGAGCATGACAAATGTCCTTGGGCTCGAATGAGGCAACAAAGGCAGAATGGAGACAGAAATGAGACATGCCAGACTTCGAGCGTGTGACTCGCTCAAAGAGGTCTCGAATCATCTGCTCGGAAGGATGGTCTTTCTGGATATATCGGGGAGGTCCTGGATGAGAAGAAGTGGCCTCTACCTCATGAGCTGAAGAGGTAGGAACAGAGCCACTAGCTCCAGAGGAAGCAGAAGGCATAGGCTGATCACCTGGAGGTGCAGTGGAGGAAGGCACCTCAAGGGGAGGATGAGGAACCGGATCGGGTAGACAACCCTCATCTCCATCATCCTCATCATCCACAAATATGAGCTCGGACTGCTCTAATGAACCTGAGATATCGGGCTTAGTCCTCGGACTGGCCTCGTCGAAGGTCACCTCACAGGTCTCTACCAACTTACTAGACTCGCAGTTCCAGACCCTATACGCCCGCGAAGAAGTCGAGTAACCTAAAAAGATACCATCACAACATCGTGACTCGAACTTGTCTAGGTTCCCAGACTTCAAAATGAAACACTTGCAACCAAACACACGAAAATGAGAGACACTGGGCTTTCGCCCGTATCTCAACTCATAGGAAGTGCGATGCAAGTGTGCCCGAAGAAAAACTCTGTTCGAAACATGGCACGCGGTCGCTATAGCCTCAGCCCAAAACTTCCTAGGTATAGACTACTCATCAAGCATCGTCCTGGCCATCTCGACCAAGGTACGGTTCTTCCTCTCCACGACGCCATTCTGCTGTGGGACGTGCGGAGAAGAGAACTGGTGTTCTACACCTGTCTCATCACAGAACCTCTCAAAGTAGGAATTCTTGAATTCCGTGCCATTGTCACTGCGGATCGCTCGTAAGGCACCCGGGAGCTCAACAGAAAGTCTACTGAAAAGATCTCAAAAATGTGTAAACGTCTCATCCTTCGAGGCTAAAAAAACACCCAAGAGAACCTCGAGAAGTCATCGACCGCGACAAGAACATACCACTTCCCTCCTGCTGACTGCACTCGAGCTAGTCCAACTATGTCCATGTGGAGCAACTGTCCTGGTGCATCGGTCATAGTCACTGTGACCGGAGGGTGAGAAGCGGCAACCATCTTGTCATGTCGGCAAGGAGCGCAAACAATATCTTTGACCATCTTGAGTTTCGGCAGACCACGAATGAGATCGTGGCCACTAACTCGGGTCAAATGCTCAAATCCAATATGACCAAGTCTCCTATGCCAGAAAGTAAGATCACGGGACTCAGAGGCAACTAAACACCGGAGAGAATCACCAGAAGACTCAGAAAAAACAGCACGAAAGATCCTCCCATAACGAGAAATCCCGCAAACCAAACTACCCGAAGAATCAAGAATTTTATAAGCGTTTTTCTTAAAGCTCACCTCAAAGCCGTCATCGGTAAGCTGAGAAACAGAGAGCAAATTATACTGCATCTTACTAACCAAGGCAACATCTTTCAAAACAAAAGACTCATTAACGTGCACTGTACCTTTGGCGATGACGCGCCCAGACGAAGCATCTCCGAAGGTGATCATCTCATCACCTGGAGCGCGGGCTAGAGAAGAGAACCAACGCGAGTCTCCGATCATATGATGAGAACAACCGGAGTCTACGAACCAAACCTCTCCCTTCCCAGCCCGGCGAACCTGAGTCAAACAGAGAGTAAAGCCTCAGTACTGGGTAACACGTCGAGCAACAGAAGTAGTCAAACACGACTGACCTCTAACTACCCTACGCTCTCTGTCGCTCAAAGAAGCAGAAGGTCTGTGTGCAGACCTGAAGCTGTTCCTGGGTCCGACCGCTATAGGAGAGCGAGTCGAAGCACCGACAACATGCTAACCACACCGCGGGTAGCCATCTCGACTTGGGAAACGAGATCTACCCTCAGGACGACGGAAGTCATAACCAGAGGTATATCGAGGACAAAAACCAGAAAACTCAAAAAATCCAAGTCCTCGATACTGCCCAAACCCATCAACAGAAGCAAACCTAGACCTCGTGTTGGTCTTAGGTGCACTCAAGGTCTGGGGCTGACCCTGAATACGCCTATGAGCCTCAACACGGTCTCTACGCGCGATCTTGGTACGCCTGAAGCATCGCTCGATCAAGTGCTCATCCTTCTGACAGAAGGTGCAATGATACTTCACCTTCTGAGAGGTAGAAGTAGCACGAGGCTTCACCTTCTGAGAGGCCAAAGCAACGGGTGGAATCACCTTGCTGTCAGAAATCCCTTGGACAAAGCCCGCTGACTTGAATTGAACTTTCTCAGTACTGGGCTCAGTCTCGATCACACCCGCTGCTATGGGTCGAAGAACAGCAGGTGGATGCTTCCTCATGTCCTCATAAAAATCGTATCCTAGACCTTGATTGAACTTGCAAATCTTGGACTGGTCTAGAATAAGATTCAGCTTCTTCTTGCCTCCTACAAATCTCTCGAGAGTGTTCATAAGATACTGACACTCCCGAAAAAGAGAGGTGCAAGAGGAGCAGGGGGAAGAAGAGACAGCAGAAGGTAAGGGAGTAGAAGAAGAACTAGTAGCAGAAGAGTGAATGGCTTGTGCACGCACAGCCGACTCAGAAGGGACAGTCCTATTGCTAGCCTTTTGGTCCATGTTGCTAAGCGTCTCTACCTTACCCTTGAGCTTCTCCCCCACACCAGCACACACATCACAACAAGATTATGGTTTCTCTAGTAAATCCTTAGTTAGCTTCACACATTTTTCTTCCAATGCAATCAAGTCAAATTTTAGTTTATCACAATTTTTGTATGGTGAGCTAACAGGATCCTTAGAAGCATACTGAGCCATTTTCTTATTGTAGTCAATCATTTCTTGAAACTGTTTTGAGACAGATTCAAGTTCAGTAGTTAATTTAGGACAATTCAAACATGAAGCAATAGGCTCAAGTAATGAAGCTTGTAATTCAGCAATTTTGTGATCTGCCCTTTCTAGGTTCATCTTCAAATTATTGCAATTTTCACAAGTCTCAGGCAGATCAAGAAGCATGGTATAAAAACCTCTAAAAGCATTGTCCTTATCCTCACATGAGGTGCAAGATGTAGTCTCAACAACAGGGGATGAAAGAGTAACTACCCTACTCATCTCTAGTTCAGCAAGTAGACTAACATTCTCCACCTTAACCATGTCTAACTCAGAGGACACACTATCATGCAAGGTCCTTAGCTTTCCATGTCATCAAGCAATACATACATCACAATCGTCACGGGAGGGAGCAGATCTAAGTGAAGTAAGCTCCCGTGACAAGCTTTCTACTTCCTTCTCCAACTCGCTAACCCTAGCTCTAGATCTAGCATGGAATTTCCCTAGCTTAAGAAAAGCATCATTAAGTTGGTCGTAGGAAGGGTATACCTCATCGAAGTCGGAATAGAGCTCGCTGTCGCTGATCTCGCCCTCAAGGGCCATGAAGCACATGCCGGAGAAGTCGTCGCCACCCTTGGGGTCTTGCTCGTTCGTCCCATCGTTGTCGCTCCACCCCTCCACCTCGTTGAGGTCGAGGTCGTCGAAGGCGGTGAGGACACGGTGGAAGAGCCTCTTGGCTTTGCCAAGGTCGTGGAACTTCTTCTTGCTTGGGCATGAGCTGAGGGCTTCTTGTTGCGGTTCTTGTCGATGTAGTCGTTTTTGCTCACACCGCCGTAGTCGCCCTTGCTCTTCCCCAGCTTGGGGCGATTTGCCCGAATGTGGTTGGGGCCACCACACTCGAAGCAAATGATCGTGCCACTTCTCTTCCGATCCCTCACCCTTTTGTACGTGTGGGAAAACTTTCTGGCTAGAAGGGCTAGCTGATCCTCTGGTAGCAACTCTAACTGATCATCAGTTACGTCACAGAGAGCAGCTAGAGAGAATCCACAAATCGACTCGAAAGAAGGACCAGAAACCAGACTGGGATCGATGACTAAGGCCATCGACTATGACTTCGACCTACGAGAGACTATGTCAATCTCGTGAGTCTTGAGGCGTGAGTACAACGCGTCAAGAGTCAGGGTCGAGAGGTCGGTCGTGTCTTTAATCGTGGTCACCTTCATCTCCCAAACGCGCAAATCGAGAGCAGACAGCATCTGTCGAGCATTGTCCGAGTCGGGGTATGTGAGACCGACCGCTCGGAGGTTGCTCAGAATCTTGTGAAAACGTGCAAAGCACTCATCGAGGGACTCACCAGCGAGCATTTCAAACTTGTTGTAATCTCGCTTGAACTGGTCCTTTCGAACCATCTTGATCTGGGTGGTGCCCTCATGGTATGCATCGAGGGTCTCCCAGATGTCGAAGGCCGACGTCAGATGAGAGATGTGATTGAACTCGCTTCAGCTCAGACCCTGAATTATGATGTTCCTTACCTTAGCGTTCGCCTCAACATCAAGCATGTTTCCAGCGTTGATGTTCTCATCGGCAGGAACAACATATCGGACCTTGACCTTGCGCCAGATGGCATAGCCCTGAGCCTGGATGTAGGTCTCCATCCGGCTCTTCCAGAAGGGATAGTCGATCCCATCGAAGACTGGGGGCTTGGTCGAGTACTTATCTGTCGCCATAGCTCTGGAGACCAGTTAAGATCTATGAGGAAGAGCTAACCGGCTCTGATACCAATTGTTGGATCGAAATCGGCAACAGAGGGGGTGAATGTTGCTTTTAAAACTTGCCCCCACAGTATCCACATGCAAGTATTCTCTCCAATAGCTACGTAAAACTATGAAGAGAAGCTACTCATGCTGTCTGAACTTCTAGCTAAACACCCACGGGAAGAAGAGCAAAGAAGGAGCAACCAAATCAAAGAGGACATCAGACAAAAATAAGGGGCAGCACCAAAAACCCTAATGGCCGGTCAGACCGGTGTGCAGTGGCCGGTCAGACCGCCCGCATACCGCCAGTCTGACCGACCCTTATAATCCGGTCTGACCGCCTCTCTATTACCGGTCAGACCGCCCCTCGTATTTTCAGAACAGACAGCAAGCTGAAAAATTCAGAGATTTGCTAGATTCAATGGAATGTGTGGTTTTTCTCTTTTCTCTTCAAATCAGAAGTGCAAGAAAAAAATCTAAATAGCATTAAGCACTTTTGGAACCGAGGATTTCATCATTTGAGCAAGAAATTAAGATTTTGACAAAAATCTGTAACTTCTACAGAGAGTGAGCCAAAAACCAAAATACTCAATGATCTCTCATTCTTTGCACATGATCTTTTGCAAATGAGTTAGTAATGATCTTGTGACCTTAGAACCCAGATTTCAAGCCAAGTTATGAAGGGAATCAAGAAATCCAAACATCCTCTGGCATGAAACCCAAGCAAATGCACAAACAGAGAAAAAGTGACGAAGGGATTAAAATTCACAGGAGATGTTGATTTTTCCAAATGCTCTAGAAAATGGAATGGTCTTAAGGCCATGAATCTTTTCCATCATAGAGCTTTCAAATAACAAACACACAAAACTTCAAAGATCACCATAACCCATAACAGGAGAGGAAAAACAGAGAGAGGGCAGAAAAAGCAAATTCATCAGAGCTAATAGAAGAAATCAATCCTTCTCAAATAAAACCATCCTGGATTGATGTTGAGGAAGAGAGATACAAGATTACACAGGATTACAACCTCTACGTCCCCATACGCGCTTGGATTGAGAACACAAGCTACATGCCTCTCCTGGAGGAACACACACATAGGGGACAAGAGCACAACAGAACTCTACTCTCTCCTACCAACTCTCCAACACAAAAGCAAAAGAGATACAAAGCAAAACCGACCCCCAAAGACTTGAAGACCATGCAGGAGACACTCCTCCTTTTATAGCCTCCCACTAATGGGTTTGATTTTCTCTTTACCCACTAAGCCTCCAACAACTCTTGTGCTTTACCCAAATCCACTTCCTTTAGTGCAGCTTTGCGTATTTCCCAAAACGCCCCTCCTGCACCTTCCGGGAAGCTTCCTCATTCCTTGCCGCCCAAGCCTCGCAGCTACCTCGAGCCCTCGCCGTCTTCGGCACACCCCGACCGTTCTGACCTCGGTACCACCTGCGCCTAGTCTGGTCCTCCGTGCCTCGCCACGACTCCACCTCGACGTCCTGCAGCCATCACAGACAAGAAATACATCACATAGCACCGCTCGACATAATGTGATCAACAATAGCATTAAGAGTAATCTTAAGCATGAAACAACCAAAACCTCTCGAATCAAGAGAATAAGCATCCTATGCACTTCAACCAAGTTTGACCAAGTCCGACCGAAGCCAATTGCACCGTGCAATGATATGGCTCGAACCACTCAACCCAAACTCAAACTTTCCCAAACACGTGTTAATTACTTATCACACACATGGGGTCACAACCACATCGTCTCTCATAATCCCTATTTTATTTAAAAAAATAATTCCAAAATTCCATATTTATTCTTTATTTTTTCCCCTGATTTTAAACTTGCAAAAGCCCATTCTCCTTCATCTTAACTCCGATTGAGCCCATTCAAATTTCTAAATTCATCAAAAATTCCCCTCTACCTATTTCTGCTCTCAATTTAAATATTTGGAGTTTATTTGAATTTAATGGGTTATTTTTACGTGTAGACTACGACGATTTGGGAGAGTTCTACGACGACGATTCGCACCCAACCGCGGAGCAAGGCAAGTCACACTCCTTAACCATATTGTACCCAGTTTGCAAATAAAATTATTTTGATTTAAATTATATTGCATGCTTAATTTTATTCAACGTATTTCAATTCGGTTTTAAATTTAGTTATTGCCTACTTGTTAAATTCCCCATTAACATTGAATTCCTCTACACCTTGTCACCCTAGATAAAAACTCTAGTTAGTACTCTAGTATTGGCTAGAGAAATTTCGTATCAAATGCTTACACCTGCGTAGACATAATCTTTGTTTTGGGATAACCTTTTCACATAAAATGATAAAGTTTCCAAATGTATTCTTGACTTCGGTGTGTCAAGAAAGGTTATGAAATATTTTGAAATAAAATATAAAACCTGGTTTAGACCTAGGCTAATGGTTAGGTGGTGGGTGCAGGCATGCACTGTTGTTTGGAGACACAGTGTTAATTGTCGTGCACAGGGGGTATGTGGTTGAGTCTGAGTCAATTAAGAACCAGTCTGTGAGCTACTGTTGCAAAGACCTATCGTACTACCACAAGGCTGGAATGGGACAGTTCTGGCAGATTAATTTGCAGGTCCCAACCTGAGTCATGTTGTAGGTTGAAAGTGAGCATGGCGTAGGCCATGAGAAGTCTCACTCAGCTCAAGAGGGGGTCCCGATCTGGTGGATTCCTTACTGGGGTAAAGCCTTAGAGTTGGCTTGGCCATGGTGAAGGCTTTAGGTCTGGTCAAGTCCATGACCAGAGTATGTCCTACGAGTACGTCGTGTTTACGACTATGGCAGTTCATACGACCACTGCAAATGGTCGTAAAGTACTGTAAAAATCATGAAGTATTGTAGCATTTGTAAAGCACTGTAATAGTTGTAAAGTACTGTAGCAGTCATAAAGTAAAGTAGCAGCCATAAAGTACTTTAGTAGTCGTTGGTCATAAAAGTACTATAGCAAGTCATAGTCGTAAAAGGTCAGGATTCAGAGTCCGCATCAGATTCAGAGCAGTTGAAAAGGAAAGTCAAGGTGTGACCATATAGGACTCTCAACGTGGGATGTTGCGTTGAATACGGAGTCTTGTATGTTGCTTCTCTATATAAGAAAAACAAAAAGGACGCAGGTATATCGTGTCGCCAAAGATCAATCTGTATTTTACACTTGTGTTCATGTGTGTGATCATAAGGCTCAAGTTCATCGCTTGTCTAGGTCTTGGGCAAATTCTCCAACAACACATACATCATACACGTCTTGCTTTTAGGTTTGCTCATTTAGAGTTAGTTCTTGACTTGTTTTGCTATGTTTTCAGGTGGCTGAGCCTATGATTCAACTTCCCTGAACATCAAATCCATTTTGTTCTTCGACGAGGCGAAGTAGGAGACGACAGCTTCTAGCTGGTCTGAAACGAAATGAATTTTGAAAAAAGAATTGGATTTTCATTTTAATTTGATTTCCTCTTGATCCTTGACCTAATCTAGCTCAATCTTAGCCATCCAAGCCACAAAAATCCCTACGGCATTGCTTCAACGATAAGTTTTTGTGCCGGCACTGTGCTCCATCCAAAAAACCGCCGCTGCCGCTGAGATTCTTGCCACTGCCCCTGTTTTCCACCGCCTGAACCCTCCCGCATTTTCCAGCCACTGCCATGCTACTGCCACCCTGTCAGGCTCCGTACCACCTCACCCACCTTGCCTTGACACCTCTCGGCCGTGAGTCAGCACCGCCTCCCCCGCCACCGCCTCTGCCCTCTCATAACCACCCTCTCTCATAGCCGACCTAAGCCACAATCTTTGACCGCCACAATCCTTTGCCGAGACGCTAACTCAACTTGCTGACCTCCCCGCCGCCAAGGACAACCTCCCAAAGTCTCCCAAGTAAACCCGCAAGGATGCCTCCCTGTAGCCAATTGCCTTAAGCTTTCTATAAAAGGC
This sequence comes from Dendrocalamus latiflorus, assembly GCA_017311315.1. Taxonomy (NCBI): domain Eukaryota; kingdom Viridiplantae; phylum Streptophyta; class Magnoliopsida; order Poales; family Poaceae; genus Dendrocalamus; species Dendrocalamus latiflorus. The sequence goes on along the minus strand of CM029653.1, from coordinate 7,608,380 downwards.
CCCAAGCCCCTGCTGTGAACTCCGTCAGTGACCCGTGAGCCCCTCAGCACCCCAATTGGACCCCTCAACTGGAGCATTGCCGAAGATCGCCAGAAATTGCCGAAGTAATCCAAACCTTGATTCTTGCCCTGCCGTTCATTGTGTTTCAATTGTTTGCTCCCATAGCTTCCACATGCTCCCAGAAACACCCTCGAACCCTTGCCATAGCTCCCCGAGCTCCCCTCATCTCTGCTACCGAAGACCACCGTTCGGCCATGGCACCCTGCCGTGGCTAGCCAAATCCCAGCCTCCCCAACCCGAACCACCACCACCCAAGCCTTCCTGAGTATCCTTAGATGGGTAAACGACTACCAATTGCAAGCAAGAACACCCCGGTAGCATCCATGTTGTCAAACATCATATCGAGCTCTTGACCTCGCCGCCGATGAATGCCGCCTCCCCAGCCGCCACCGACCCCAAAAATGGACTCCTTGCATCCCCAGGAGCCCAACTATGGTCCCCGATTGCGTCGCAAATTATTGTAGCACCGCCGGTTGCCGCCACTCCATTCCCCTATTTCTAGCTCGCGCACGTGATCAGATTAAGAAGACGACACTGTGCGTCTTGGGCCGCACAGTGTCCAGCCGCAACAGCCGAGCAGGCCGAACCGCTGAAATCCTGTGCACACTGTAGCAAATGGGTCTCAGCCCGAACAGTAACCAGACCTGCATAAACAGCAAAAACCCGATTTAAACAGTAACCCGACCTGATGTGAACAATAAATACCCGCAATGAATAGTGCCCAAACCCGTTACTGTTCACAAAACCCGAAAATGCAAATTTATATCCATTTCGATCGTTTTGAGCCCACTGATCCATTCCCCGGCTCCGTTTCGCCTTTTCAGATACCTCTAAACCCAAAACCTATTTTATTTTATTTTTCTTGGATTTTATTTCTTTATTTGATTTCTTTATTCCTAGCTCAATTCTTCAAGTAAGGAATTGAATTATTTTTCCTTTGCTTTATGCTAGCACACGACGTCGAAAGTCGACCAATTCAAGAAGGAGAAACTCAGGATCAAGCTCAAGATCAAGAGACAGAAGAATATGAAATTGTCGAAGTCGTAGATCCACAAGGCAAGTCACATGTTTTTTATCATATTGAACCTACATTCCTTTAATTATTTATTTATCAGCATTTTCATTATGTTATTTATGCATTGTTATTTTATGTACAATAACTGTTTGGAATAACATGGTATTAGCTATTGTCCTACCACCCGAAAAAGCCCTGTTTAATTTGATGGCCATATTCACCTTGACAAAACTTAGTAATATTAAAAGTATTATTAATGTAATCATGGTAGTTAGGAACTCAACAATCTTTTACTATTAAGAGTCTTGGCATTTTGCCGATAGAATTTTAAAAGTGAATCTAGGATAAGGAAGTATCACGGGAAGCCATGAGATGGCCTAAGCCCATGACCTTATCCTAGGATGGAGGTTTGGTATGGAACGGTGGCAGTGCCGCGGGCACTAAACATGGGTTTGTGAATGTAAGTTGTCTCGGTAAAAAATATAAGGACTAGACCCTTATGCCAAGTAAAGAACATAGCAACCGCTCAACCACAAGCGTTCACTTATCAAATCTGGTTTAGTAGCTGCTCAAATCGATCGAATATCTACATAATGGTATGATATACTATTTCAAAAGAGGGAACAGCCGTCGTTGGGTTGTGATATGGAAACGGTAAAACCATACTTTCACAACAGTAGGCTCCGTCCTATCAGGCCGTTGATTTCCATGACAGGGGGTCCATAGTCTATCAGGTAGAGGCTACATAAAGAGATGAGCAGTGAAACAACCTTGTTTTCTCAACTCAGTCATGAGGGTTGAGGAATCTTGTGGGTAAAGTTGGGCAGCTCTGCAGAGTCATTTACAAATAGTATTCGAATACACTGTACTTCCAGTACATGAAGTTGTGTTTAATGGGTGATTCCAATAGCGAAGCATAAGTAGATTTGGAATTGTTTTGGAAATGTGGAAGTCTGTTAATCAAGTTTTGAAACCCCCCAAATTCCTTAAGAAGTTTATGATTTGATATCTTGTGTTTAAAAACAAAATGTTCATAAACAAAATTGCATCCACATAAAATAATAAAATGCCTTACCCCACTCCATGGCAATCTCTTGCATCTAGTTAAATACCATTTCTCATGTGACTTGTTGAGTACGGTTGGTTGTACTCATACTTGCTAAAATCATAAAAAACGAATGCTTGTCAAGAAAATGGAGTATATGAAGACGACGCTGAGCTCTACGATATAGACGACGCCTGGTGTTAGGGTTTATTCTACACTCAGGCGTGCTTATGGAGTTTCTTTTGCATTGTAATATAATTTTGGGTTGTACGCTCCTTTGTGTAAAATTTGGCTGCTAAGTCTTAATTTTGTAATAAAGTTTGGTTTTTATGCTTAAGCTTGTGTTGGCAATAGTGTACACTCATCTACAGTACTTGTAGCTGAATAATCTTGGGTAGTTGCAAGGGTAACCTAACGTTCCCAGAAATAAAGGTGTTACATGGTCGAGAGCAGGGAAGAGGATTGCCAAGGTCAACAAGGCCAGGATGAGAAGGCCCAAAAACTAGCACTGCAACACTGGCTAAATGCTGTGAGTTCCCTTGTTTTAGAAAACCTCATGCTTTTGTTGTCTCCAAATCATCGAATGGTACTAATGTGCTCAATCTTTGTGCTACTTTAGATTGACCCAAGGCATCGCCACGGGCACAATTTGCACCTGTATTACGATATCTGGTCTACGAGTTCAAGCACCGAACCGTTCTTCTACTGGTAAGCACTCATGTCTGAAGCTACTCTTCAGTTCCTCTGACAACACTTCCTTGTTGAGTGCAATCAGAGGTTGCCCTTATTGATCCTGACAAATTGTTCTTCCTTTTGTGCTTCAGGTTGGATATTGGAGCCGGGAGAGACCTTCATCACCCGAAGTGTCCAAGAAGCAAGCTATGTTCCCAATTTATCATGTACATGGGACAGTACGTGCCCTCAACATTCTTTTCCTCTCAAAATAGTTATATACCCGTGCATTGCAATGGAACTCATTGAATATACAAAGAATCGTACTATAGAAGAGAGTTGCTCTGATGGTTGAAAAGTAAATAATGGTAAGAAGTAAAGAGAATCTATCGGTTGGAGGTGAATGAATGTACAACCACCAACTCATTCTTTTATAATAGTAATGATATCCGAGCTCTACTTTGGCTGTGTTAGTTTTTACAGATACTTATCAACCCCGCTCATTTTGGTTTGACCTTTTAGCTTCTGGCTTATTTTTCATTATTTCTAAATTTTGTCTTTTTCTGGCTTTTGGCTTTTTTGAGCTTTTTTACGGGTTCTTTTTCCCCGTATTCATTTGCATTATCCGTGATGGGCTAACATGTTTTTTCTATTTTAAAATTTTTTAAATTTTAATTACGCCAAATAAGCCACCATCAGCTACAGTGCAATTTCAGCTATAAGCCACTTTTTTCAGCCCAAATGAATGGCACCTAATACCCTGCACCAGGAACCTCATAAATTTACAGATTGACCCTGCTATAAGTCCCCTCGGCTGGCACAGGCTATGCTTATCAGGCTCGTACTAGGATAAATCTAATTGATTCAATTTGTAGCACGCAGAGAATAAAGATGCAACTACAGTTTATACACAGATGTTTACATGAGATAATCTAAAATACCCTTTCAAAAGAACCAAGTTAAAAAATATCTTTAATACTCTCACAAATCAATGATCAAATTTTATTTTTACTACCATCTTTTTACTATCAGTACAATGTACCGTAAAAAAATAGACTGTAAAGAGATCATACAAAAAGGTCAGGTTCAATCTAAGTAAGTACTTGTGTGTGCTGAATTGCCCACCTTTTTGTTCGGAGCTCGCGTAAATTTGACTTGTACAGATTTCCCGATTCAACAACTTCAGTAGAAGACCAGCATGAATCAAATCTGTCGTAAATGAATTAAGTATATTACACTACTACAAAATAAGGTATATTAGATGCCTCATCATAATCGGTATATGACAAATCGTCTGTGCTATAATTATCACATATGATTTTACAAACGTGACTGTCTACCATCTATGATAGTTTATAGACGGTTATTAATACGAACCGTTTGTGACAATTACAGGCGTTACAGACAGTTCTTATTAATAAATATCTATGATAGTTCATAGACGGTTATTAATACGAACCGTTTGTAATAATTACATACGTCACAGATAGTTCTTGTTAATAACCATCCGTGATAGTTCACAGACGGTTATTAATACAAATCGTCTGTGATAATTACGTATCATAGACGGCTTGTGGTTCGAACCGTCTGTGGTATGTATCTCTTATACATATGAATGGTGCTTTATCTCCCTGATGTGTGCGTCTCTTCGATCAGGTTAGCTCCCCGATGCGTCTCTTCGTCTCACGCATCGAATTTATTCCTTATTGTACAAAAATGATCGTCTGTCACCAAATATTAATACCCAATCGCCGATCTACTCTCAAGCACAAATAAATGACTCCCTTCTCTTCCTTGTCACCAACATTGATGGCCTATTTTGGCCATCCTGTATGAGCACCTCGCCAGCCATATGCTAGCAGATGCTGTGGAAGGACATTATACCAATAGTGTCCTCCCTCCTATGTCTGAGGATTTATCGGAGTAGGTGATGACCACCTTCCGCCATCTTAACATCCCCTCCACCGTGTCTTCTGGTTGGTCTCCTACATCCGGCGATCTAACTTCACCATCTATGTGGAACTCCACAACGACGTTGCGCGTCTCCAGGAGACTTGCCGTCACTTGGACTGCTTAGTCGAGGCGGCGGGTGATCGAGTTAACCTTGCTGAGACTCCTCAAACAAGAGAAGAGAGTCTATGGGCTCAATTTAACTTGATTGTTCAGTTAGAGGGTCTTCGAGATGCACTCAAACGAGTGCGTCAGTGGGTGGACATATTTTGAGCTTCGTTCACTGATGATCCCGAACCATCCGATGCTGACCACGTCGCCTACAAAGTTTTGAAGACGAAGATAGGGTGCTACCTCTGCCATTAGAAAAAACTTCGAAGTAGTTAGGTTTCTACTTTTTTTAATCTTTGTAAGAAGCGACTAGCCACGTTGTTTAGCCATACGTAAATGCAAAAAATAAAAAACCAATTGAATTTGTATTTACTGTCTTCTATATATATAAACAGTCTCGTTATAACAACATGACGACATTACTGACTAGTAAAAAGCAACTAAATAATACACATTTCTCCTGAGACATTACTAAATTTGCATTTATATATATGAGAATGCATTTAGAACCATCTTTATCAATGACGGTTCTATTTTAGAACCATTTGTGATGTGTATTCACAAATGGTTATTAATAACTATTTGTGATAATAAATTATCACAGATGATTCATATTACTAGCTGTCTGTGAAATCACCATTAGCATAGTCGATTCTTGTTACAAACCGTCTGAGTTCTGAATGAGAACAGTTTATGATAATTATGTATTACAGACGGTTTGTAGCTGGACATGTCTGTGATACACCGCGTTATTAAATACCTAGCCTGCTTGGTCCTAACATATCATAGATGATTTTTAAAAAAAAATCAGCTGTGTTGTAACTTATTATAGACTGTTTGAGAGCTATTTGTATCACGGGCGCATAAATTCAGAACGGTTTTGAACTGTCTGTGATGATCTTTTGTGTTATAGTATTATAAGCTTAATTACCTCTCTAAGAATCCATAATCTACAAAGCTGGAGGAAATGAAGAAACAAATAATGGCGGCAGAATCAAGTCTGGCTCTTATCGCTGGTACACTAAGTACTCGCGGCATATCTGGTTAAAGTTTTCTAAATGTTGCAAACTCCGTTTAAAATCGGATCTAAAAGTTTCCAAAAATTCTAAAATAAATACTAGAGATAGGGGAAGCATGTTCTACAGTCATATAAAATTTCAAGATCAAACTCAATCTATTATAAAAGTAAAGCAGCAGCAAAAAAAATCCATCGTGTTCATTCTCAAGGGTTAGAATTTACTACATTAATTGGTGAAAAAGATATAAAGATCTATATCATCGATTATGGCGGGTCCAGATTATAACGGTCTAACTTAAAAGCAACAGTCCATATCAAGTACAATAAAAAAACTGAAATTCAAAATAAAAACTAAAAGAAAATTAGTAATTTGATTTCCACACAAATTAACATTTTCCCACAACTGCATCTAGCACTAGCAGCGACCCGGTACTGGATAGTAGCACCCTAAAATTCATATCTTTTAATCTACTCATCTAAAAATCATGTTCTTAAATTTTCTGAAAACCTTAAAAATTATCTACAATGCTCGTGTTGACCAAATTCCTAAATTAGTTCGTTTGCTATTTTTAATCTAAATGTTAACATGTATTGTCCAAAACACGACAACCTTACCAGGCAGCAGGACTAAAAAATTTATAACCCATAATTTATTTATCCGATTGATATGTACCAAAATTCTACTGACAGATAACGAAACCCTCTACAATTTTCTAGTAGATGAATTTTTCAAATTATAGCCATACAGGCCTCAAAATAATTGTACAACAGGCTAAACCGAGCTCTTATCCGATTCCCCCGACGATCACTTCCCAAATTTCCCATCTAGCCTCTCTGCAAAAAATATCACAAACATGTACAAGGCAATACTAATCAATCTCCATATAGCTACTGTTTAAAACTAAATAAACATGCACAATTCAACCTTCCAACTTCTAGTCACGGTACTGTTCCAAACGGAGACAACCAATACAATGCATGAACCGAGCGTCCAATCGTGGCTACTGTTTAAAATCCCATGTAGACTACTGTATCCGAGACCGTCCGAATTAACTCCACAATGGTTGACTAGTACTCATCTTACCGTACAAAAACAAAAATGCCTATACTAAGCAAAAGCCCATGGATTATCAAGTTGGCTACTGTTCTAACCCAAATAAATCGATGCAGACCAACTTCGGTGACCATTTGGGTTTTTTTTTGGTGGCTTATGGCTGAAAAGTACTGTAGCTGACAGAGGCTTATTTAGCATAATTAAATTTAAAAAAAATAAAAAATATGTTAGCCCATTACGTATAATACAAACAAATACGGAAAAAAGAACCGGCAAAAAAGCTCAACAAAAAACTAACAGTTCAAAAAAGACGAAATTTATAAATAGTGAAAAATAAACCAAAAACTAAAAGCTGAAGTCAAAACGACCACAACCTTAGTCGCTCACGGCAGGCCAACTAGTACCACCTATTTGCTACTGTTCTAGCTCAAACAAATCAGTACATACCAATTGACCACTTCTTAGTCGCTCAGAGCAACTCCAGCAGGGCCTCTACTTAAGCCCTCAAACCTCATATTTGAGGGCTTGAGGCAAAAATAGAGGTCCAGCAGGACCCCTACTAGAGCCCTCAAATTTGAGGAGCCCCTCAAATCTCCCCTTCAGCCCTCATTCCCAGGGGCTCTAGGCCAAGCCCTCAAATTTCTGTTTCAGTCGTTTTCCCCTCCCGCGTTCCTCTTTCCCCACCGCCTCCCTCCCCGCCTGCCTTTTTCCCCATCGGCTCCCTCCCCGCCTGCCTCTTTCCCCGCCGCCTCCCTCCCCGCCCGCCTCCTCCGCTTCCCCGCCCGCCTCCCTCCCTGCCACTGCCACTACTGGCCATGCGCCGACCCGCCGCCTCCTCGTCTCGCGCCTCCGTCGTCCTCGAATCCGGGCACCACCGACCGAGCTCCTCCACCGCCGGCCTCCACCGCACGAGATCCGGCGACCCCGCACCAGATCCGGCCTCGGCCCGGCTGGATCCGGCCGCCTCCCGCCCGGATCCGTCCGCCGCTGCGCCGTCGCTACCGGATCCGGCCATCTTCGCCCGAGGCCGCCGCTCCCCGCCCGGATCTGACCGGATCCGACGCCATCCGGCGCCGCACGCCGTCTCCATCCACCTCACCAAGGGCCTCCCCCTCGGCTCCGGCCTCGGCTCCTCCGCCGCATCCGCCGCCGCCTCCGCCAAGGCCGTCGACGCCCTCTTCGGCTTCCACGCCGTCCAGCCGCCGCCGGATCTCGCCGTCGCCTGGCCCCGGGGAGCCGCCTTCGCCCGGGCAGCCGGCTGCTCCTTTTCTCTTCCGTGCGCGGGTTGGAGTAAAGGGGTGAGAGATGGAGTGAGGGAGGGGAACGGTGACGAGAGAGAGGGGACGAAGAAATTTGTCAGGAGTGGGTCCCATGTGTCAGTGTGTGGTGAATAGATTTGAGGGCTTAGATTTGAGGGGTGCTGTTAGAGTAGAAGCAAAAAAATTGGGCCCTCAAAAGTAGGGGGAGCCCTCAAATGAAAAGTAGGGGCTTAGATTTGAGGGCTATTGCTGGAGTTGCTCTCACAACAAGACGTGGTCACTAGCTCTCGCGCGTGCGTGCTTGGGCGGCCAACCGAGCACAAGCCCGACACTAGCACAGCGATGGGAACTGTGGTGATGGGATGGCTACCCTGCTGTGGCTGCGACGCACAGAAGGATTCAGGGGATGGCAGCGCTTCGGAAAAACAAATAGGGCTCACCACAAGATAAAGGGCATGTTTGGTTGGTGTCTAACTTTGCCATGTCTAAGCTTAGGTAATATGTGGCTGCCATAGAAAATATGGCTAACAAAATCGAAGCCACACTTGTGGCAAAGTTTGGCAAAAAAAACTAAATCTGTGACGTGTGGGTCGGGTGCTAAGAAAGTGTGGCATGACACAGTTACGTCAGTGAACCAAACAGCTACCTAAAAACTGTGGCACACCTAACTTGTGGCTAGGCAACTTCTGGTCATGAACCAAACAGGCCCAAAAACTTTAGGGCTACGGACTCCTCTCAGATCCTTTTATCACGGGAAATTATAAAGTGGGTTTAATTGTTGGTAGAAATTGTTTAGGGAAATTATCCCTTCTCCTTAAAAAAATCCACTCATCCCCTTTTCGAATATTTTTCCCTATAATTATGCACCAGTCCTTAAGAATTATTTTTGGGGTATTATAAGTACATACCATGTATGTATGTGAAATTTATGACGCAAAAAACCAGTCAAATTGAAATGAAATCCACTATAAAAATAGTCAAGCATTCTTGCTCATATCGTCAACAATATTGGCATCATTTTATAGTTACATAACGCAAATTTCAACTGATATATTTGTATGATACAACACAATGACTATCACTCTATCAGCCTGTTGGGGAATCAAACGCAATTACACTATTGTTGTACTTTCCAAGATGTGTAAGTATTCCAATTAAATCCATGATATTAGAAGTACACATCAACGAAATAAATTTGGCCTTTTGTCTACCGTTGCATAGCCTAACAGTGTGTCATCTTGTCTAGTTAATTGGCTAGAACCATGATTTGACTCTCACTAACTGTGAGTTGGGTAGGCTATTTGTGTGCATTTTTCACAATGATTTTTTTGTTGAATTATGTGGCCAAGCCCATACAATAAGAATAATTCCTAAATTAAATCTCAAAGGCCCACTCATGCAAAGAAGGCTTGCATGTGAAAATCTCCTACTAAGCTCATGAAGAGACCAAGGAGTATGACTTATACGCTCCAACCGAGGGGTAGCCTACTGGCGGCCTAGAATCAGTTAAGTCTTTAAGTGAAGCTTGCTTGCACCAAACTTGCAATTCAAGGCGTAGTCCATTGTTCAAGTTGTGAGTAAGTGTAGCTTGGAGTTCTAGGTGGATGTTCAACCTTAATCGGTCTCCATCGAAACACTGATATATAAACAGTACATTGGAATTCAGACAAATCTCTGTGGGACTTTGAGATCTGGTGGGGGATTGTTGAATTATGTGGGCAAGCCCATACAATAAGAATAATTCCTAAATTAAATCTCAAAGGCCCACTCATGCAAAGGAGGCTTGCATGTGAACTTTAGTACGATATTGCTAGTTCTAGGAGAGGAAGACCAACTTAAAAGGGATGGTGCACTCCTAACCACTTGAGGCATGTGTGGGAGAGAACTAGAGGATCACACGCGCGTGCTCGCTCGCCTCGCCTCGCCGGGCCGCCAAAATCGGCTCCAGGTGCTTGCGCAGACGCAGTTTCCTTTTGCAGTTTTGTTTTTTTTTTTTGCTGTTTTGAGTGGCGGTGAATTCGGATCGGTTACGCATGACTAATCCGTTTCGGTTACCAGTTATGGAGAACGTGCAGGCGTCTTGATCACGCGTCCTGTTTTTTTCTATAAATACTGAGTCGCCGCCTCCATACAAAATATGCGAATCAATCTAGGGTTTTTGCCTCCTCCATTGTGCTGCGCCGTCCCACGTAGTCTACTCCGTCCCGTCCGCCGGCGTGCACTGTCGTTCGGGAGAGCAGGTCTCCGGAACCGTCGCCTTCGAAGTCCTGCACCGGGAGAGGGCGAATAAGGTTTTTGGGAAGCGCTCTGCGCGACTGCTTGCTGTAGCTCTGGCTCGTCTTCCTCGTCGTTTGGCTTCGGCGAATCGTCATCGACCTCGTGTCATCCACACCGTGCCTGCAGCGTCAACATCGGCAAACCGATCAGAACAAAATCATCGGTACGTAACAGTCATGTTCTCCGTATTAGATCTGTTCATGTATAGTTTCCTGGTTTACATGTCTAGATCTTTTATGCCTGTGATGGTTCTGTTATTTTGCGTGCATGATGTCATGATTTATTTATGGAATAAATTGAACCTACATGTGCTTATATTTTCAACAATCCAAAAACCTTATTGTAGGCACTGTGGTTTTACTATGGTTGGATTTGCCGTTGCACTGAGGCTGGATAAGTTCTTCGGTGTGCACTTTAAGAGATGGCAGATCAGGGTCACTCTGTGGCTTACTGCTATGAATGTATTCTGGGTTAGTAATGGCAAGCCTGAAGGTGTTCTTGATGCTGAAAAGCAGAAAGAATTCGAGACTGCCACTACTCTATTTGTTGGATGCATTCTTAGTGTTCTTACTGATCGTCTGTGCGAGGTGTATATGCACATGACAGACGCGAAGGAGTTATGGGATGCACTGAATTCCAAATACGGTGCTACTGATGCCAGCAATGACATGTATGTCATGGAGCAATTTCATGACTACAAGATGGTTGATAACCGTTCTGTAGTAGATCAGGCTCATGAGATACAGACCATTGCCAAGGAACTCGAACTCCTAAAGTGTGCCTTACCCGACAAGTTTGTGGCTGGATGTATTATTGCGAAATTACCTTCTTCATGGAGGAATTTCGGAACAGCACTCAAACACAAGAGACAAGAGTACTCTGTTGAGAGTCTGATTGGGTCTCTTGAAATTGAGGAGAAAGCTCGGGAAAAGGACGTTGTGTCTAAGGGTGATGGAGGGCAGTCTAGTGCCAATGTGGTACAGAAACCCTCAAGCAAGAACAAAGGGAAATTTGTCAAAGCCCAACAGACAACCAACTTCAAGAAGAAGAAGAACAACAACAACAATCAGGATGATAGAACTTGCTTTGTGTGCGGTGAGCCTGGTCACATGGCCAAGAAGTGCCCACAACGCAAAGGAAAGAAGGCACCTGTAGGATAGACTTCTAAGTCTGTCAACGTGACCATTGGTAAGACTGGAGATGGGACTGGGTATGGTAATTTACCTACTATTCTTTCAGTTAGTCAATCTACCAATTGGTGGATTGATACAGGAGCTAATGTACATGTGTGTGTTGATATTTCGTTGTTTTCCTCTTATCAGGTCGCCCGGGATTCCTCCGTCCTAATCGGGAATGGGTCACATGCTACTGTTCATGGTGTTGGCACAGTAGATCTGAAGTTTACTTCGGGAAAGATCGTGCAACTGAAGAACGTGCAACATGTCCCTTCTATAGACAAGAATCTCGTTAGTGGCTCCCGTTTATGTAGAGACGGGCTTAAGTTGGTATTTGAGTCTAATAAAGTAGTCGTGTCTAAACATGGATATTTTATTGGTAAAGGCTATGAGTGCGGAGGCTTGTTCCGCTTTTCCCTTTCAGATTTCTGCAATAAGACTGTGAACCATATTTGTGGCAGTGTGGATGATGAGGCTAACGTTTGGCACTCACGTCTATGTCATATTAATTTTGGTTTGATGTCTCAGCTTTCCAGTATGAATTTAATTCCAAACGTTTCCATCACCAAAGGTTCTAAATGCCATAGCTGTGTGCAATCAAAGCAACCTCGTAAGCCTCACAAGGCTGCCGAGGAGAGAAACTTGGCACCACTAGAACTCCTGCATTCAGATCTTTCTGAGATGAATGGCGTGTTGACGAAGGGTGGAAAACGATATTTCATGACATTGATTGATGATGCAACTAGGTTCTGTTATGTGTATTTATTGAAAACGAAAGATGAGGCTTTAGCCTATTTTAAAATCTATAAGGCAGAAGTTGAAAACCAATTAAATAGAAAGATAAAAAGACTTAGGTCAGATCGTGGTGGAGAGTATTTCTCAAACGAATTTGACTTATTTTGTGAGGAACATGGCATTATACATGAGAGGACGCCTCCTTATTCTCCCGAGTCAAATGGGATTGTCGAAAGGAAAAATCGCACATTGACTGACTTGGTGAATGCCATGTTAGACACTGCGGGCTTACCTAAGGCATGGTGGGGGGAGGCTTTGCTAACGTCTAATCATGTATTAAATAGAGTTCCTAACAGAAATAAGGACAAAACACCATACGAGGTATGGATTGGGAGAAAACCATCACTTTCTTACTTGCGTACATGGGGGTGCTTGGCGAAAGTTAATGTGCCAGTAACTAAGAAACGCAAGCTTGGACCTAAAACTGTGGACTGTGTCTTTCTGGGATATGCTAATCATAGCATTGCTTATAGATTTTTGATAGTTAAATCTGAGGTACCTGACATGCACGTTGGTACAATTATGGAGTCTCGAGATGCAACGTTCTTTGAGAATATCTTTCCAATGAAAGATGCACATAACACTACTAATCAACCTTCTGAAATAATTCCCAGTTCATTCACACCTCCTGAACCTTCTGAACATACACATGAACTTGTAAATGAGGAGGATGACAGTGAAGCTCCTAGAAAGAGCAGGAGACAAAGGATAACCAAATCCTTTGGTGATGATTTTACTGTGTACCTTGTGGACGACACTCCCAAGTCTATTTCAGAAGCGTATGCATCTACTGATGCAGACTACTGGAAGGAGGCTGTCCGTAGTGAAATGGATTCCATTATCGCTAATGGAACCTGGGAGCTGACAGATAGACCTTATGGGTGCAAACCTGTAGGGTGCAAGTGGGTGTTCAAAAAGAAGCTTAGGCCTGATGGTACCATTGAAAAGTACAAGGCTCGGCTTGTTTCCAAGGGCTATACTCAGAAAGAAGGCGAAGATTTCATTGACACTTACTCACCTGTTGCTAGACTGACCACAATTCGAGTACTACTTGCTTTGGCTGCCTCACATGGTCTTCTCGTTCATCAAATAGATGTTAAGATAGCTTTTCTTAACGGAGAGCTGGATGAGAAAATTTACATGGAACAGCCTGATGGATTTGTAGTAGAAGCTCAAGAAGGCAAGGTGTTAAAACTGTTGAAATCTTTGTATGGTCTGAAACAAGCCCCTAAGCAGTGGCATGAAAAGTTCGATAGAACACTGATATCTGCAGGCTTTGCTGTCAATGAGGCAGATAAATGTGTATACTATCGCTATGGTGGGGGTGAGGGAGTTATTCTATGCTTGTATGTGGATGACATCCTGATTTTTGGGACAAACATCAATGTGATAAATGAGGTCAAATCATTCTTGTCTCAAAACTTTGATATGAAAGATCTGGGAGTGGCTAATGTTATTCTAAACATTAAATTGGTTAGAGGTGAGGATGGGATTACACTTTTGCATTCTCATTATGTGGAAAAGGTCTTGAGCCGTTTTGGCTTTTCTGACAGCAAGCCTTCTCCAACACCTTATGATCCTAGCGTGTTACTTCATAAGAATAAGAAAATTGCTAGGAATCAGCTGGAATATTCTCAGATAATTGGCTCACTTGTGTACCTAGCTAGTGCAACAAGGCCAGACATCTCCTTTGCTGTGAGCAAGTTGAGCCGGTTTACATCTAACCCAGGAGATGATCACTGGAAGGCGCTTGAGCGAGTGTTGCGCTATCTGAAAGGTACCTCGAACTTTGGACTTCACTATACTGGGTACCCGTCGGTGCTGGAGGGTTATAGTGATTCCAACTGGATCTCTGATGCTGATGAGATCAAAGCCACTAGCGGATATGTTTTCACTATTGGTGGTGGTGCTGTTTCATGGAGGTCTTGCAAACAGACCATTTTGACGAGGTCAACCATGGAAGCAGAGCTTGCAGCACTAGACACTGCTACTGTTGAGGCAAAATGGCTACGGGATCTATTGATGGATCTACCTACGGTGGAAAAGCTAGTGCCAGCTATCCTTATGAACTGTGATAATCAAACTGTTATCGCTAAAGTGAACAGTTCTAAGGATAATATGAAATCGTCTAGGCATGTCAAGAGACGATTGAAGTCTGTCAGGAAATTGAGAAACTCCGGAGTTATAACCTTGGATTACATCCAAACAGATAAAAACCTGGCAGATCCCTTTACAAAAGGACTATCACGAAATGTGATAGATAGTGCATCGAAGGATATGGGTATGAGACCCATGTGAGTTATCTATGGTAGTAACCCAACTTATGTGATCGGAGATCCCGTGAATTAGGATCTGGGAAAAACAAGCCATTAGTTAACTGGAGGAGAGTAATTTCAACCCTCTCTATGCGAAGATGCAATACTCTCAGAAACTGCAAGGCAGGTTGGTTAAGGCCTTAATGTGTTCGATTGGCTTTCAGAAGCGAAGACGTTATCCTGCAGAACGTTCTTGAAAGAACACACCTATATGAGCCCGACTGTTAGTCGCAGTCTATGGAGATCTTGGGAAAATCTCCTACTAAGCTCATGAAGAGACCAAGGAGTATGACTTATACGCTCCAACCGAGGGGTAGCCTACTAGCGGCCTAGTATCAGTTAAGTCTTTAAGTGAAGCTTGTTTGCACCAAACTTGTAATTCAAGGCGTAGTCCATTGTTCAAGTTGTGAGTAAGTGTAGCTTGGAGTTCTAGGTGGATGTTCAACCTTAATCGGTCTCCATCAAAACACTGATATATAAACAGTACATTGGAATTCAGGCAAATCTCTGTGGGACTTTGAGATCTGGTGGGGGATTGTTGAATTATGTGGGCCAAGCCCATACAATAAGAATAATTCCTAAATTAAATCTCAAAGGCACACTCATGCAAAGGAGGCTTGCATGTGAACTTTAGTACCATATTGCTAGTTCTAGGAGAGGAAGACCACCTTAAAAGGGATGTGCACTCCTAGCCACTTGAGGCATGTGTGGGAGAGAACTAGAGGATCACGCGCGCGCGCTCGCTTGCCTCGCCGGGCCGGGCCGGGCGAGGCGCGGGCGCACGGCACCTGCGTGAATGGTCCGCCAAAATCGGCTCTAGGTGCTTGCGCAGACGCGGCTTCCTTTTGTAGTCTTGTTTTTTTGCTGTTTTGAGTGGCGGTGAATCTGGATCGGTTACGCGTGACTAATCCGTTTCGGTTACGAGTTATGGAGAACGTGCAGGTGTCTTGATCACGCGTCCTATTTTTTTCTATAAATACTGAGTCGCCGCCTCCATACAGAATATGCGAATCAATCTAGGGTTTTTTGCCTCCTCCATTGTGCTGTGCCGTCCCACGTAGTCTACTCCGTCCCGTCCGCCGGCGTGCACTGTCGTTCGGGAGAGCAGGTCTCCGGAACCGTCGCCTTCGAAGTCCTGCACCGGGAGAGGGCGAATAAGGTTTTTGGGAAGCGCTCTGCGCGACTGCTTGCTGTAGCTCTGGCTCGTCTTACTCGTCGTTCGGCTTCGGTGAATCGTCATCGACCTCGTGTCATCCACACCGTGCCTGCAGCGTCAACATCGGCAAACCGATCAGAACAGAATCATCGGTACGTAACAGTCATGTTCTCCGTATTAGATCTGTTCATGTATAGTTTCCTGGTTTACATGTCTAGATCTTTTATGCCTGTGATGGTTCTGTTATTTTGCGTGCATGATATCATGATTTATTTATGGAATAAATTGAACCTACATATGCTTATATTTTCAACATTTTTAGGATTTGACTGCGTAACCTATGTGATGTGAACTCTAAGATAACTGCACTGGTCATTTGTCCTCCATTTAAAAAAATTGTCTTTCAAAGCATGACGCTCATTGCAATATTAACGAGCAACATTTTCAAATGTGAAATTCAGTTGCTCAATTTATGAATGTATCTAGTTTGAATTGCTTCTAACAATTATTGACACACCCGCAAGTAAGGTTGCATTGCGCCTTAAACCACTAATCCTTGGTGGCATCCATTTAAGTTTTGTGATGGTCGTTACATAGTCCAAAATTCTGAATAGATGGAATTGTTACTGCCAAGGTTGTGTACTCATTCATGAATGCATTGAATTTTCTAGACATCTCCATTAAATTTTTTTTAAGGATCATAAACATGTACGTAAGTTCTTGGTGAGAAATGGTTGACATTAGAGCAAGTACAATAATATAGCTAGCTCTTAGCTACAATACTTCTCCACCTCATATGTAGCTAGTTGGAGAAAGTTTGATACAACAAGATAGCTATTATATTGGCTATATTGCAACACATAATTATTAGAAGCAAGTATGAACAGCATATCAGTAGTAATCATCATCTTTGTGGTCATGTATGTTGCTAGTGTATTCAACCATTCACCAGATCAACCACCAATAATATGAATATGAATGATACAGACAAGCAGAATAGCAACATAGCCACAGTACATTTTCTAATAAGCTGAAATCAGCTGATAACTTCAGCTAACTTTCAATTGCATAAATCTGGTCCAAAACATACAGCATTCTAGTACGAGAAATTCAGCTAACTTGCATGAATCTGGTCCAAAACATACAGCATTCTAGGCGGGACCAGATCTTCCAATTGCATGAATCTCAATTAAGGCCTGACAATGACAATAAGCACTACTGGCTGCAAAACATATTACAGCCCAAAACATATTAAACTGACAATGACAATAAGCACTACTGGCTGCAAAACATATTACAGCCCAAAACATATTAAACTGACAATGACAATAAGCAAAAGCACTACTCAATTAAGGCCTGCAACATGCAAACAAGTACTGGCTGCATCCTTCCTTTTGTTCAGTCAAAACACATGTCACCATTGCATCAAGGACTCCATCGACTGCTGACACCTGAAACAAAAAGATGAAAAGATATGTTAAGATACTCACATCTGACAGAAAATAGTAAAAATGTATATGCTTAGTATAATACCATGATTAAGAATGATGCATATTGCCAAATCGATGCCAAATGTGCTCAACTAAATCATTTTTTAGCTGGGTATGTACTGAGCGGTCACGGATAGAAGCTTTTCTACGTAGCACATCGGCAAAAACAGGATTACCACCACTAATTACTTCAGGAGGCAGAACCATAGATGCACCTAGATTGTCATTCAAGTCAATTGGAATAGTAACCTCCTCTCGCTCATCCTCAACTATCATATTGTGGAGAATTATGCATGCTTGCATAATTCTCCCAACAACCATGCGTTTCCAGGATTTTGCTGGACGTCGCACGATGTTGAAACGAGATTGCAATACCCCAAAAGCACGCTCCACGTCTTTCCTTGCCCCTTCTTGACATTGGGCAAACAACTTATGCTTGTCCGTTTGGGGCAGCGGTATCGTCTTCATGAAGGCAGCCCATTCAGGGTATATACCATCAGCAAGGTAGTACCCGTTGCTATACTCTTTCCCGTTGACGACAAATTGAACTTGTGGAGCTTCCCCTCTCAATGATTCAAGGAATAATGGGGACTGATTTAACACGTTAATGTCGTTGTTAGACCCAGCAACACCAAAAAATGAATGCCAAATCCAAAGATCCTGCGAAGCAACGGCTTCAAGGATGATTGTAGGCACTCCATGGTCACCACGGGTGAACTGACCCCTCCAAGCTCTTGGACAATTTTCCCACCGCCAATGCATGCAATCTATACTACCTAACATCCCAGGAAAGCCACGTGATTCACCGACAAGAAGTAAACGCTCCATGTCCTCACATGTGGGGCGCCGCAAGTACTCTGGGCCAAAGATCTCAATCACCCCTTGTGCAAATTTATCTAAGCACTCCAATGAGGTGCTCTTGCCAATCTTAAAGTACTCATCAAGAGCATCAGCTGAGGTGCCGTATGCGAGCATGCGGATTGCTGCTGTACACTTTTGCAACGGTGAGAGCCCTATACGTCCAGAACAGTCAGCCCTTAAAGTGAAATAGGGTGACCACTGACTTAGGGTATCCACAATTCGAAGAAAGAGATTTCTTCGCATACGGAATCTTGTACGGAACATCCTATCATGGTACAGTGGCTCTTCTGCGAAGTAGTCAGCTACAAGGCGTTGGTGGGCAGCGGCATGATCTCTCGGAATGGTAATCCTTGAGCCACCTCCTTGCTGAGATAATCTAGCCATAAACTTGGCCCTGATCTTGGCCAAAATGTGCGTAGTAAAGGAATCTATCACATTCTGCTCAGCTATATACTCTCTGATGATATTGGATGGGTGCTGGTCGTCGGAATCATCTGAACTATAAGATGAATCTGACATTGTTGGGATGATTGGTGGGCTGATTGTAGGTGGAGCAATATGTAGAAGTGGGCTGACTGAAATATATTGAGATGAGGTAGAGCATTATATAGAAGTGGCTGGCTGCATGTTTCTTTGGAATGCAAGTTAATTTGTGTGCTGACTGCATGTTAACTTGTGTGCTGACTAGATATTTGTGGCTGACTGCATGTTTCTTTGGACTGCATGTTTCTTTGGAATGCAAGTTATGGCTGACTGCATGTTTCTTTGGACTGCATGTTAATTTGTGTGCTGACCATGAATTCAGTAAGCTAAATTCAATGCTAACCAACATAGTGTGCTAACCAACCAAAAAATAGCTGATGAGTGATGATACTAAACCTCACATGCAAGTTATGGCTGAACTACTAGGCGCATGTTATAAGCAGATGAAAACATATTTGCTTAGCAGAAATTACTACGCTCCAGTTATGAGGACAACTATTTTTCATTTCAAGTGCTGATATTGACTAGTTTCCTGATATTGACTAGTATTGTTTACCCAGTAACATCAAGTGCTGAATCTGTGAATATAGCAACACATGAATATCTATGTATGAACACAGAAAATGAACTAATAAATCATGAGGCCTACTAACCTTACTCAGTTTTTCCAAATAACTTCTCTCTCATGCTCTTCAAAGCCAGCACATGCTCACATCTCACATCTTCAGGCATCCCTGATGTGTCTTTATTCACCAGATCTCGAAATGTTTCTAACATAACAGCCTCCTTGTGCTCTTTTGCTGCTAGGTGAGCATGCTTCTGAGCTTGCAGCATCTCACCCCGACCTTCCTTTGCACCATTTACAATATCTTCGAACCTACGGAGCTCATCTTCTATGCCAAGCATGGAAGCTTGTGCCTTGCCTTTTCCCCTGCGCGATGCCTTAGCTGCCTTGGCCCCTATTGGTCGTGGGATATCTTCAGCATTATCAACAGTGTATCTAATTTCTGCCACACCAACCTCATCCTCAAACTTTCTTTTGTTTGACTTGTCAACACGGTCCAAATACGCATGCCATTTTGGTTCATTGCGAAGCACATTCCAACAATGCATAAACATAAATGGACCTTCGTTGTTGTTTGCCTCATACAATTTTTGTGCCTTTTCAATTAGGTCCACATCAGATTCTCCACTAGCATATAATGAGTTGGCCTCCTTCCAAGCGCCGCAAAACAACCCAACTTTCTTCTTGATTTTACCAAAGCGATCCTTAATGTGCTTCATTTGCCTTGTCCGGTTTGAAGGGATAGAGCTATTGTAGGCAGCAGCAACTCCCTTCCAATATTGGTCATTCTTCTTAAAGTTTGATTCAATTGGATCATTTGAATTGTTCAACCAAGCTCCTACCTGCGTTGTTACAAAAAGTGTTCAATTAGAAGTAGTAATGGTAGTATCATGCACGACATTATCAAACCAAAACAGAAAAGCCACACACCAATTTTAAGTCCTCGTCCTTTGTCCATGCCAATCGCTTTTCAGTCCTCGCAAAATCTGCCCCATTATTTTTATTATCCTCATTGATTGGCTGGGACTGACTCCCTGTATCCATATATTTTGTTGTATCCATATATTTTGTAGGGTTCGATTCCTTACTGAAATAACTAAGATAACCACCGGGCGGACGATATTCAATTCCCCTACGAAAAAATAGAAAAAATAAGTTCATTCTCAGTTACTAAGTTGGGAAATCTTTGATCCTGTACAACTTTTTAAATCACAATGTTATGAAAAGCTTTTGCTCTGTCCAATGTAGTTATGCAGTAGAAATGAAAAGCAGATGCAGAACACATGCTCATCAGTAGACAGAACACATGCTCATCAGTAGTTATGCAGTAAGACTGCCTTGTTCTTTTTATTGACTAGCAGTAGACAGGGAGCACATTCCTTTTATTGCTCATCAACTAATTAAGATCCAAAACAATAGATAGGTAAAAAAAATCAATGATTAACTACAGACAGACTATGTTCTATCTATGAGAATTTACATCTACACGTTCCCACCAAAATTTATAAGAGGCCCAACAGCAAGACATCTTATTCATTCACTATAATCTAAAAATAGATCAACACAGTTGTCATACTGGCAGTAAGCAACCGATCTATTAGGAAATAGCGGCATCTACCAATTCACATAACAATAGTTCACACATACGCACCATTCTTGTAGATCAATATTGCCATCAGCTTTATCGGACATCTTGGGAGAACATGCACTGCCGCCACTATTTGTCGCACTAGCCCACCAGCCTGGCATGGGAAGCGGCTGAATCTATGACGCGGTGAACAAGCTTGGCGCAGATGATGGAGGAAGTTGTGGTGGCGGCATGGGGAACCAAGGGGGATACAAGTTCGGCGTTGATGCAGACGGAGATTGCCGGGTGGCTGAAGGCTCTGGAGCCACCTCCCTCTTTGACCGAAGAGGCATCAGCAGGCTGACCACGCCGGGCAAACGAATCGATGCGCTGGGCCAAGAAATCGCCGCTGAGGGTGGTGGGCTCGCAGGGAGATGGACAGGCGACGACGAATCCCTCCGGCGCAAGCGAGCAGAATATGGCTAGGAGCAGAATATGCCCCTCGGTGCGGAAACTGGAGAGGCGGGAGAGGACTTGGCGCGCTAGGGCTGGCGGCAAGCGGCGCGCGCTGAGGGGGGAAATCGCTGCGGCTAGGGTGGGGAAGGAGAGGATTTGGCGCGCGCTAGGGTTTGGCAAGCGGCTTCGCGCGCGCGCGGCGGCGTGCTGGGGAAATCGCTGCGGTAGAGGGTGCGGAAGGAGAGGATTTGCCACGCGGTAGGGCGGCTTCGCGCGCACGCGCAGCGCGCTGGGGAAATCGCCTGCGGTAGAGGGTGGGGAAGGAATCTGGTGGAGACAGGATGATTTGCGCCAAACGCCAGGCTTATCGCCAATGCGGGCGACACAGAGGCTACAGCTCATGGTTTCGCGTGATATCGCTCGGCGATAATTTTATCGGTAGCTACCCTCTCTCTCCTCTCTTCTCTCCCTTCCAGCTAGACATTTTCTTGTAATATCCCGGGTGATATTTGTCAAATAGTATTTAAATCAGGGAAAAAGGGGGGAATTACGCAAAATAACGGCAACCTGGGCTTGGGTCGAGGCCCAAGAGGAGGCCGGCCAAGGGAAAAGGGGGGAGGCGCCCCACCCCCAAACCCTAGCCGCCCTCTCTCCCAGCCGCCCCTCCACCTCCCTTGTGCGCACCTCCCTCTCCCTCCTTGCGCCCCCTTTTGGCCAGCAGCGTCTCCCTCGCCTCCATGGACGCCCCCTGCGATTGGTGAAGGGATCCCGATCGTTGCGGTTCGAGAGGAGGCGAGCAATCGTCCGCCGGGAAGAGTTGTGGATCCGGAAGGTGGAGATTAGGACGGGAAAAGGAAGGGAGGCAGAGATCTTGTGGAGTTCTTCGTGTTCTTCAGCGATTCGTTAAGGGTAATTACTCCTAATTCTCCCCGCTAGTTGCATATTTAGTTGTTTAGCAATGTCGGTTTTCGGATCTGCTCAGGACGGCCTCTGTTAGACGGTCTTTTTGATATAGATCCGTGGGGATTCAGGTCTGGTCTTCTCCTATAGATTTGTAGAGGACATCCTTAGCTTTCCATGAAGTGCCAGAACGCGTCATTCGGACCTCTGTAGAGAAAGTTATGATTTTTCTAATCGGACTGTCCAGTAGATCGGGGAAATCCCTGTCAGGTTTCGGTAGATGGGTTTTGGCGATTAGAAATCAGGAGAATCAGAGGATCTCCATATTATGAAAGTTTCAGATATTTTTCTTAGCTTTCCAGAAAGGTCAAGAAATCCTGATTCCGACTCTCGGGGTGAAAGTTATGACAATTTTAGTGCGCTGTCCAGAGAACTCGTTACGGAATTGATGTTCTAGAAAGTTAGATGATGCAGGTAGAAGTTGGCCGAATCAGGGAGACTCACCAACTAGGTTTAGTTAGATAATTTAATTATCTTTCCAGAAAATCTGAGAACGCCCTGTTCGGACTTCTGTACCATTAGATAAGGATTTTTGAAGTTGACTGTCTGTAGAGGGGGACAGGGTGGCCGAAAGGATTTGGGGTTTTGAGTCAAGTTAAACATGTTGGGTTAGTTTGGGGGTGTTGTTGTTTAATCTAAAGACTCGTTACTGTTGCCTTAGCGATTATTAAAATTATTGTTCAGGAGGAGGACGGATTCCAGGGGCCACGCCTTCTGCACATCCCTCGTTACCTCGCGGTTAAGGCAAGTATATTTATGGATATAATAGATATTATCGAATGGTATAGTTTGATAAATTCTATGAGAATTTGATTTGTTCATGATTGTTATGGTGATATGATTGGTAATGTTCATGGTTGCTAATGCTATGAGTTATGTGTTAATCACGGATGTTTGAAAGTTATGAAGTCTATGAATATGAGCTTTTGTAGTATGAATATGTTATTCATATGCAATGTTGATGCGGATGCATGTTGTATTAATTTGAGATTTCATACATATGCATCATGTTGGCTTATTGAAGTCTTGGTCCTGTGACGACCAAGCAATTCTTGAGATCCCCGTCATGTTTATGACGGGCTAAAGGTCCCCATGCTTGAAGAGCATGGGCTTAGGTCCCCATACTTGTGGAGTATGGGCAATTGGTCCCTGTACCTGATGGTACAGGCATGGGTGTGCATTGACGGATGCACACTCCGCATTACCGGTAAAATGCGAAAGAGAAGAGATAAAGAGATTCTTTTGATCATATTGCATAGCATGATTTATTTATGTGATTGATGGTTGAACATGAGGAATGATGTTCACTTTTACTCTTGTGCCACTATTTATATTTGCTGAGTCGTTGGACTCACTCTTGTTGTTGTTGTGGTTGCTGTTTGTTTTTTTAGGTACCTACATGGGACCGGCATGCATGGGGATAAAGATGGATTAGCTTTGTTGCACTTGCACGGTCCATTCACCTTGGAAGAAATAAAGAACCTTAAACATTATTTGTTGAATAACTTAAGTGGTAACTGATTAAAGATCATCAAGTTTAGACTGTAATAAAGGTTTAGAACTTTTACATTGCTTCCGTTCTTTATTTAAGTATTGTGGTTGCGAGTGTGATGGCAACATAATTCAGTTTGTTTAGAATTGAATATTTATTGTTTACTATTATTCAGGTCATTTGTCTATGCATGTTGAAACCTTTGATTTACTCATTAAACAAAGGAGATTCTGCCGAAATTTTATAAGGTGATTATAGGTTCGTCTTTAATATGTTGTAGTTTAGTAGCATTCCAGGTCATTGCTTGGCTGGGGTGTTACATTTCTGACATGGCATTTGCTTGTAGCCTGCCTACTCAGCTTATTGTACCTGCTCTAAGGGATTGATTCCCAGGTCAATGAAGTCATCACCTCGCCGATCTGTAATATATTCATTCCTCCCTTGATAGTCTCCTTACATGTGTTTGGTTTGCTAGATGAGAATAGATGAGATAGAATAATCTAAGATTAAGTGAAATAGGATAGGATAATCCAGGTAGTTTGTTTGGATGGATAAATAGGATAGTAAGAGAATGTGTTTAGTTGGGTAGATGAGCTGTTACAAAATGAGAGTAGACAGTGTTTAGTTAACAAAACTAGATGGGAGGAGACCTAGAGGGCGGAACGGGCGGCCACCAGACCAAGCGCCGCCACCCCACACTCTCTTCGCCCCTCGTCTCGCCGCTGCTGGAGCACGCCGCCGAGCCTCGCGCGGGCGCTAGGAAGGCAGCGGTGGGGCCATCTCGCCCGGATCTGTGCGGATGTGGCCGAATCTGGGCAGACCAGCGGCTGGCGGTCTTCGAGTTTGCCGGCGTTGGCGGGGACGGCTTGTGCGGCGGCGGCATGTTGCTGCACGTGCAGGCCTCGGCGCGCTCCTCCGGGCTCCGGCTTCGTCCGGGATGGTGCCGTGCTTGAGTTCGCCGGCGCTTGGGAAGGGCTGTGCGGTGTCTTAGATCCACGCGGGGGGAGAACGGATCCGGCGACGGGAGGCAGCAGAAGCCGCCCCCCGCGCGCAGATCCGGCTACGGGTGGCGCGTCAGCAGGCTGGTGGTGGTGAGGAGCGAGGACACCCGCGTGTGGTCAAGAAGGCGGCCGCTTCGGTTTGGGCACTCGGCCGCGGCAGCGGTCCGGCGGCTTCGAGCTCGGGCGAACGACCCGGAGGCCGAGCGGCGGCAGTCGGGCGGCTTCGAGCGCGGGACCGACGACAGGCGGAGCGGCCGCGAGCGCTAGTCGCTTCGAGCCGGAGGCGGACGACGGGCGGCGAAGCGCGGCGGCGGCCGTCGGAGGCCGCGGACGCTGGCGGCTTTGAGCCGGAGGCATCCGACGGGGAGGCCGAGCGGCTGCCGGTAGCTTCAAGCGCAGGCGGCGGACGCTTCGGTTGGGCTTCGGGCGGCGACCATCTCCGGCGACCAGCTCCGGGCATGAGCGGCGGGGGCCGGCGGCGTGACCGGCGAGCATACGGCGACTTCGGCCTAGTGCCAGGGGTAGGCTCGCAGAGCTCGGCGACTACGGGTCTGGATCCGAGTTCCGTGCATGGATCCGGCAGTACCGGTTGTGGATCTGGTGTCACCGAGCACGGTCGTCGGTGTTTGGGATTGTGTGGTGGTGGCCATGGTCGATGTGCAGCCATCAACGCTGGATTGTGCTAGTCGTTGGCGTGCTGTCGATGGGAGTGGGTTGGGTGCCAGGCGAAAGCCTTTGTCTTGTTGTTGGGCTGACAATGACGATACCTTTGGGAGCCGTATTACTCCTTGGAGGCGTCTGTCGATGCACCCCTCCTCTCTCGTTGTGGATCTTGCGGGAGAAATCCCTGTCCGACATGGATGGGCAGCGGCGGCGTGGCTACGTCCTGTTCCTTCCTGAAGGCGTTGTCTTTACAGTTCCACACGAGGTTCCCACTTTGGTGGCTTCGTTTTGATATCTTAGTTTCTAAGTAAACGAGGATGCGAAGGATTGCTACTGCACAAGATCAAATTTTGAGGCCTGACATCAAGAGTTTCTAAGTAAACTAGGATACGAAGGATTGCCAGTGCACAAGATCAAAGCAAGTTTGAAGCAAGGACATAGAAGTTAGAATTTTAGTCTTTCTAGCTTTCTTAGTCTTTTTGCTCTTTGTTTTTTGCGTACCTCAGTTTTGAGGCTTTGAGTAATTGAGTCTAAGGGCTCCTGTAAACTTTGGCTGCGTATATCCACGTGTGGATATAGAGGCCGGATTTCTATCCATTATCTAAAAAAGTTAACAAAACTAGATTAGAGAAAAACTAAATTGTAATACAAATTAATTTTAGTCATCATTAATAAACTAAACTATACACCGTTGCCTTTCATTAATAACATTTAATACTACACTAAGCAACCCTCATAAACACTAATTACAAATAAACACTAATTACAAATAATTATAACTTATCAACACTAACAATTATTAATAAATACTAAACATGCTAATAATCCCTGATCATCACTAATTGTCATGATTAACTAAGCCTGGATAAGCCATCCGGTCTTTTTTCTTGAACCAAGCTATCCAACATATCGAGAGAATATTTCATTAGGTCGGATCAACTCATTCAGGATGACTTCGTTCTATCCACCCAACCAAACGCAGGGATAACCTCTGAATCCTGGATAGGACCATCCTATCCACCCTTATCCACCAAACCAAACACACCCTAGTTGTTGCTTACTATATTACTAGTATTTACTAATCAAATCCAAATGCCATTATCCTCCTTAACTTTATAAATCCACTGCAAAAAAAATTGACCACGTTGAATTGCATCATAATATTATTTCATCATTGTGACTTGATAGTTACACTAGTCCGGCATCCTATTCCGATATTTGACTCGTTATGAAGTAAAATGCAAAGAGTTGTATAGTTCCATAAGGTCCGCTGAAATGTGCTAGTCTTTGGTCCACACATACCTCTGTATTACTTGTACGAGAACTTTCTTCCCTGCAAGGGTAGGCCCTGCTCTGTCATCATCATATTTACTGAACTTATTGAAATTCATCCAAATTCATACCATATTCATATAGAACACTGCATTGCCACATCTCAGGCATGGCATGATAAGTGCTAGGGCTATGCGTAGGTTATATCAGATGTGGTATCAATATGATTCAGTTTTCTTTCCGTGTATGATTTATTTCCCTTGTCCTATATATGTACCCTACTAGCCCATAGCAAGAGCAATAGTTCTATTAGAAACATCTCCTTATTATAGTGATTTACCTTCGTGCATTCATAGCTTTCTCCCGCGAATATTTTCTACATAAAAATTCATTTGTCCCGTCTCTATTTTTCTACATATTATTTACAGTAAGTGGCATCAAAGCATAGGAGATTCGAGAAAAAATTCCATGAGATCCAAGCGTTATCACCGAATCCGAAACAACGCGATTGGTTTTTTCGCCGTCTCTAAAGCCAAATCAATTTTGTCCGCCGAATGAGGAGTGCATCCATATGATATTTGGGGCCGCTCAGTTCGGCTAAAATAAACTGGTTTATAGCTGAAATTGCATTATAACTAACTTATTTTGTACTGTAAATAATGGTGGCTTATTTGGCTTAATTAAATTAAAAAAATAAAAAATAAAAAATTGTTTAGTCTATCACAAACAATACAAATGAATACAAAAAATAAAGAAAAGATAAAAAACCCTAAAAATGGAAAGCTAGGAAAAAATGAAATAAAAAATAATGAAGTAGAAGCCTGAAGGTAACCAGCGGTGCAGCGTCTCGCGTGTTTCTTCTCGAGGCCATCGTCCTGTCATGTGTCTCTTCGATCGCACGTCGCCCTTGGCAGCCTCGGTCTGAGCGGCGTCACGCTAGGGGGGAGAGAGGGCTCTTTCCTGGAAAGCACGGCGCCAGCGCTCAGCCCCGAGAGCAAGCAAGCACCAATTCGCGTGAAGCAGTCATTCACGTTTCAAGCGCCAAGAGAATAAAAGGAGCACGAAGCCCAGAAAAAGGTGCTCCTATGGTGTTTTGTTATTTTTAGGGCGAAATTGCTAGTGCACCTGAGAAGTGTAGCAACGATTCTAATTGCTAGATTTTGTTAAGTACATACAAATTCGTAGCAACAAATTTCAGATTTTTTTTCTGCATGGCAACTCTGAAGTATGATATTTCGTTGTTGAATCATGACACAAAATTTTCTCTATGGCAAGTCAAGATATAAACTGTTTTATCATAACTTGATTTGAATAACGTACTTTTGGGGATAGACAAAATATCAGCGACATTGTTCGCTGATGAGAAGCAATATAAAGATCATAAGATCTTATCTTAAATTTATCTTCATCTATCAAAAAAATTCTACAGCAGATTTTGGAGAAGATATCAGTCGCATTATAGCTGAAGCTGGAGTGGATTTGTATAAGCAAAGATCTGACCATCAAGATGCATCTGAAATAGAAGTTTTATTCCTACAAGATAGCGGAGAGAGCCTTATTGTTGAACCACCTGACAGCTTTTAAGAAAGTTATTGCTAACCTCGAGTCTATGAAGTTAAAACATGATGATGAAGATTTGGATTTATTTTGCTATGTTTTTTTTGCTCAGTTCGTACTCTAATTTCAAATATTATTCTATATAGTCAAGATACTCTTACTCTCAATAAAGTTTATGAAGCACTGTATGCTAAAGAAAAGTTGAAACTTATAGTTTCTAGTGAAAGTACAATTACGCATATAGAAGGTTTATCTACCCACAACAGGTAATATGAGAAGGGTTCAAACGATGATTCAAGAGGTAGAAGCAAAAGCAAATACAAAGGTAGATCTAAATCTAGGAATAAGAAGTCGTGCAAGATTTGCAAGAAGAACGGTCATGACATATCTGAATGCTAGAAGATGCAAAACAAAGAGAAGAGGAATAACAACTTCAAGATTGATCAATACAAGGACATAGTTAGAACCACCATTGTCACCAAAGAAAGTTCTGATAGATATGTTGTCGTTGCCTTTGTCGGTGATTCCAAAACCAAAGATGAGTGCATTTTTGTAACACCCCATTTTCAAAATCTGGCCTAATGTAAATCTCAAATGTATGTTAATGAATTTAAAAGCATTTATTCCCCGTTGGTTATTCCTTTTGGTTTTCAAAAAGAAAATTCAAGTTGAGCTTAAATAATTTAATTTGAAAATCTTGTTTTATCTCCAAGAGAGTAAAACAAATTAACCTTTTAAAATCTAGAACTTGAAATGTATCTCAAAAAAATTAAAGGATTTAGGAAATTAAGATGTGCTTTAATGTGTTAAAGAGAGGAGAAAATATACATGTATATATTATTTCCCCTAGCCAATCCTGGCCATCCATTTCTTCCTCCATGCCATCCCAGCCACTCATTTCTCTTCTTCCTGGTGGCAGAGCCTCTCTCCTCCTTCCTGACTCCAACACCTCCTCCTATGGCTGCAGCTTGTCGCCATTCGCCACCAACCCCGTCGACGATTGAATGCGGTGTCAGCCTCGCCTTCAGCGCCCGACAATGGCAGCGCCATGGGCACGCCTCCCCGGCCTCAATTTCCGTGATGCGTTGCCGTGCACGTCGCCCGTCGTTTTTGCTGCGCCACCGTGGTACGCCCGGCCGCGCTGTCCCGTCATCGTCGCTCGGCTGCTCTTACGCCACGCCTCCCTCCCCTTTGCGACCGTCGGGCCGAGCGGCACTCCCCACAATAAACCACGTCGCGCTGAGCCCCGGTCACCTCGCTCGCACTGTGGCCGCACGGCTCTGACGCCACCAC